>JAHHFK020000650.1:0-210705 GCA_024533555.2 Aedes koreicus
AAAAGTTTTGAGGTAGCTCATCGAAGCTTCCGGTCCGCCTCTAAGCATCTTGCTATGAGGTACAAGGTGGGTTTTCATCGATTGCCTGCCAATCTGCTAAATTTGGAAGATGTCAGCACTGAGATATCTCAAATTATAATAATCCGTCCAATATATCCTAAAACAGATGAGCCTGTACATCAATAGAAGCATAAAGCTGCCAGAAGGCACGAAAGGCATCTACGCACACTGGATTCACATTGATTGTGCATAAGAAGTTTCTACTTGATTGATACAGTTGTAAAAAATGAAAGTTTACGAAGAAAGTGTTTGTTTCGAGCATCGGCAGTGAAAGGTTATGCCGATGCTTTATTACGCACTATTTTGCTATCAGGCATGGCGCGTTTTGTATTGTTTCGGTTATTTATAATTCGGCGATGCGAGTGATCCAGTGAGCACAGAAAAAATATAACAAAAATGTTTCCTGGTGAGATGTGGTGGTTCGACAGGGTGGTGGATCGGCGGTTGGGATCACAATTAATTGTGATCCATAATATTGGTAGGCAAGCTCGCCGTGCCACCATATCCCTGAGCAAATAAATCACTAGCTGGATAGCTATTTGTTCAGACAAATTTTGAGAAATTGTTCTGCTATTTCTTCTAGAAACTGAATAACTTCTTCAAACGTGTTTGAACAAGCGGTTATTCGACGCTGATGTTTGTAAGTTATCTCATATTGTGAGTGATTCCAATAGCATCCTTACTGTTAGTATAAATAGGTTCAAATCAGAAATCGGTACTAATATTTAAATGTTTTACTAAACGCCGCTTGAATTCAGCTTATCGTTTACTAAAAAGAACCCTGCTGCCACCCAATCCTGTTATCCAATATCCCAGCGATTTCTCGTGGAAGAGGCGGTCTCGGTTTTCAATCAAACGAGTCTCACACTACTACTTTTTACTTATTTGACCTGCATGAGGGCGAGGCAGGTGCTGATTATTGCCTTAGTTTGGGATCACCAGTTTTTACACTTTGAGGATGTATGCTAAACATGAGAAGCATGGTAGCACCTCGTCGCGCGTCGCGTTGTTCTGCGTCGCGGATTACTAGTGTGCGTGTGCAATTGGTTCCGGTGAGCTGAAGTTAGAAGAGTGTTGCGTATTGCGGGATCGCGCCTTGCTCGCGATTCATTAAAAAAAACTGCATACAATCAATTGCGCTGTTATGTGTCGGTGATTTTTCCTCGAGCGAGCTCAGGTCCAAAGTGTCGTCGTTCGCGGGTATTGTGGAGGAAGATAGTGTGTATTGTTTAGCAACCGTGTAATGTTAGAGGTCATAAGCGAGTTTATTTGTCTTTTTAATTCTGTTTCCTGCAACCAAGTGCCAATATCTAGAACTAGATTTTAAAGGATAATACCACAACCGTGCCTAAAGGGGTGTGCAGGCTTAGTTTGTAAATTAATCGGTGCAAGAAGAGTGTATTAGACACAGATATCATGTTACTACCGGAAGGTTTCCGACACGTAGGCGACGGCTGGGTTGATGTGGTCGAGTGCCCATGGCAGCAGCTGCGGGTCCAGCAGGACTTGGCCATCTAGGACATCGAGAAGAGCTGGTTTGCAAAGCAATAAATAATTTATTTCTACCAATGGAGCGGTCCATTGTATTTGGCGGATATTGCTACATACTTTCAGCGTATCGTTAACCAAAACGAACCCTGCTGCTAACCTTTCCCCAACTATCCAACATCCCAGTGATTTCTCGTGGAAGTGCAGAGGATTTCTCGGCTTCCTTCAAAGCGAGTATCATGTCAACACGGTCCTTCCCATTCCCTACTTGACCAGCATTCGGGCACGGCCGGCGCCGGTATTGCTTTATATTGGGTCACCAGTTTTACACATTGAAGGTGTATGTTAGTCCCAAACATCATCTGTTGGTTCTTTGTGTAAATACAGCTGATCTGGCAATAACGGAATTGCATCCGTGGGCGGTCAATCATGCTCATGCTCATGCTCATTGAGGATGTATGCTAAACATCATCTGTTAGTTCTCTGTGTAATAACAGCTGATCTGACAGCAACGGAGTAGCAATCTCGGGCGTTCAATCATGCTCGTGTCTTGCATGTAAGATATGACTAACATATATTCTCAATAATACGAAACTACAGTACCGTAAAACGGATCAGGTTTGCCCATATCATTGATAGTTCAAATAACCATTTTTCGTTGATACACTTTCTAGCTATTAACTGTGTTTTTTAATCTGGTAATATTTGGCTTCCGAAAGCTGTTACATTGGTTTAAATATTAAGTTTTATGATTGCCAAGAACTGAAAGTTGAATTGAGCATAGCTTTTTAAACTATCGGCTCGTGGGAAAAAAAGCAATAAATGCTTGCCTAATAATAGGTTAGAGATATTTTTTTTATACGTTAGGTTTGCTAGGGTTCTTGATTTGAGGGAAAAAAACTGTAATAAAATTGGTAACCTTTCCTTTTTAAAAATATAGCTCATGGATGTCCACTTTTGGCGCTTTTTTGCTATAACTTATCGCAAAATCTAGGCGACTTCGGGCTTTTTTTTTGGGGGGAAGGGGGAAAAAAAACAAAAAAAAAAAAAAAAAAAAAAAAAAAAAAAAAAAAAAAAAAAAAAAAAAAAAAAAAAAAAAAGGGGGGGGGGAACGGCCCCCCCCCCCCCCCCCTGGGTAGCATAGCATAGCATAGCATTTTCCGACCATACACAATCCTGGGTTGGCTGTTGTAAAAACGATGGAAGCGCCAGAAGAGCTGCCTTGGGTGTGACAGGCTCTTCATCCATCAATCTCTTTACACAACACCTGGCCAGGTCCTTATGATCAGCAAGGGATGGGAGGGAAGTGTTGATTAGATGTCTACTTAAGAAGATGCTGAGAACTCATGCTACCTTCATAGACATCTGGAGTTGGAAGTTGGATGGGATTGTGCGGGAGGCTTTCCTTGGCGAGAAAGCATATGTATATTTATATGTATATTGGTCGTTGGGAGTGACGAAGCTAAGAAAGTTAATGCACTCCTTTGTTGTCCTCACAGGCGTTTCTCACTTGTATCCAAGCTCCAGATCCAAGGGTGTAGCGCCTTTTCTTGCGTGAGAGCTTGACTGTCGGTTGGGACATGAGCACTAACTCTTGCCCTAGCCTTTTATGGCTTATGGTTATAGCGCCATTACTCGCTTTCTGAAAAGAGAAGAAGGACGCGCCGACACAGAGTCATACGCTCATACACATACACACATATAGGCACACACTCTATCACACGCATATGCACACTCACGCACACACACATTTTCACATATTCGTGGTTTGTAAATAGCTTTAGGTCGAACCAAACGGTCAAAAAATGTATGTACTATTAAAGGAATTTCCCCCGCTGAACAACAAACGTTACGGGAGCTAAAACTCTACTGATACCACAAATATAAAAAGTAAAAAGTACTTAGCTGAGTTCCATTTAATTACGTTATGTTTGAGGGTCCAAGAAAAGCACACAAACTAGTTCGGCCAGCGCAAGAATCAAAAGTTTTCAACCTTCTACCAAAGTTTCCGCAAACAACACAGTGAACTATTCTTGCATAATGGACCGTTTGTACGATTCAGATAAGAACACAATATCTATGAACGCGGGAGTTGGATTTTACAGGAAAAATATATCGATCAACCCAGGCTGGGCATTCCCACCGGCCACGGTATCACTCGCGATCGACACAAAGCACGCCGGGGTTTCTACGACTTTCGGAGGATTGGTCGGTGTTGACGGAGAAGAATGCGGATCGCGAGTTATTTCCCGTACTTTCCACCGAAGGGTTTCTGAACAGTGATGCATCTTCAACCAAACGGATTCCGGAAGCTGACTTGTGATCGTCCATCAAAATACTTCAATGAATGTATTGAAAAAATTACATCACATTTAATATTCAACCTTATAACAATTTTACTATTGAGTAATCCCGCGATTTTTTTCTTCAAGGAAACTAACCACACACGCTAGAAAATTTTAGCTGATTTTTGCCTTCAATAGTACTGCTAGGTTACACAAAGTTCAAATGGATGCCGAAAATAGTGACATTCACTTGCGAACTCTGGAGCTTTGTAGAGTAATTTTCAAAAAATGACGTACAATTCTGTTGGGTGTGATAGATAGAAGAGCAAGAAGCAAATAAAGCTAAACGAATAAAACATTCATTTATGAGCATGACTCTGAGCAAATACTCATGGAAGGGTAGAGTGTGCTTACACTGCCGAGAATACGAGAATTCCCCTACATGCGGAACATTGTAGAAAAATCCATATTTTCAGAGTATAGTACCGGACAAACGTATCAATGTTTAGAATGATTATTATAATCTGAATGAAGTAATTTATTAAAACACCACTTTTTCATGTCTTGTGTAAGAATAAACCGCATGAGCTGGAATTGAGCTTAGTTGAGGTAAAAACTTTTATATAATCTAATCTTCTTAGCTTGGTCGTTAAAATCTCAGGTACAGATCAAGACCATGCTTAAAATCTGGGCTATAAATTGCTCGGATAGGAAAATTTCACCACTCCGTGTCGAGTCTGTTTTTTTTATTATTCAACATTTGGAAAATAGAATGAGTTTTTCCTAATATGATAAACGCTCCAATAATTGTGGCATGTTAGAAGCGATAGTGAATCAATAGTTGTGTATGGAGCCTCCATAACTTTTAGTACATTTACAGTGCTAACGTAACGCAATTATTGGAGTTTGATCACCCCACCCCCCTCCAAAAATCTAGATTTCAAACGCATTATGCCAAACGCATTCAGTATCAGTTAGCTGCAAATAGTTGATCAATCAACAATCAATATGTCATGCATTTTTATTAGCATCCGGGATGGTTTTTTGAAGTTACAAGAAACAGCAAGGTCCTGTATTTTTGTCCGGTACTGTTATGGAAAATTACGTATCGAGGGGTGTCACAGCTTGAAAGAATCATGTTATTTTCTGGCTTACGCATCTGTTAAAATTTATTATTTTTTACTGTGTACCTAGATAATTGAGACGCATGAAATACTATTGTAATGAAATCGTACTTTTTAGCATATCCATATAGGGCACGAAAACAACTTCAACTTCTTAGAACCGAAATAAACAAGTGGACGTTATGGTTGGTTTGACTTGCCATTTTAATATTTTACTGGCAAATTAGGAATATTGCGTCTATGAGATGTATCTATGTAGATTCGACATTATATCATACACGAGATTATTAAGATTACACTGAGACTATTTTCTATACACACATACAGTTTTACGTGTAATTCATGAACCAAGTATACAATTAAACTACTTGCTCTTGCACTTTTTAAAACAGATGTTTTTGAAAACAACATTCTTAACAAAATTAGCAGTAAGTTACAATAGAATCTTTATTGGCGTATATGTGAAAAATTCAGTGGCTAAAGCTTTTCAATATTTTAGGCAATTTAATAATCAGGTCCTATGGCACGGTCGATTACCTGGACCATCATTTTGGGCATACTTCCAACCAAGTTCTTTAAAATATCCATGCTTCCAAAATTGCCATTTGGAAGCTCAGTTACACTGTTGTACTGTTTTTCATCGGCAAAGATCCGCTGCACAAAGCATTCCCACTGGGTTCAATTCAGACTACGAGATGGCTACCACAATAGTTTGTAGCCAAACTTATGTGAATACTGGCTACTTTGCTTGAAACGGAACCAAGCAGCTGTTCAAGACCTCAATGTAATCGAATGAGCTCATCCTACAAGAAGTGAAAGCCATATTAAGCTTTCCTGCCGCACAAAATCCAATCCAAACCATTAGAGATCCTTGTCCGAAATTACGAGAAAGTACTCTGGATCCTTTCGTGTATCTCGCCATTGAATTTTGGTTTCACCAGAAAAGATTATTACGTTCATCTGTTCAAATATTAGAAAACCTCAATGATTTTACCGTGTCCCAGTGCCGTGCCATGTTTTTGTTTGTGCGTTAGATTGTTCTATTTGGGCTGAATAATGTTGGGACTAAAGAGGAATCCAACTTGAAAAAAAGAAGAAGACACCGAGTTTTGATAAATCTGACAGGGAGCTGTATAAGTATAGGACGAACATTTTGAAATGCTTCTAGAAAATTCAAATGAAATTTTAATTAAAAGCAGTTTGTTGTATGATGTAAGAAAAATCCAAAACTGCACAACAGACGCATTATTTAAAGTTTATTTTCATTTTGCTGAAAATGCTCTGGATTTTTCTTACATCATACAACAAACCGCTTTTAATTAGAATTTCATTTGAATTTTCTAGAAGCATTTTAAAACTTTCGTCCTATACTTTAACATGGGAGCTGTCAGATTTATCAGCACACGGTGTCTTCTTCTTTTTTCAACCTGGATTCGTCCATTGTGCAAAACCTTGCGAACTGTTTCCTTGCAAACTGGTCGATTGAGAGTGGAATAGATTTTCGATAGAAGTATGGTTGAGTTTGAAAAAAATTCAACAATATTTCGCTTATTTCTCGGTGACAATTTCGATTTTTCGGCTTTTGTTTCGTGCCTCACCGAGAACACTTCCTTTTGGCATTTTCAATATGCACTGTAATGGACGACGGGACGTACATTAAAACGAACGCCAAGCAGATCCCCGACCTGGAGTTTTTCATCGGCAAATCCCGCCTGGATGTTCCGGAGAAGTTCCGGAAGAATTTCAATAAGTACTTGGTATGGCAGGCGATCTGTGTGTGCGGCCAAGCCGTACATAACGACCGGCACCATCAACGGCCAAATATATAAAGAAAGAATGCCTCGAGTAGACCCTACTGCCCTTCCTCCGGTCCCACGAAGGTGACTCTCTGTTTTGGCCGGATCTGGCATCCGGCCAAAGTTAGGAACACAAAAAAAATTATAAATCACAATTTATTGTCCGTTATACAACTTAATTAAGAACTTGTGACTATTTTCTGCAGATCTCGGGTGTATTAAAATAGATATCGGTCAAATTTAGTCATATTTAGGACGTTTAAACATCATGAAGAAAATCTGTAAGCTTAACTAACGAAATCGTGGCGGCTATAAAGTTATGTAAATCGTTAATATGGATCAGTTACATCCAAGGTTACACCACAATAAAGTGATGAAAAAGTTCTCATATGCCTAAGAACTAGTTGATCGCCATGACATATTTGGTACATAGACCGAATGAAGGAGCTACACGCTAAGATGAGAATACCCAAAATTAAGTATTTATTTTACCTAAAATTAGGTATTGTTGACAATACCCAAAACATCGGTAAAATTTAACGATAATAAACAGTGATTTTTACTGACATTTGAGTAATGTTCATTTTCGAATATTGAACGTTATTATTTATCCAAAATTGAATGAATGTTTCGTCACTGAAGCAACGTGGCCGCCATATTTTTCCAAGCAAAAACGTAATTATTTTTCTTATTAATCTTTCAATAAAAAGTTTATCCATGTCCCAATAGTTGAAGCAATAACTTTTGCATTTTTGTTTTGATTCGGATTCCGATCATTGTGGACCAACGTGAATCCCGAGGTGCAATCTGGCTTCCCCCGGGAGAAAAAATTTTTTTTTTTAAGGGGGAAACCAGCCCGCATAACGAAAAACAATTTGCTATATAGTCAAAACTATATTTCGAATGTAAGATATATTATCACATTTTATGTTATTGTTATCAAATAGTTTAATCTTGTTTTCACCATACAACCTCTACATTAACACATGTTGTTAATGTATGCCATATTTTTATTGAAAGGTTTTTTATTGTCTGCACTCGGTCTGGATTATATACCAACTTTTTGGCATAGAGTAAAGCAAAAATTTTGTTCGTGAAAATTGTCATTTTTTTATGGTAACCTAACTTAACCGCCTATTCAGCATATTGTTATTTGGACTTTTACGATCTGACATATTGTCAAAACTATATAGGAGATTGTTAGCTTACAGTTGTCAACTATAAACGTAAATGTCGTAACAATAACGGAAACGGTCGTCAACAATAAGGGAAATGGTCCAGGAATGGTTTGTGATTATGCGGGAGGTAACGCAAAAGTTAAGCTAAACGACGTAGCTGGAGCTCTTGAAAAACAGATTTTTCGAGCTTTTCATGCAAAGTAATTGGTGATAAAAAGAGCAGAAAATCGTCGATAATGACAATACTGACCAATTCCATACAGTTTAAATAATAGCCACAAAGTTATTATCAATTTCAGTTTTAGATACTACGATGTTTAACATCACTTCAGCTCTACCTGGATTCCTCTATACTTTATTGATACTTTTTTTGGCTACAGAAAAATGTTTCTGTAATACATTTGTTTCTCCTTAAGTGCAGAATTTGAAATACTAATAAAAATGGATCAATTGTTAAATTGCATGTCTTTTTTGTAGCATTCTGTAAAAAAAACTACAAAAAATACCCAATTTCAAAATTTTCGAATGTTCTTGACCTTCTGAACAACTAGAAAATGAGAACAAAGATTAGTAATTTCCATTTAATTTCAACTACCTTTATTGCTTATCTTGACAGATACGCGTATTTCATCTACAATGTGCAGACTTCTTCAGTGTCGTGTACTAAGGAGTGTATCGAAAATAAGCTATTCACAAACTTTCTTTCAAATTATGTTGAAAACCGATATTTTATTCATACAAAAAATTGATCCTTTATTGTACGAGGTTAAACTTGAACAAAGTTATTCCTTCACGAATTTTCGAACTTTGGATCGAATGCTCTTCATCAAGTTCCGGACAAGTGTTGCATCGCATTTTTTGGACGCTTGAGCCCAAATTTTTTTGAACTCCTGCATGTTCCCAGCTGCCTTACCAGTCTTCTTGAAGACCCTCTTCACGATTGCCCAGTAACGTTCGATGGGTCGAAGCTGAGGGCAATTTGGTGGATTGATATTTTTCTCAACGAAATCTATACCCTTTTCCGCAAGCCAATTGAGAGTGGTTTTGGCATAGTGAGCCGACGCTAAATCCGGCCAAAACAGTGGAGGTGTACTATGCTTCTTATATAAAGGCAACAATCTCTTCTGGAGACACTCAGATCGATAGATTTCCGCATTTATAGTTCCGGTAGTGTAAAAAATTGTTGACTTCAAACCACAAGAACATATTGCTTGCCATACCAGTACCTTTCGACCGAATTTCTCCACTTGAATCGACCTGTCCGCATCGCTCACATCCTCCCCAACGACGGCAGTAAAGTATTGTGGACCTGGAAGGGTTTTTGAGTCCTCCTTTACATAGGTCTCATCGTCCATCAAAACGCATGCATCCGGACGCTGCAAAAGACGCGAATACAATTTCCGGGCTCTTGTTGCTGCTAGCTTCTTCTGTTCTGCACTTTGTTTCGAGATTTTCTGCTTCTTGTAGGTCTTCAGGTGGTTTCGCCTCTTGATACGCTGGATCATTCCGACACTCGTTCCTGCTTTTTTGGCCAAATCACGTATTGACATTGATTTGTTCTTCATGATTAGAGATACCACTTTCTGCTCCAGTTTCGGGTTGGAAGAACCGGGTTTTCTGCCTCTTCCTGGTAGTTCATCCAAAGAATAGTGTTCCCCAAACTTATTAATGATGGTTTTAACACTCGCATGATGAATTCCAAACCGCTTCGCCAATTTTTGCATAGTAATACCCTTCTCACTTAGCCATGTGTCCAGAACCTTAATTTTCACTTCCTTTTCAATACGCGACATTTTGAAAACGCAGCATTTGAACCGCACAAACAAGTAAACAAAAGAAAGCTGACAGTCAAACGCACAGCATGGAGTGTTCAGAGCATAAAAAACCATCACAAATACATGCGTACAACGCAAATGTATGTGGATAGCTTATATTCGATACACTCCTTAATACTCGAGTTTCGCGGTTTCTACACTAGAAAATTATATCTATAAAAAAGCACAATTGCAGAAAACACTCCAATATGTATACTTATCAGCAATATCCACCATATCCATAAAACGGTAATTTTCGATAACAAAATTTTCCATCTACTCTATGTCAAAAGGACCTGTTCATAACCCACGTACTCATTTTTGAAAATCTCAGACGACTTGACGACAGACCCCTCCCCTCTCGTAGACCTTTTTCCATTATTTTTTGTTTTTGAAATTTTGTATGGAACGTAAACTTTGGTCAGACCCCTCCTCCCCCCAGAAAAGTCTTCGTGGTTTATGAATAGCCTCAAAAGTTGGTACGTAATCCTGAAAATAAATCATTACATCAAAAATATAGTTTCGACTATATATCTTTTTTCATTATGCAAGTTGTCATTTACACAAATTAATCGTTATACAAGATGATCCCCTTATGTAAATGGCATTACATATTTTAAAAGCTGAAATTGCTGCCGTTAAATAACGCAAACAAAGCTAATCGTAGTACTCTGTTCTGGTTATTTTTTTGTTTAGTTCTAAATTCAATTGAAAAAAAAAAATGAAATCATGGGCACAGATTGTTCAGAATATGTGATACAATCTGATGCTATTTCAAATTTAACAGCAGTATAAATAGCAAGAAGTGTGTATTGGGCTTTTTTTGAATAAACAAATCTTATAAAATGTTCATGGTATAGAATAAAATATACATTATTGTGAATATTTCGAACACATATCTACATAAATTTCGATTTGATTTTCATTGTGGGATATAGTTAATGTGTCCTCTAGAAGACTCCTAAGTCATCGTGGAACAAAATTTATTTGACAGGCCAATTCAAGGGCTCACTTCATCCCATAGTAGTCTTGCCCCAAGATTTCCTAGATTTCCCTATATATAGGGTGTATCACAAGGTATGTCGATTAAATTTATCCAAATTCAGGTCTTTTGAGGGTCATGGGGAAAAAACTTTCTTTGAACCAGTGAAATCATGGTGGCTAAGAAGAATATCTTCACTTTTTTACACACTTAAAAAAACACTTACGAGCGTATTAAAGGCTGTATTCGATAAAAATGGCACACACATATTTACTCACCAAAATTAAACCGATTATCGGATTATCTTGAAATATTCAGGGAATGAAAATCTACTAATGAGTTATGATTCATTTTCATCTCCCATCCCGAATGCCCGCACCTTCCTTTTCACTCCACCCATCAAATTTTGTACAACCGATTTTTCCAGTGTTTTTGTTGTTTTTAGCCAAACAAATTTTCTACAACTCCAGCTCTGTTTTAATAGTATCGGTATGTTTGCGAAGTTTCGTCTTCATAATTGCCCAGAATTTTTCAATTGTGCGAATTTGGTGGGTTCATACCTTTTGGTACAAAATTGATGCGTTTCGAGCGTAGTGGCAGGATGCTAGATCAGGCCAAAACAGAGTTGATCCTCTGTGCTTCCTTATGAATGGCAAGACACGCTTCTTAATCATATCTTTGATTGTTCCGGAAGTGATGAAGGGAGCGCTTATTTCAGCATATCCGCAAATCGCCAGCCAGATCAGGAACTTAGATGATTGCTTCCTTCGAAAATCCTCCGAAGCATCGAACTTAGACTTGGCCACGACATATTATTGCCCCGGAAGTAGACGGATGTCGGCCTTGACATAAGTTTCGTCATCCATCACGATGCAACATGATTTGGTGAGCAACTTTTTTGCTTTTGATTCAGGTTTGGGTTTTTTTGCATCCGGAATGCGTCATGGTTTTCTGCACAAAACCGAGTGACTTGGACTTTTTAGCGACATCTCGAATTGATATGTTCGGAAGGTTTTTGTATTGTTGCACCACTTTCCTGGCCATTTTACTGTCCATTGAACAACTTTTACGACCACTCCCTTCCTTCCTTCGGGCACTCAGATGTTCCTTGAAGGTTCTTATCAAACGAGACAACTGTGTATTTGCAATTTCAAGCTTTTTAGCGATCCATCGATGAGACGCCTCTGGATTTTGATTGTAATCTTGATTGTGCACAACATTTTTACAAGGACAATTTCTTGTTTCGACGACATGACTGGAACTACTGGAATAACTATGAAAGATGACAGATGTAAAAAATACACGATGAATAAGATTTGCTCAAATTTTCAAGTCTTTTACTAATGCGGTTCAAAGGTTACAGAAGACTTTCGGTGTGCCATTTTTATCGAATACACCCTTTAGTATAACGAATGTTATTGGAAAACTAAGAAAATATAAACTAATTGACAGATAGACAGACATCGAGCATTCGACACTGAAACATTCTGTAAGTCGCAGACGCAATAGAATAGGTTGATCGCCATGATGTCACCGTAATTTGGCCGATTATCGCTGAATTTTATACATATTTGGTACATAGGCCAAATGCAAGGGATAGCATATAGTTTGAAGCTTTGTCAATCTTTTGGCATACTTAACTCAACTTTGACCATTTTCCCGCTTACACCCATTGCTATCTAACCTCCACATTTAAGAAAAAAAAATTCCTATCCGAATTGGAGCCTCATTATTATGATAAAAGGTCCCTTTTGCATACACCCAAATCAATACTCCTTGCAAATCTAGACCACAAGCCGCTTGCGACTAATGGTGGCTATTGGAGTTGCAACGAGTTGCCTTTATGTAAACGCACCTTAACATATCATTCTACTGACGTTTTTTTTTATTGATTTTAGATTATCTTTACATCACCAAAATGGACGTCTGCCGACTTTGTATGGAGGCCAGTAATCTTAATCAATCGATGGCTGACGAAACCATTCAGGTAATGGTGGAAGACTGCATTCAAATCAAGGTATCTAACCTGGCAATTTATCAATTATTTTGCTAATCTAAACACAACTAACTTCATAGTTGGACATTCCTAACGAGCTGCTTCCGTTGGACATTTGCGACGATTGCTACTACAAAGTGAAGGATTTTTCCGAATTCAAGGAAAATTGCCACACCATACAGGAGATGCTCCAGCAGGAGATCGAGGAAAATCGGCGCGAGCAGGACGAAAGTAGTAGTTCGGGGTTTAGCTTGTTCGGCGACGACATTCAGTACTCGGATTACATCGACGACGGGCTACTATTCGGTGATATATCGACGGACGATCTGTTAGGTGATTTACAAAATAGTTGCAACAGTAGTTGCAGTAACGACCTTGCCAATATTGCCAATGGGTTTTAATGAAGCAAAATAAACGATAAAGTAAAGTAAATTGGTGGAAAAAAGGGAAAAAAAAAAGGGGGGGGGGGGGTAAAGAGAAGAGAAAGGGGGGGAAAAAAACGAGGAAAAAGGTGGAGGGGAAAAAAATTGGGGTGGTGGGGGGGGGGGGGAAAAATGGGGGGGGTTGGGGGGAGGGGGAGGGGGGGGGGTAAAAAAAAAAAAGGGGGGGGGGAGGGGGGTGGGAGAAAGAATTGGGGGGGGGGGGGGGGGCAAAAATTAATTGACTGATTATTCATGTGCTTGTATTATTTTTAGGCACGGCCTTAACAGGCACATGCAAACACATGCGCAGGAGAAATTCAAGTGTGCTCACTGTCCAATGACTTTCGTGAAACAATCAGTAATGGAAAGCCATATTCGATTGCATACAAAGGAAAGACCGTATGTATGTGCAAAATGTAACGCCGACTACAGCTATCGAAGACTGTTGATTAATCACATAAAGCGAAAACATCCCGGCTCGGAGGCTATATTGCAAGAGATCGAGTGTACTAAATAAATGCCAGTTATTGGATTGATTAAAAGGATTTTGTTACATTGTTTGACAGCGATGACTCAGTGTTCGTTAATAGATGTATCACACCCAATATCAATAGAAACGATATTTAGTTTGAATGAAATTAAAATCTTTATTCGACACATATACATTGAATTTTATGCTTAGGGACTAAAAGCTACAACTATAACTATACAGTACTAAATTAAATGATGGTTTTTTTTCACATGAGATCCGATCATAAAACGCAAACATTAGCTTTATTTTATCACAGTCATGCAAATAATTAAAATCGATTGTTTCTTAATTATCAAGCGAGTACCTTTTTGTGAACGCAAATTAATCTACCGGATGATTCAGCAATCTTTCTCTTCCCAAACTAAATCCAATATATACAGTGCAGCTAGAAATGGAAAATTTTACCTCCGGCTCGTTTACCATGCTGAATGATTCGGCTAGCAAAGTTGCCCGAATGTAGTGAACTATGAACGGACTCATCCATAATCTCCAACTATATCGCACGGGCAACGATACATAGATGATTGCATTGCATTGGAATGATGGCATTTCGGATATATTGCGGCACGAGTTGGAGCGAAGAAGCAAGGGCAAATAGAGTAAGGAAAAGAAAACATTTCAGACAGGACACTGTATTTGCGACATATTCAATCGTTTGATTTTAGTTTGTGTTTTCTTTTTATCCTAAAACAATAACTTCTATGTATATAGTACGATCGACAAAACATTCTTAATCTGTTTATATTCTTCTAAAACAATATATTTAACACGACACTTGACCAAATTATATAGTTTCTATTCATAATAACGCTTTATTATCGTTTCACTCCGAATAAAACATGTGTGTTATCACTGCATAAAACTTCTTTTATGTGTTGTAAATGGCCTATTTGCTTTGATCGATACTTTTCATCGATTCTTTTCACAACTACGGCCATGCTTAAAGATTTCGTGTTATATCAATACATATTTATGCTTCGTCATGTTAATTAATGTTGAAAAAGTTATTGAAATTTAAAATAAGTGACTTTTTGAAAACTATCGACAAACTGATGATTTCAAACAAACCATTTTTTATGGATTTAATCATTTAAATTTCTATGCAACGTCTTATGTTCTATTCTATTTTTTAAAGATCTCTTTGTAGCAGTGAATCACATCGATCAAAGCAAATAGTCCTGTTTACAGAAATATGATTGTTTAATTATAAGGATGTAATCTAGCCTCACAGTTAACAAACATGTGTCCTGTTTCATAAAACAAGAACTTAGTTCAATCAAAAATATTCAATTAATAATTACGTTTAGGAGATTTTATTCTGCGTAAGGGGCAATTTAACAGTTAAGTACGGCTAATGTAAATTTTTTGACATAATTTATCGTGCTTCATCACAGATGATCTCACCAATATCATTTGTTTTTCAATATACCTTTTTTCTTCTCAACAGTACTAAGGTGGACAACGCGCGCACCGATATTTAAAAGGTTCGTTTCGATTATGTATAGGTGCCTGCTAGCGACTGTGATGTCATATTGTTTTCTCATTAAACTAAATTGAAACCAAACTATAATAATTTACTAAAACATAAACGATAACAGCCCGAGGTTTATAACACGCTTCGTTGATTCTATTCACTTTGCACATTTTAAATGTTGGCACATAGCGTTCTGTAAATTATCTGAATGTGTGAGACATCGGTTGACTATATATAATGTTACAGCACCCTAACCCCAAATTTCTTAATACGCAAGTAATATAACTATAGATATGACTAAATTTAAAAGAAAATGAAAAAAAAAACTCTTATTAAAATTAATCTCCCAGCAATGATGTAGACTAACATTAGGCTAAGTTTTCAAACTTTCATTTTTTGAAATTCTAAAAGCATTGCACAAAAATATGATTTATGAAAAGTAGGTATGGGGACTAGAATTTTGTTTCTCGTGCCATTAATCCCGAGCTTCTCTAGCTGTGCAGCTTAAGAAGAACTTTGGTGAATGATTGTACCACAGTACCATGAATGTAACTGCATCGAACGTCAGAACCTCGAATGAAATGCTGCTTTCATTTATTTCTGCTCATTTCCGTAACATTCGAGGTGATGGCGTACTGGGAAATGTAAACACGCACAAACATATGTAAACAAAGTGTGATAGAACCTTATCTGAAGCTTACCGATATCCCACACAATTCTTCCAATGTAAACATACGTTTTATACATAGATATTTTCCACAAACGTTTTTCCATAACTAATATGGTTTATAATAAAGCTAGTTTGTTCCCAAATTACTCAATAACTTAGAAAATACAAAATATACAAATTTGGCAAATAACAAAATACTAGGTATTGTTTCTAGCTGGAGAGCATAAGGAACAGATTTTATCAATTCCTCAATACATCTCTAGGTGTTTATGTCACGTTTTCTTTATCTTCTTCATTGCGTTGCAAAAATCAAAAGTGTGAACTTATTACTATTCTAACGCTTTCTTGATATAGGCTGAAATGGGGGAATACAAAGAAAAAATAAACAAGAATCCAACTCAACATAAATCTTTGAAAAAAATAACTAAAAATAATCAAAACCATGCGTTATAATAAACAATGAAAATGTGAAAGGGAATTTAGATAAATTCAATGCCCAAACTTTTAATGTGGTTAAGCGCGGCAGCCTATTTGGACGACATTAATCAACAGTATAAATGTTAGATTGTTTAATCCATACCGTGATACGGAAATAGCCGTGCATGCGTGCAGTTAGTGTAAGAAAACAAAAAAAGGAGAGAATAAATAAAAATACTGCTGATAGTAGAGTGTAAGTAATGTTGCTAGCTTCACGTTTTAGTTTATTTTTGGGCTGCTTCCTGATGCCAAAGCCGCAAGTGGAAAAACGATGACGACTGCTTAATTTAAGTATATTCATTTCAAACTTTTAGCGCCCTACTCGACTAGATTAAACTTGCTCTTGGGGTTAGTTAATACATGCTATCCTAGTTTTGTAAAATAAGAATACAATTGTTTGGTCTGCTACATCCCAATTTTTAATCGGGCAGTCATATCGACTAGATCCATCTTATGCCTCAACATACCACTACCCCTTTAAAATGTTTTTCAAACAATGCAATGATTACACACGTGCATGTTAAACTATAGTCGTTAGCATCGCAAAATTAATAGTATTTGTTGCGGCATTTAATAGTCAATACTTCGTACCACTCAGTTAGTCGCGGTTTTTGTAAAAAATAGTACGATCATCGGAAACAAGTCGTATACTTACGCGATTAATCGAGTTACGGCGAATACTACTGTCACCACGTGAAGTTCGGTCATCATCGTCGATACACAGGTCCGAGTCCGAATCCGCTCGTCGCGTTGGACCCTCCTTCAAAATGAATTGTTACGAAAAAAAAACATGAAGGTACAGAATAGTTTTTGGAGATACAAACCTGAGTCAGTTGCTCTGTTGTTGTTAGCAACCTTGCTAGTGGGCTGAGGCATACCGGAAGTGTTTCCAGTAGCGTTGGACGCGAGTGTGTCAGCAATGGTTTCATGTATCTGTGTGAGTAAGTTCAACAGATCGTTAATACAGGCAATTTGGAATAACTGCGCTTATAATACTGGGTACCTTGTATCGAAATTTCCCCAAACACGAGCTAAAACAGCCTTTTCGTTACCCCTCCTGGTGCCACCGGGTGTTGTAGCTCCTTCACTATCCTGATTTTCGAGATCCTAAAGAATGGAAAATATTGTTAAAGGATCTGACAAAACTAACTGATTTTAAAATTAATAACATATGACACGATTAACAACAAATAAATACACATAATAAGGATACTGATAACGAGATGAATATGAGAATGTGTCGTTTGTTAGGATGAAAAGTGGTCAAAATTATGTTCGGTAATATGTCTTGGTAAATATATTTCTTGCAACATGAAAAGAGCAATTGAGTCAGTCTCGTTAGAATATTTAGAATTTTTTCTAAATTTAATTAGAAAATTCTTATTAAAAATCTTGTAGAATGCGAAAATAAAAGAATTATTGGAAAGATAAAAGAATTATTTGAAAAATAAATAGTAGAAGTTCAAGAGAAACCTGTTTATCGAAAAAAAAATTCTCAAGAAAAGCCCTAGACATACGAAATGAGATGTCGAATACAAACGCATATTTTTCAAATACAACAATTCTACAAAAAAAACTAATTCCTCCCAAGATTATATGATTTTCTTCTCCATAGTTTATGACAAACAGTTCTAGAGGATGTATAAAATCATAGATTAGTTTTGGTAAAACCTGGCTTTTCTTTTAAAAATAAATTCCGACCAAAACCCTAATGATGGGAATGAATAAGATGATTTAAAATAAAAATGAAGGTTTTTGACAAAAACTGACTTCTTTTTTTTAAGTTTCCGAATTATGTCTGGTTGTTGTTGTGGGACCTCGGGCGTAAACAGGAGGATGCCAAATCCAGCCAAAACAGCACCTGGTGGGACTCCAGGAAGGACAGGATGCGCTTCTGGAGGCATTCACACTTGAAAATTTACCCGTTGATGGTGCTATTACGGTATTATGAAGGACTGACTCATTTTGTCACATTCCTAGACAGAAACTTCTCGGTGAATATAATATTTTTTTTTCTTCTTTCGGACGGTTTAAGGTAAAATTTCAGCAAAAGTAACACACATTTTTTTTTTAATTTTTACTCTGAGGTCTCAAATTTGTATATTCTCACCACAGCGGAAACCATTTTCATTGTCAAGGTCGTATGGAAATATTCACACATAACGTTGCGAAAAATATCAGCTCTTCTTGGTGCCGAGGCTAAACAAATTTTCCTTTTTACCTTTCTTACAAAGAAGGGTATTGCGATCGCTTGAAAATTCGACGTTTGATCCATATGAGTATCATATACCTCTCGATTTAGCTGGACGAGTACGCAAAACGATTGTGTGTGTTTTTATTTGTTCATACAAGCTGTAGGAAATCCGTATGGATTAACCAAACACAGACTGTAGAAGGCGGCGAAAAGTCCCCCGACAGTGGAATTCCTTCCGTTACCGGACCATGGTGAGCCATAACTCCAATCCACGATGCAAAATACTCGAGCAATCCATGACGGTGGATATACTTTACGCCGACGGAGAGTTCTCCGACAGTGGAATTTCTTCCTGTGTAGCCTAAAACCACGTGCTCCGGTGTCACTCCGACGTCTGCGCACTTCAAACAAAGAGGGGAAACTGCGTGTCCGAATCTATGCAGATACATCCTGTAGCAGTGATGACGTGATAAGAATTTCGTTAGGTGGATGTTGACGCCTGTGTTCAGGCAGTATCAAACTTTTCATTCACCGTGTTGTCCCATTCCTTTTTTTTTCATTTCTTCATGGTGTCAGTCCGCTTGCTTCTCCGAACTTCTCTGGTGTCTCTGATCGTATGAATCTCCTGATCCATCTCCAATAGTAAAACAATGAGGATCATTTGGCAATGACGCAGATCGCTTCATACGATATGGTCCGGTAAGCCCTCGCCACTCTCATACTCAACAACCTGAACGCGTTGTTTAAACACGACTTGTTTCGGCACGTTTTTTTTGTTGGGAATCAGGCCGGACTACCATACCGGAGTACTGTTTTCATACTGGATACACTAAATAGGCACCTTCTCTTGCTACTGCTTATCGCCGATTTTTACAGCATGAATCTGGCCAACGCTGTGGTTGCTTTTGCAGCCGACGTAACTGCACAGAAAAAAATAATGAATTTGACCAGGTGTAAAATTTCTTATCGTTTAATCGCAAGCCAAAACTAGCGTAAATAACGTAATTGTTTACAATCTTTCATACAACATACAACATTGTTTGCAATCTTGCATACAACATACCTGATTCCAGTGATATCTGGATTAAATTGACATGAAAGATCGCATGGATCCCCAAATCTAGCATTCCCTTTATCTGCATTAGATAACGCAGAAAATTAAATGTTTCTTTCAAACCCACAGGGAAGGTTCAGCTTCAGTACTTCACCGTACATCGCATTCCACAGCGTCTGGCCCTGAGGAACGCCCGCTGCAATAGTCATTCTTCGCAATCCACTGTCTATCTCGTAGATCAGCATTCGGTTCTGGAAGTAGCATCCTAATATCCCGTAGAGGTAATCAGGGCTAGGGACCCTCATGCTGTGCAACGAATGGGCGAATGCTCAACGCAATAACGATTTCTCCTTCTGTGTTGTTTTTTTTTTTGTATGTACCGTATCCGCAGCTTTCACTACCGTTCTGGTGGCATCCACTGTGGACCTGACTTTCCGGAAGCCGAAGTGCATGTTTAACATGCCGTTCTTGCTATCCGTGGACTTGGTAAGCCTATTCAGGATTACTTTCGCTAACAGTTGTCGACCGAATACTCCGGAAGGTTTTCCCGGCTTTGGCGGCAGCACCAGCTTTTGCCGCTATTGGAGAAGCTACCTTCATCGTTGCACTTCTGCAACGTGGTCCTGAGGATATCCAGGTTTAACTGAATCGCTTTTTGAGATCGTGGCAAGGTTTGGGATTCCGTCCGGGATCTTTTCTATCTCATGTCTTTCAACATCCTTATAAGCTTCTCATCTCATTGGTTACTCGATCTTCTTCTCCATGATCATCTTCCTCTCTGTTCGGCTAGGTCGTTGATCTTCATCTTCTTCAGGCACCTTTCCGGTGGTACAGCTAACCCTTCATCTTCACCATAGCATCTTCGTTGCCTGTAGGCCTCTCCTAAAGGATTCATTTCTTGAGAGCAGCTTTTGCCGCTCTGTACACCCATTTTCGTTCAGTATCAGTGTCATTGCAAGCCCTCTTTCTTTGTCTCCTGGCACAGAGGCAACATGAACATAGATCGACAATCGTAGGCTGGACGGCGACCGTTTATCGGTCTCCTATTACTTGGCAAGGTTGCATCTCACACCCTAGTTAGTACAAACTCTTTCGCACTCAGGTTCAACGGGTCCTCAAATCTTAGCGCAGAAAATCTGATTTGCATGAAATAAACGCCAAATGGATTGCATTGTAGTCCAATTGATCTCTATTGAATGTTTTTGAAGTCGGATAACCGGTCAAGAAATATCTAAGGTACGCGTTCCGGTGAATATGGGTCGTTGTTTCATAATTGGTTTTAATCACATTGGAACCATCATGCCATCCCAACATACTGGAATATACATTTTTTTTCCGAAAAACTTATATATATTTAAGATTCTTGTTACTGAAAGCTAACTGCCAGATTTTGGTAGAACTTTTAGAAAATTGTTTTTAAATTCATATGTATCATATATTTTTTTTTTTTTTGTATTTTTGTGATTTGTCTTGGGGTGAGATTTGAACTCGTGACTTTGTTTGGAGAGGTCTGGGTGTTAACCACTCCGCTGGGGTCTCCCTCTTGCCATAAGAAATATAATATCACCAAAAACGGGCCACGGGACTGTTATGCGAATAACGACGGTACAGGGTGTTAAATTGTATAGTGGGACAGTTATGCGAATATTTTCAACGTAGTTCAAAAGTGGATTTTGTTTCCATATTTCTGGAACAAATTTTGCTATTTAAACAGTTTTTTTTCTTCTGATTCTGCAAGCAACATAAAGCATATTCCCATAAGAAGAGCAAAATCACCTAAAATCGACAAAGGACTGCTGTAAATCTAAATTTGAACACAAATTTTGATGTCAAAGTCACGATGAAAAGATAAGTAGATTTCACCACATAATTGACAAATTGGGTAAATATTTTTACTTCAACGGAAAAGCACACCAAACTGACTTTTCAATTTGCTCTCACTGATAGCAGAATAAGTTCGATGTCAGAGAAACATTTTATTCTGCTCAATTCTGATATTTTAATAGTTTTAAAATGATAACAACCTGAGTAATCAATACCAGCAACTATTTCATTGACGCAAAAACTCGGAGGAAGGAGAGAGGGAGGTTCAAACCGCCAGAGATGCTGATCGGTGATCTGATTTATTTTTAAACATAATTTTGAACTTAGACTCGTTTTCCGAAGCAAGTTGTGTTTCATTTGCGTATATCTTTTCAAGTAAATTTAGTTAATAAAAATCAAAGATCAAAGATACAAAAATATGGAAAAATTTACTACCATTTAAGAAAAACAAACGTTGTCCAAAATCTATAACCTTGTTTTGACTCCACGGAACCGCACGAGCTCAGTTTATAGGGTATGCAATGAAACTAGTTAGCTTGGATTTTTTGATCTGTTAATCCAAGTAAACAAGGATATTTGTAATATTTCATGAAATTCCAATTAAAACGAGACAGCTTTAGTATTGAGAATCGCAAATTATTCACAAACGCCAAAGATTTCCAGTAAGTCAATTTACCCATCACTAAGAAACATAAAGAGGAAAAACAATATGAATGAAAACAAAACCTTACAAGACTTTCTTACCAATGAGCTACTCCTTCTATTAACCTGCAGCTGACTTAGGTTCAAGCCGACCTCTATAGACTGAACAGTTATGATTTTTTTTTTGTTTTCGTTTTTAAACCAGGAAGGTAGAGTCGACAATACCGTATGTAAATATTGTAAATGTTCAGTTTTTGAGCGGGGGTGCGTGCAAGTATGAGGAGAGAAACAAAATCAGAAATTTTAAATATATAACACATGTATAACAAGGCATAACGTTTCAAGGTAAAAGAGTACAAATCTGAGGATACGCATCCAGTGCATGTGTATAGATAAAGCATTACAGTGAAGCAGAAGGACATGCATTTTTGAAATACAAGAAAGTTAGTAAAAGAGAAAGAAAAGAGCAGACAAGCTCCAGAGTTACAGCCACACTTGTAATATCTACTTTGGATAGTGAAATTTAGTTTGCAAATGCCTAATATCAAGGAAAAGATTCGACAGATAATTTTGAAACGTACCCCGGCTGTATTCTCCATGGAATTGTACACCTTTCGGGTGTCGATGCAATAAGGTCAGATATTGCAGAATCGGAAAGGTGAATTGCGTGTGAGCGAGAGAAATAAAAATCAAGTATAAAAGAATAATGTATGTACAGAAGGTTGCTGTTAATAATGAACGTGGAAAAATCTAATGTGCGCATGTGATCAGAGAAAAAAAAATCATAGAATATTGTGTTGAAATCTTACGCTTCTAACTCCTTGATATGGCAGGGCCTCTGTTTCATCATCGACCCCAATGCTGTCGAAAGATAGATATAATTATAATCATTGCTACAATTGAACAATATTGAAAGTAAGAGTACTTACGGAATTTTTAACCAATTAAGAAGGAAGTTCGCAGCACCTCCCTGGATGATTACGGTGGCGATCACAATTAGCGAAGTGGTTGTGAGCATGGCTTGCCGTGCATCGGATACGGTATTTCTAATCGCTAAAGCAAACGACATAGCTCCTCTGAGACCTGAAATTTAATTCTTTCGATAATTTTCTGTGCAGAAAATAACGAATGTTTTATTTGTCTAACCTGCGAAGAAAAGCATATGCTGAAAGTTCCACGAAATCTTTGGTTTTCTAGCAATATTCAGCAGCGCTGATAGAGGATAGATATTCACAGCCCGACCTATGGCCGCACAAATCTGCAAAACACAATGGACATTTAAATTATTTAAGATTCATAAGTAGGATCTTTTCAAGAATTGCTTCGAACTGCTGTGCTGTATTCTCAAAAAAAAAATCTATTTTAATGAAAACATTTAGGAACAATTTTCTGAAATTCTGCTTTAGCTCTTTTAACCCACGAATTATTTAGCTCATGTCTATGAAATTTAATATTCCATTATTTCATTAGCACAACTTTTCACAAAACATATTAATACTATACTATATTACTAGCAAAATTACTTACAAATCCGGTAAATATGAATAACGGATCAAAACGATGCTTTGGGAAGGTAAACATCGACACTCCAATGTATGAGAAAATAAAGTTCTCTGCTAGGAAGTTCAACAACTCGAATATCTGTTTCGTTCGGGTTCGCGAGTCGTCTGAGAGATTGTTGTACGTATAATGAGCTTGACAAATACCGCAAAATAGCACAGCGACGACACCTATAAACCAAATGATTGTGTTATTGGGCTTGAAATGTTTGACCATCTAAGATACAATACCTGTCAACTCCGCAGCCTCTGCTATCAGAAAAGTACTGTACGACATCAGTACAAACAAAGCAGACTCCAGGAGAGGGAAGTCCCGAATATGGGTGAATTTGGTCATGAGTGCTGTTATGCAACCCATCGATGCACCGATCAGTAACGAAAAGAAAAACACACTGAAGAAATTACCCAGTGATCGTAGGAAGGCGTGTCCCTCAAAGCCACCGGTGCTCGAGTAATGCTCTCCATAATTTTGTATAGCACTGGAAATGATAAACCATTAACTGGAAATTAACCAATGTAAGTCAGAGATCTCTAAGAACTTACCCGCTAAGCACAAGTGAAACCGCGTCGTTCAGTACACTCTCGCCGAACACCAGCGCGTATAGATTAACGTCAACATGCATATCGCTAAATATCGCTAATATTGTCAATGGATCAGTCGGTGAGATCAGTGCCCCAAAATAGAGCGTATCCAGAAATGTAAAACTTTCACTCAGGCTTGGCATCATTTGCACAAAACCATACATCAATGCCCCAATAAGGAAAGCGGACAGGGTCGTACCGATTATAGCAAAGGTTAAAATGGCTCCCAAATTGCGGAAGAAATATTTCTACAAATGTAAAATTCCAGTATCACATTATACGAATCAACATTAAAAAAAAACAGTTGGACTCACCCTTTTCAAACTGTATCCCGCGTGGAAAATGATCGGAGGTAAAATGATGTTAAAAAAGATCTCCGGATCGAAGGTTGCTTTTAGATCTATTTCGTTCTCTTCCAGCTTGGCAACCTCACCGCGGAAGCTGTATGAGTAGGTCTTATTGGCACGTATGGGAGTTGTTCCATCGTTCGGCAATTTACCCGGGAACACCAACCACAGGCTGTCCGGTGGGAGACTTTGGTTGAATTTGGCTTCCGCCTCGGGATCGACCGCCATGTGGGTGATGGGCGTCTTAGTGCCTGCATAGCGAATTATGGCTCCCACAATGAGACCTGCAAAGGGGGAATGAGAGGGGAAAATATATTGATAAGTTGCAGAAAAAGTGAAAAAACGAAAACATCTGTACATTCTACAAATGTTATCTATGATTTTTGAGTACAGAACAATTGTTTCGTTAATCACCATGTGTGTTTATGTTCATCCTACCAAGAATTAAAAAAATCAAGTCTAAGTTTCGGTAGATGGATGGTTATGAAGATGAATAAGTAAGATGCTTGATGAATAAAGGAGCAGTAACTCTGGAAAATATTCATTTCATTCATACACTATCTATAATCGCATATGAGTTCAATATGGATTTTCGACAATCCGATGCGAGTCTGACTGTCGAGGACTTGAAACGAGCTTCTGGTTGCTTCAAGAACTCTAAAGTCGCTCGAGAGCTTCTAACTATACTGGATGTAAAGCAACTACATTGAGCATCGTTGCAAGACGAAAAAAAAGTTTATCAACTGTCAGACTCTTTTCGGGTGACCTTCTGTTCTCCCAAATTATGTCAAATTGGATGGAGCTTTTCTCCCGGTGCGCCTTTATATACCGAGGGTATATAATTGTACCAACTGCAAAAGACTGGGGCATTCGGCCAGTCTTTGCAGCAACAAATTTCGTTGCGGCAAGTGTGGTGAAAACCACAGTGAGGATTCTTGCACACAAGCTGTGCAGAAATGTGTTCATGTGGTGAGAATCCTCACTCATTGCAGGAGTGCCCAAGGTACAAAAGGCAATCTGTTGATGTGCAGCGTTCCATCACTGGACGCTCCAGGCAGACTTATGCAGAAATGCTTAAATCTGCAACAGCCGTTCTTGACGAAAACCAATTTTCGATTTTATCAGCTGAAGAATCGAACTCTGACTCATCTGATGTAGGTGATTCTACGGGGGTACACGCACCCGGATCTTCAAAAAGGAAACGTTCCTTTCCGAAAGTGCGCCGTAAGATAACAAAAGTCACCTCCATAAGATTGAAAAATGTTCAGGCTAATGGGGAGCAAATTGCAAAACCGAAGGCTCCTATTGCTCCAACTCCTGGATGCAGTAAGGACTTCCCACCATTGCCCAAAAGGAAAAATAATAATAAAAATGCTTCTCCTCAACCTTTCCAAAAGGAACCCAAGTCCGATCAAGGATTGATAGCTTTTTCGGACATTGTGGCATTCATTTTAGACATGTTCATTATACAAGACCCTCTTAGAAGCTTAGTTTCTGCCTTGCTTCCGACATTAGAATCATACCTTAAACCTAATAAAAACCTTTGCATAGCTTCAGTTTACGTTCCTCCCAGAACTTCCATTAGCCGTAGTCAACTCTGGAATTTAGTTTCTATTTTACCGTCCCCAGTATTGATTCTGGGTGACATGAATTCCCATGGTACTGGATGGGGGGACCTATATGATGACAATAGAGCGACTATTTTTTATGATTTATGTGACGATTTCAATTTGTCAATTTTGAACACTGGGGAAGCGACACGCATACCTAAACCTCCTGCTCAAGAAAGCAGACTCGATCTATCTTTCTGTTCAAGATCGCTTTCATTGAACTGTCTGTGGAAAGTTTTCAATGATCCCCATGGTAGCGATCACTTACCAATCATTATTTCAATTAAGTGTGGCCCTTAACCTTCAGAACCATCTCGAGTTCCATTTGACCTCACAAAGAACATCGATTGGCAAAAATATGCAACGGCGGTGATAATCGGTAATGAATCCGTCGATACACTTCCACCGTTAGAAGAATATCGATTCCTTGCCGATTTGATCTACAAAAGTTCCTTGGAAGCTCAAAAAAGAAAATTTCCAAGTGCACCCTTCAAAAGGAGACCAGCCACACTTGGCTGGGACGATGAATGCACAAAATTGTATTTACAAAAATCTGACGCTTTCAAAGCTTTTCGTAGACACATGACTTCCACTTAATTCGAGGAATATTTAAAGCTTGAAACACAGCTCAAACAACTTGTCAAAGCAAAAAAAACGCGGTTATTGGCGAAATTTTGTCGAGGGACTCTCGCGAGAAACCTCAATGACCACCTCATGGAGGGTGGCTCGTTACATGCGTAACCGCTTATCTTCCAATGAGAGTGATGAATACTCCAACCGATGGATATTCGATTTCGCGAAAAAGGTCTGTCCGGATTCTGTTCCAGCAAAGCATATTTTTCGTGAAATGTCTCTAAGCGGTGGTTCTCTGGACAGACCATTCACAATGCTGGAATTTTCTATGGCTCTTCTTTCATCAAACAACTCTTCAGCCGGATGCGATATGATAAAATTCAATCTTCTGAAAAATCTCCCGGATATCGCAAAAAGACGCTTGCTAGACCTATTTAACTCCTTACTACAAAACAACATAGTACCGCCTGAGTGGAGACAGGTCAAAGTTATAGCTATTCAAAAACCTGGTAAACCAGCGTCTGACCATAACTCATACCCTCCGATTGTTATGCTTTCGTGCATTAGAAAACTGTTGGAGAAACTGATCCTTTGAAGGCTCGACCACTGGGTTGAATTGAATAACTTGCTATCAAATACACAGTTTGGGTTCCGTAAGAGCAAAGGAACAAATGATTGTCTAGAGCTGCTTTCCTCAGATATTCAACTGGCCTTTGCGCGCAAGGAGCAACTGGCTTCAGTATTCCTGGACATCTTTTGATTCAGGGCTCGTTATCTTACGGCGCACTTCCTGGGGGGCTTTTGATTCAGGTTTACGTTATGATTATTGGGTAGTATTATTTTTACGTGTCACGTTAACACACATATTTCCTAAACACACTCGACCGTATGAGCAGTCAACAATGCTGCATGGGCCGAGTGACTTGAAGAGAAACGAAAGGTCAAAATTATTTTGTCCTAAGCATTCAGCTGATATCGCTTCCGTCACACACACACGCAGACGAACTGGTTCAGAAAAAAAAGCCAGGCAGAAGAAAAACGGCACCGCGCGTGGATGTGGTTGCAGTGCGTTAAACGTGGATTGTGCGCTGACAGGTGGATCCAATCAGCGAGAAAAAAAGCCTTTAAAAAGTAGGTATAGGTGGAAGAAAGCGGCTTACCCAATGAAGCTAACCCGAGGGGTTTTAGGGCTTTTTGTTTTGGGGCTCTGCATTTCGCAGGTCAGGCTTCGCCGGCGGTAGCACAGGTCGGTGCGAATCGCGAGAATATCGTGGCCACTCGCGAGCCAGTCGGATTCGGATGTGACGAGACAAATCGGACCGGTTATTAGCTGTCACGGAGCCGCGCGAAGCATCGGAGTGTGTATGTGACGGGCCAGCATCGATCGTCGACGCCGGCAAGGGTGCACTGAGCCGGTTACCGTGAGTAGCTAGGAAATAGGCCATGTCGATAGAGAAAAGAGAGAACAGGAGGAAGAAGTAGTAGTATGCTAGAAACAAGACAGACAGGAGAAGGCAGGATAGGAAAGGAATGGAAATATAAGGCACACGAAATGATACTGTAAACCCATTTTGTTGTTTTTGTTGGTGCACGCTTTCCGAATGTCCTTGATCAGTTTATAGGTGGTTTTGCTCTACGGACACCTGGTTGACTGTAACATCAGTTTCCATTGAAATCCTGTCAGATAATCTGCAGAGATGTGGACTTCCCGGAATGTTAAATAATTTTTTGCACAATTTGTTGTCAGAAAAGAAAATGATCTTCTCACTTGGAGAACTGACAACTCCCAGAACTAGTTACATGGGCCTGCCCCAAGGC
This sequence comes from Aedes koreicus, assembly GCA_024533555.2. NCBI lineage: Eukaryota > Metazoa > Arthropoda > Insecta > Diptera > Culicidae > Aedes > Aedes koreicus. The sequence continues at coordinate 28,502 of JAHHFK020000650.1, forward strand.
TCATGCCTAAGCCCCCTTCTTTATAACGTTTACGTCAAAGACATTGACAATTATTTGGCAGAACAATGCCCGCTAAGACAACTTGTTGACGACAGTGTGGTCTCCTTAAGAGGCTCACATGCCGTAAATTTGCAAGGACCACTGCAAAATTCCCTAGACAACCTATCTTTCTGGGCTAGGAATCTAGGGATCGAATTCTCACCGCAGAAAACTGAACTGGTAGTGTTTACTCGAAAGCGACACCCAGCCCAATTGCAGCTCTTTTGGGCAGAAACATTACTCAATCGTTATCTTTCAAATAACTGGTCTGGTTTAATTCCAAGTGCACTTGGAATGCCCACATTACGTATTTGAAGCAAAAATGCCAAAAATGGATCAATTTTCTTCGTTCAATTTGTGGCACATGGTGGGGTGCTCATCCGGGAGACATAACCCTTTATAAAACAACTATTCTCTCTGTTCTAGAGTATGGCTCTTTTTGCTTCCTCTCGGCAAGAAAAAGTCACCTTATAAAATTGGAACGAATTCAATATCGTTGTCTGCGTATTGCTCTTGGCTGTATGCACTCAACGCATAACATGAGTCTCGAAGTTCTGGCAGGAGTAAAACCTCTCCAGAATCGGTTCTGGGAGCTCTCGCTCAGAATATTAATCAAATGTGGAGTGAAAAACGCATTTGTTATAGAAAATTTTGAAGAAATGTTAGGGCTGAACACACAATCTAGATTTATGAGAATTTACCACCACTACATATCGTCGGTTATGTGCCTTCTTTGCTATACTCCAGACCGTGCTCACCTCACCTATTGCAGTTCCTCAATTCATTATGATCTTTCCATGAAACAAGCATCTCATGGGATTCCGGATCAACTTCGTTCTATTATTATTCCGCGTATTTTTACTGAAAAATACCAACACGTCAATTCTGAAAAAAGGTTTTTCACTTATGGGTCTCGCCTCAATGGATCCACTCTCTTCGGTGTCTTCAATGAAAACTCTAGCGCCTTCCACAAACTTCAGGAACCTTGTTCTGTTTATGTTGCTGAGCTGGCAGCAATCAACTTCGCATTGGGGGTGATTTCCGAAATGCCCGCAGACCATTACTTCATCTTCTCGGACAGCCTCAGTTCGATTGAGGCCCTTCGGTCGATGAAACCTAGTAAACACTCATCTTATTTCCTTTCAAAACTAAGGGAACAGATGAGTGTGCTGGTCGAAAGATCATATTTGATCACCTTTGTATGGGTCCCTTCACATTGCTCAATCCCAGGCAATGAGAAAGCGGACTCGCTCGCAAAAGTGGGCGCCCAGGAAGGCCCAGGATAGAAAAAATTCACACGATGAAATTTACCATTTAGTACGTCAGAGTACCCTTTCGAGTAGGCAAACCGATTGGGACACCGGACACGGCTGTTACATTTCATCATTCCTATTGTTCCATCGAGGGCGTGGTTTAAGGACCTGCACGTTAGCCGTGATTTCATCCGTGTGATGAGTAGACTTATGTCCAACCATTACCAGTTAGATGCACACCTCTATCGATTTAACCTCGTGGATAGCAATATTTGCCGGTGTGGAAACGGTTATGATGACATCGATCTCGCAGTCTGGCAATGCACGGATAATTACGCCGCCAGAACAGGACTTTTGAATACCCTAGAGGCCCAAGGAAGACAACCTTATGTTGCTATAAGAGATGTGTTGGGATCTCGCGATCTGTGCTATATGCAATCGATTTATGTGTTTTTCCAAATGTCTAGTATAAGAATTTAATCTGCATGAGTTTTTGTTTTTCTTTATTCATTAGTTTACGTTTGTTTTATTCCGACATCTTGAGGAGTTTCATCGTCGCCCAATGGTAACCACAACCGGCCGAACACAAAAATGGAGCCCTGACCATTCCGCACCAAGTTATTGTGCTGGCGACAACTATCTGATGAGACTACAGAATCCTATTTCCATGTTCCTCTGTCCAACCCATCCCCAAAAAATGTCACCTTTTTTAACCTCTGGTAAACCGCGAGTAAACGGCCCAAGTCCTACTAATCCTAGTATTAAGTCATTACATTATACAAAAAACAATGAATTATCGGCTCCGTAAAGCTAACGCAATTGAGCCTCCCAAATAAATGAACTAGTTAAAAAAAGTTTACAAAACAAAATTTTTTATTTAAATATATATTTTTTATTTTAAAAAAAAAAATAAAAGGGAAAAAACTTTTAGCGGGGGGGGGGTGGGGGGTAAGGGGAAAAAAAATATGAGGGGGGGGGGGGGTGGGAAGGTTGGTGAAAAAAAAAAACAAAAAAATCTAAACCTTGTTTTGGGTATGGCGGGAGAGGGGATACACTACAAAGTATTGCCTCACTTACACCGAATCAACACTTTCACAGGTAGTCTCAGTTCTGTAGAAGTTATTCGCTCCTTAGGGCCGGTAAAGCACTCCTCGTATTTTCTCATGAAAATACAAGGCTTCTAAGTGATTTATCTTCGCGTTATTTTATCATCAGCCAATCTAGAGTTCGATTCCGGACAGTAAGAGAGAGGGCTGACTCGCTTCCAAAGGTAGGCGCAATGAAAGGTGATATTTACGATCGACAAACCGCCTTCAATGATTTTTTTTTCTTATTTTTCGTTAACAGTCACTCGTTAGCTGGTAGCATAAACGGAATATAGGAGATTCGGGGGGGTAGAAACATTCTATCATCCCTAAGGTGTCGAAGAAAGGGGATGGATGTGGGTTGAGATTTCATTTGTGTAATTTCTCACCTCATTTCTCAGTTATATGGTGTTGGGCTGAGCGACAGTAATCTCTAAATGTTGGGAAGCATCATGGAATCAGATCTGAGCATTATGATTCCCTCCGGGCACGAGGTAGACAATATAATGTACCGATTCGAAATATTTTGGCTCTACGTGGTTTGGAGTTTATGAAACTCATTTATGTGTTTTTGACTAACATTAGCCTTAGATTTCAGTTCGTATAACCTGAATGTTTAATTTCAGTATTTTGATTTCAGTGTTTGTGTTTTTTTTTCTACTTTCTTAAAAATATTCAAATTAAAAATTGCACAACTAAGGATTGCCCCTTACGGATGCGTTTGCGCGAATTTGACAGTTTTCGCATAGGTTTTCTGCCTAATTTATGACAACGGAATGCAAACGTATCCATCGAGGGCAAATCGTTAGAAATAGACAATACTTATACTTTAAATTCCAGCTCCCTCTTGAAATCCGTAAAATTGTATTTACTCTAACCTCGAAGCGGCCGCAAGTAATCGGTTCTTTCTCTTTTAACTTTATTTTGAAGATCATTGATGTATATTAATTAAAAGATGTATTTTTTTGTTATGCCTTTATTATCGAGATTTTCAGCCCTGGCCTGCTTCTTCTCCCGTCGTAGTCACTCAAATACCTTTTGGCTATTTTCGTAACTTGTCTGCGGGTGAGATTCGAACTTGTGACTTTGGCGTGAGAGGTATGGATGTCAACCACTACGCCGGGGTCGCCCACAATAAATGAAGTCGATCCCATTCTGAAATTAAATGGCTTAGAACTTCGTTATATCATCACATTGATATATCATCACATTGTTAAAGGCAAAGTACGTGACCGAATGCACGTACTTTGCCTTTAACACCACGCTTTTTTTAATTTTTTTTAAGGTTTACTGACGGGGCTCTGAATAGAGTAGAAACCTCTACACCAGGCCTTTGGTGATACCGTTGCGTAAATCTTTTCGAATTATGCCAGCCGTACACGGAGCATGTCGTCCAAGAAGACGCTGTTGCAAATGATTCGGGAGAAGCCACCTTTGAGAATTTTGAATCCTTTCGTTACGTTACGTTAGTGTTACGTTTACAAGTTTAATAAGGCATTTCATAATTTCCTCAGTTTTTTGTAGTTTAGTCTGTTGGTGTGTCATTTATTTGCCCTGAGAGTCTTCCAAAGCAGTTGTCTCGAACCAAAAATAAGAAATTTTGTGTATAGTTCTTTATGCGCTGATATAATATAACTTAACTTTTTTTGAAGCATTTCACCATCCGTGCAAGAATCATGTAGTCCATAGAGACGCTGTTGTTATTTATTTTATTTTTATTATTTATTTACATGGCATAACGTCACAATACTATAACATAGCCTGATACACAATATCCCTCCATAATGCCCCAAACGTGGCTGCTCCTCTCCAATCCCTTGGGCACCTTGTACCCCCTAGGCCTTGCTCCACCTGATCTAACCATCTTGCTCGTTGCGCCCCACGTCGTCTTGTACCAACCGGATTCCCGTCGAACACCATTTTTGCAGGATAGTTGCCCGGCATTCTCACAAGGCGCCTGCCCAGCGTATCCTTCCAGCTTTTTCCACCTTATGAATACTGGGTTCACCGGCGAGTTGCGCGAGCTCATGGTTCATCCTTCGCCTCCATAGTCCGTCCTCCTGTACTCCACCAAAGATGGTTCTTAAAACCCGTCGCTCAAAAACTCCGAGTGCTCGCAGGCCCTCTTCAAGCATTGTCCACGTCTCATGTCCGTAGAGATCAACCGGTCTTATTAGAGTTTTGTACAGGATGCACTTCGTACGGCAGCTAAGTCTGTTTGACCGTAGTTACTTGTGGAGCCCATAGTAGGTACGACTTCCACTGATAATCCTAGAGACGCTGTTGTAACTGCCTCAAAACGTGTTCCATTTTCAAGTTTGCTTTTCCTTTCTCTCAATCACGTTCATCACTGTTTTGTATGGTGTAATTTCGTTTTACCTCTTCTCATTCATTTATCTTTTTGATCGCCTTATTTTTTCATGTGTTTTAGATTATTCAATTTTGTTTTTAGCTATCATTTTATGTGTCTGTCGTTACTTCTTCAGTCGTTTATAATTTAGTTAATTGATGACTAGTTCTTATGTGCTCTGAAAATCACCTTGTTTAATTCAACTATCACTTTGTACGCCTTAGTCAGTTCTTGTATTCTATATGATTCAATTGAATTCTGTAGTCATTGTAGAAAAGTTTACGTTTACTTGTCTTCATTGCCTTGACTTGACTTGACTTCATTGCCTCATTTTTATTTGTATAATACTAATCTCTAAGTCGTTTAATCGCTTCAAAGTCTTAAATGCATGCGGAGTCCATCAATAATTATTTGAGCCGTGATCAGTTATAAGATTCACTTTTCGGTGGCATAGTAAAGCTCCGTCACGCCTGTTCTCTATATTATTACAAAATTATCGAGAATGAAGCTGTTATGAGATTGTTTGTATACCATTGTTATAGTGTGCGGTATTTTTATTATTGCTTTTTGAAGTGACAAATAACAAAATAAGACTGGCGCGACATTCTTAGTTTTAATAAAACTTCTGCTCAGTGAATCCAACAGTCGATTCCGTACAGATTTAGAACTAAGCATGGCTACGGCTCATCATCTCAGGGACACAGAGGAAAGATGCTACAGCCAAGAAGAAAATTTGTTTTCACTGTGCGAAGAGCCCCACCAGACTGCACCAGCATTCAAGGACGTCCGTTGGATCACATCTGTAAAAGCAGTACATCAATGCCAGATATGTGACGTGACATTAAATAAAAACAGTCAACATGTGATACCACCACGACAGGATATGTCTTTGGTTACCATCTCATTGTTAATGGCGTAGGCCCACCCATCGCGACCAGATCAAATATCCGAGGGGTGGGATACTTTTACCAACTGTTTCCTGTTCTATTACCCACACACTAAAAAGTGACAAGCTAATCTTTGTCTCATTTTTTTTCGTACAGTCTTTATATAGACTTGACATGCGGTTATATGCATTTCAACACTGGTTCTACACGTTTGCTAAATCATAGAATCAAAGCGAAGCACCCAAATAGCATGGATGAGATTTACAATGCTACGGCTATGAAAACAAAGATATAATCCAAAGATCTATTAAGCAATTCTATCCGTGTTCTATTTGAATCCGATAAATCATCTGATGGCTAGTTCCACGCCAAATGATGAATCGATAGAATTCCATCTTTTTCCATCTATTTAAAGGTTTGCATTATTGTTTTATTACATAAGGTAATAGACAAAATTATTATGGTCGCTCAATCGAGCTTATAGTACTAGTCCTACATCAGTACAAACATTTTACTTTTCTTGGCTTCAAACCCTAACGCATGCAATCGCTTGGAAATGGCTTGAAGAGTAACTCCTAATTCTGAAGCAAGTTCTTCTTGCGTTTGGCACGATTCCTCATCGAGCAATACCGCCAATGCACAGTGGCCCAGAAGGCGAATTTAGCTGGAAAGAGGCGTTTTCAGCCTAAGTTTGAAGTTTTGGAGCAAATTTGTCTTCTACAAAGTTTTTTTTTTTCTAATAATAAGGCCCTTCTTTTGGTATGAATGAAAACTAGGGTGGTCCTTGTTTTCAGAGAAATCGTAAATCTATTTTTTTTATTTGCAGAAATAAAGGCATATATTCTCCAGAAAAGTTGTAGATGAGAAAATTTTAAGCAACTTTGATTGAACAAATTTTTCTGTAGCTTTTGAAATGACCGAATTAGAACAATTTTTCCTACGTAGGTTAAAGTGTCCCTATAAAAATCAGTTATTTTGCTCTTACTTTTTTATTTCAAATTTTTCAGGAATGTGCAATGATCGTCTTCGAAGGTTTTGGGCTTTCCTCCACGTGAACTTCACGTCGTCAACATCATAATCACCGTCTTTGAAGAGACGTAATCAATCATGGCATGTTGTTTTGCTTAATCGATGCGTTTGAGCTGCCGTTTTCTTCAAATAGAAGAAGAAAATCAACACTTCCCGTAAATGACGATTGTTTGGCACGAAATTAGACATTTTCACACACCAGAAGTATATAATGTAAAAACAAAATCACTAATGTGTCAAAGCGGTTTGTTTACCATATGTCTAACCTTGGTTCATGATGTTTTAGATATGTAAAAATCGACCAGCTATTACTGCCAGAGCCAACTACTGACAAACATCGAGAACTTAGTTACGCACCTAATATATTTTTTTTTAGTGGGTGGATCTTAGTCACTAACGAACATATGAAAAAGATAATGATGCAAGTATGTAGTTGTGGGGATCGATTCTTTCAATGACGATGTCAGAAATAGTACTGTGAATATCGCAAGCACTGCTCTGATGTTGAAATTCAACTAATTCGTAAAAAAATATTATTTCCTTTAAGCTGTTATTTGTTCTGAAAAAGGCTTCAAATGGCGACTGACCTCGAAGAAGGGTGCGACCGACCTCCGGTCCTCACAAGTTCCTACCTCACGCCTTCACGAATCATACGATCACAAACGACTGCCAGCTGAAAAATGGAGATGCTAGTTGGCGTAGCCTGGGCAATGTTGTCAATTTTACAATAGCGAAGTGACGGGGTGCGGCTGAAGATCATGTACCTGTAAATCATATTGTATATTTTCCATTCTCATTAATTAAAACGCTTTGGAATCTTCTTTGAATTCCAAACCCATTTATCTTAAGAGCATGGAGCAACATGAAAAGTATTGAAGGCTCAATTTATTTTTCAGCATTTCAGCATAACATTTACTGTAAAATTGCACCTCTGAACTTCATTTGTTACTAACTTTTACTATTCATAAAAGACTGGCATGCGCTTTTAAGCAGTATAGGATTATAATTAAATACGTTGATTAGTGGTATTATTATTAGATAAGCAATTTATTTCAGAAATCATCAAACCGGGCTCTTCGAAATTTTATCATTGATATTTGGAATGATCTACCCTGCTTTCAGTTTTTGCAGGACTATTAGGATATTAATAGTTTAAAAGGATTAATACATATCTAACTTCTATTTTCAGTAACCACATCCACTGGTTGATGACAAATATATTTTGTACATACCGATAGATAAGTTACGGATATATATTGTAAAGATTGTACCCGAATAAATGCAACACTTTCTTTTGTGTAAAACTTTTTATTGCACGGGTAAAATTGATGAAATTTTGGGTAAAACTAGTTTAGAGTGTAATGTTTACATGTGCAAAATTTCGTCACCTGGTTATCGACATGGCTTACAAGCAAGAAGTGCTTCGACAACATATTATGGGCACGGTCGTGGACAATCCAGGCCAGTCCCACAGGTGGATCGCAAAACAGTAGGGAATCGACAATTCGACCAAGTCCCGTGTGGTAAAAGGAGACCCATATGACCCAGTGGCGAGCTGGCAGTGAAATAAAAGCGAACGACTGACCCCGTGTACGCAAGGAAGGTGAGGGATTACTTTAAGCGCAATTCGAACCATTCGGAAGATGGCCAAGAAGGTCAATTCCTTCGTCTGGTCCAGCAGACAATGGAGCGGCCAGGAATTTATATCTTCAAGGTAAGGAAGGCGCCTAACCGAACCGATAAACAGAATACAGTGGCCAAATCTCACACCAGGAAGCTGTACCGCGGGGGGTTGGTGCAGCCGAAATCCATCGTAATGGACGACGAGACGTACATTAAAGCGAACGCCAAACAGATTCCCGTCCTGGAGTTTTTCGTCGGCAAGTCCCGCCTGGATATTCCGGAGAAGTTCGGAAGAAGAAGGTCGACAAAGTTGCCAAGAAGTACTTGGTGTGGCAGGCGATCTGTGGGTGCGGCAAATTCAGCAAGCCGTACATAACGACCGGCACCATCAACGGCCAAATATTTAACGAAGAATTCCTCCAAAAGCGCCTGCTGCCCTTTCTCCGGTCCCACGAAGGTGACACTCTGTTTTGGCCGGATCTGGTATAGTGTCATTACGCGAAACCGGTGATGGAGTGGTACGAAGATAATGATGTTGTTTTTTTTTGCCGAAGGAGGCAAATCCGCCAAAGTCCCTTGCGCTGAACTACCTTGTGATCAAAAAGTTCCGGTAATTTTCAATTTAAAAAGGCCGCCTTTATTTTTTCGGTAAAATCTTTTTTAGTGTAAGATGGCAACACTAGTTCTGATATTCTGTCAAAGTGTGAGAGCAAATTATCCATTAGTTTTGTTTTGACAACTGCTTTTGTTAGTCGAAAAATAGACGCTCGGCGATTTTTACCATGGATAAAAAATTGGAACAACGCGTTTGTGTGAAATTTTGTGTTGCAAACGGATTTTCTGCAGCGGAAACGCTCAGAATGTTGCAAAAAGCCTTTGGTGAGGACTCTATGTCACAAAATCGTACATTTGTTTGGCACAAAGACTTTAAAGAAGGCCGTGAAAGCGTGAGTGACATGCCGCGTTCTGGACGACCATCGACCTCAACTACTGATGAAAACATCGCTTCCGTGAAGAATTTAGTTATGGAAAACCGCTCAATTAGCATTCGGGAGATAGCTGCACTCCTTGATATCTCATTTGGATCGACCGAACACATTTTGACGGAAATTCTGGGCATGAAACGCATTGAAGCACGACTTGTTCCAAAAGAGCTGAATTTTTTGCAAAAACAGCATCGAGTTGAGGTCGCTAAACAGATGATTGCGAACGCAGATAGCGATCCCACATTCATGGAACGCATCATAACTGGTGATGAAACGTGGGTATATGAATTTGATATGCTCACAAGTCAACAATCGTCCGAATGGCGCGCCGAAGATGAGCCGAAACCAAAAAAATCACGACAAAGTCGCTCCAAAATTAAAGTTTTACTGACCGTTTTCTTTGATTTTCGCGGTGTCGTCCATTCTGAATTCCTTCCAGAAGGTCGAACGGTTAACAAAGAGTATTATTTACAAGTTATGAGACGTTTGCGTGAGGCAATTCGAAAGAAGAGGCCAGAATTGTGGCGCAATAATTCGTGGATTTTACACCACGATAACGCTCCATCACACACCGCGCTCACTATTTGTGAATTTTTGGCCAAGAACTCCACCAATACCATCAAACAAGCACCATATTCACCAGACCTTGCCCCGTGCGACTTCTTTCTCTTCCCAAAACTGAAAATTCCGCTCAGAGGTAGGCGTTTTGAATCGATTGATGCGATAAAAAAGAATTCGCTGGAAGAACTGAAAGCCATACATTCATCGGCCTATAAAAAATGTATGGATGATTGGATAAAGCGCTGGCATATGTGTGTTGCCTCTAATGGCGAGTACTTTGAAGGCGATAATAAAGATATCAATTAAAAATTGAAATAAATGCGTTTTTTTTCAAATTACCGGAACTTTTTGATCACAAGGTAGTGAAAACAAATTCTAATCTTTGTAGATCTTAACCCAATAGAAACTGCAACAGTGGAAGTCTTTCGATGAGTGGATGGTCAGCTTAGTTACGGATATATGTATTCTACTATAGTTTATAGCTGGTATTATTATTTTATATTATAACGTCAGTTTATTATTTTATGTTATGATATTAAATGATGTGACATAATTGCATTTAAATTCATTTCATTGAAATCACTATTTCCGATGAGACTCACGACAAAAATTATTGCAAGGAAACGGAACAGCACATCGAAATTTAAGGTGTACTATTCTATTGCTATATAATTTCTGATCATCCATGGATGTTCCAAGTTTTATGAGATAATTATATATTAATTTTTTTTCTCGCAGTTACATTGTCTAAACTTCCAGGTCCACAAATGGAATTGTTATTATCATTCTTATATTCATTCACTATATTATTTGTCATTATAATATTCATTCACTATATTCTTTATCATTACAATATTCATTCACTATATTTTGGATATTACTATATGACATTGAATATATATTGGGAAGGGAGGGAGCATCAGGGTATCACTCAAGCTGGAATTGGACAATGGAGTGGTATGAGAACCGGCGTCTAGGAGGGAACAAACAGTATCATTTTCTTTATCCTACCGATCCGATTGTGATGCTGTGAATTCTACTCTAACAGTTTCAGTGAGAGTGACGCGCCCTTCTTAATAAGCCATCCCGTAGAAAGCTTAATAGTATTGCGAATTGGGTTATTCGATTTGTTGGATCGTATCGTTGGAAGGAGAATCTTATGTTCCCGCGGATTTCGCGTAAGTGTCTCTGCTTACGGGTCCGCCTCACCGTTTTTGGCCCTTCATACAGCGTTAATGTGAACGCAACCCGGTAACTCAATTCGATCTTGCTATTAAGTGGAGCTGCATACATGACAAGGTCTTAGAAGGGATGGTGGCTACCTTACATACATACAAGGAGGCAAATCCGCCAAAGTCACCAGAACTTCGCCCAATAGAAAAATTCTGGGCGATTATGAATGACAAGCTCCGGAAAACAGGGAAGGCCTTAAAAACGACAAGGATTTGAAGAAAGAGTGGATGAAAGTGTGTCAGAAAGATGGCGCAAGTGTTTCACAGGATTTTATGGGTAACGTTATGTCCAAGGTGCGGGCATTTAGCCTTGGAGAGGAGGTTGAATAAACCAACTTTGCAAAAACATAGCTAATATGTATTTATTTATTTCCTGAGAGTTTCATAAATATCTGACTTAAAATGAATTTTTGGTGATCATGTTCGTCTGTGGCATTTATTTCGAGTACAATCTTTATTATCGTTTATTGTCTTGCTCCTATTATTGTTTTAATGGTATTATTTTACTACGTAATTTTATTCTTTTATGTTATGACGTGAAATGATATGGTATTATTGTATTTAAACTCATTTAGTTGAATTCACTACTAGGTACTATAGAGATCTACTACAAATAATTATTGCGATGCAAGGAAACGGAACAGCACATCGCAATTTTAGGTTTACTATTCTTTATATGCTATATAATTTCAGATCATTCATGGAATTCCCAATTTTTATAAATTAATTGTAAAATTCACGTTTTTTTTCTAGTTCTTGTCTCATTTTTTTCGGGTACAGTCTTTCCATAGGCCTTGCATGAAGTGATATGCATTTTCACTGACGTTGGATACAGCACCTGAATCACTTTTTAATCTATACAATTCAATACATCACAAATACACTAATTCTACATGTTTGTCAAATCATAGAATCAAAACAAAGCACTAAAAAAACTTGGACGCGATTCAAAATGCTACATTGTCTAAACTTACAGGTTCACAATACGTAAGTCCTACTACAATTGCAGCAGGACAACAATCTGAAGACATGTAGTTAGAAATGGAATTGTTATTATCATTATAATATTAATTCACTTTATTTTATATACTATTTCACATTGAATATGTATTAGGAAAGGAGGGAGGATCAGGGTATCACTCAAGCTGGAATTGGACAATTGAGTGGTATGATAACCGGCGTCTAGGAGGGAGCAAACAGTATCGTTTTCTTTAACCTAACGATTCGATTGTGATGCTGTGAATTTTACTTCAACAGGGTCAGCGAGAGTGACGCGCCCTTCTTAACAAACGAATAAGTATTGCGAAATGTGTGGATCGATTTGTTGGATTGTATCGTTGTAAGGAAACTCTTATATACACGCAGGTTACGCGTACATACAAAGCTGTTACTTGTTCTGAAATATTCTGTAAGTGTTTTTTTCTTAGATTACCCTTTATCCCAGAAGTCACTTAAAAAGTTGCAGATAAAAAAGCGAGTTTCTCATTATCTAAAATTAACATTTTGCAGATGATCCTTAAAATAAGAATCATATCACACCAGCATATTTGATGTTTTAATCATCCTGTCTGACCAGTTTTCTGAGCAAATACGTAATAAACCGGATTTGCGCAAAGCGAATCTCCGACTACTTCTAAGAATCTTAGAACATTTTTTTTCTTTTCCGGGTCTTTTCTCAATATATTAACCATATATACTATACCAATCTTCAGTTCGATTCAAGCTGCGAATCGGTCAGGATGTTTGAAAAAGGTGAACGAAAGTGGTTTCTATTAGCGTTAAGCGTTGCGGTATGGATTGTAACTGTAGTTCCACACTTCGCTAGCGGTAGGTAGAATCCGCAATTTTTTACTCTTGCTGTACAAGTTATTGATTTTCATCATTCCTTTCTAGCAAAACCGCATATAGAAGATGAACTTGAGGAGATAAAAGAAGAGTTAGGTTTAGTATTTACCAACACAATACCCAGCGATTATTACAAGCGAAAAAATCTGCAAGGTGAGCATAATTAAGTGAATACCGTTTGTTCGTATTTATGCAAAACATTGGAAGCGTCGCAAAAATATCAGAGATTTTTATGATGTTTTGACAAGCTTTTCCTTTATTTTGGAATATTGCATTAGTTATATTAACTTGCTTTATTTTTTTTTCTGAATTGTCTTTTCATATCAGATTCTTTCGTCATACTGTCTCTTCTTACAACTACATTTTGATTTTGAAAAAAAAAATCACTTGAATAACTCACGGGGCTCCCGGCGAAGTGGTTAGCAGCCAAGCGCATAGTGGTTTATGGCCAAGTCAAAAGTTTCAGTTCACCTCATCAGGTAATCTTGCAAGTTAATTGTAAAGGCGCAAACATCCATTTCTCTTCAGTGAAAAATAGAATTTTTATCGAGTGTAATGGAATTTTTATAAGAGTATAAATGGTTACGATGCACTTCATCAATACTCCTGTTAAGTTTTGATATAGAGTACGTCTTACGGGAAGTTATAGGGGTGTAACATGAAAATCTGAAGTCTTTAGTGACCAATTTTCGGAAAATAGTGACTTTAGTGACTTTTCGGTGAAAATAGTGACTTTTTAGTGACTGCTTTGTAAATTGTGACCAAGTCACTAAAAAGTGACGCGCGACCAGCCCTGCAACTAGCTTACAGTGTAATGTTTACTCTGGCAGAGTTTCATCATAATCGAAACAAGAACAGATGCGCTAAAAAATGTGTGCATTCACTTTGAAAATCCTAATGCGTTATATAGATGGATCGGAAAACAGCCTGCCAAGTTCACCATTCAACCATAACCCGTGTGTGATCAAGACATTCAAGGAGCATCAGACAAGCAGTGGACGAAGATGGTAGCGGCAGAGAACGCAGGACAGCATATCCGATAAAAGTCAGGAAGATATTTAACCTCTTCTAGCGTCGACCTAATTTTTCGGTACGGGCAAAAATGGCGAATGTTTCAATTTGCTTACTAATCTAATCCAATCTAATACAAACGCAGCCAGTACAAGAAAGGATCCCGGAAATAATTGGATCAGATAACATACAATTATTGTTCATTAATATTGATACTTGCAGCATATCAAAGACATGATACAAGCGTCAAAGCGGCCAGGCCTACTGCGTTGCACTAGCCGCAAAGATTATTCTGTAAAGTGAGTTGGATCCAGAGGCCTGGCAACCCTATCCTATTTATTAGCGTTTGACGGTATGCAACATATCAAGGGCCTTATTTGAATAAGGCCCGTCTGACGTTTATTACTACGGATACGTACGCCAGTGTCGTTTACAAACAATGAATCTTTTGACGTTTGGATGTTAGAGATGGCTACAGGAAAATGACTGTTCGTCAGGTTTCTGGTTGGATGAATAGATTTGAACCACAACGCATTTAGTGAATCTACAAGGTTTGCCCACAATAGATACATTTGACGATTTCACGCCAACTCATCCAGTGTTTGGCAGCACCCTCTCAGAATCCAATTAAACTTTGTGGGTGTGTAGACTATGTCTTTTCAAACCACTTTCCATACTTTGTTTTTTTCAAAATTTATCTAGACTACCAATTGAAAAGAGCTTAAGTTTATTGATCGATTTTTTTTAAATCAACATAACTCAAAAAGGAAAAGACTTACAAAAAAGTGATGTATTGGTGACTTTCAGAAAATTGTCTTTACTTTTATGAAAAGTATTTTAAAAATTGTAAAATCGATTCCTACTCACTAAAAAATTATATTTTAAAATTTAAAGTCAATTTGCAAAATATGACTATCGTAGAATTGGACGAAATTTTTTTTTTAATAAAGGCAATATAATTGTCTAAAAGTTCGCCATACATTGCAAGATGGGCACTTTCAAGGAAATTTTTTTTCCCAACAACTTTTTCATGTCCTATTTTTACCGTGTATCACGCAAACTCGTCTAGTTATGGTCTTCAACACCCCTATAGGATCCAATAAAATTTAGTCAATTTGCAAAAAATAGCTACCTTAGAATTGGACGATTTTTTTTTTAATAAAGGCAATATAATTGTCTAAAAGTTCGCCATACATTGCAAGATGGACACTTTTAAGGAAAAAAAGTTTTTTCTAACAACAAATTTTTCATGTTAACATAACTCAACAAGGAAAAGATTTACAAAAAAGTGATGTATGGGTGACTTTTAGAAAATTGTCTTAGCTTTTATGGAAAATATGGTAAAAATTGTAAAATCGATTCTTTCACACTAAAAAAAATATTTTAAAATTTAAAGTCAATTTGCAAAAAATTACTATCGTAGAATTGGACGAAATTTTTTTAAATATAGGCAATATAATTGTCTAAAAATTCGCCATACATTGCAAGATGGGCACTTTCAAGGAAAATTTTTTTTGGCAACAACTTTTTCATGTCCTATTTTTACCGTGTATCACGCAAACTCGTCTAGTTATGGTCTTCAACACCCCTATAGGATCCAATAAGATTTAGCCAATTTGCAAAAAATGGCTACCTTAGAATTGGACGATTTTTTTTAATAAAGGCAATATAATTGTCTAAAAGTCTAAAAGTACATTGCAAGATGGACACTTTTAAGGAAAAAAAGTTTTTTCTAACAATAAATTTTTCATGTCAACATAACTCAACAAGGAAAAGATTTACAAAAAAGTGATGTATGGGTGACTTTTAGAAAATTGTCTTAGCTTTTATGGAAAAGATGGTAAAATTTGTAAAATCGAATCTTAGACACAAAAAAAAAAATATTTTAAAATTTAAAGTCAATTTGCAAAAAATGACTATCGTAGAATTGGACGAAATTTTTTTTAATATAGACAATATAATTGTCTAAAAGTTCGCCATACATTGCAAGATGGGCACTTTCAAGAAAAAAAATTTTTCGCAACAACTTTTTCATGTCCAATTTTTACCGTGTATCACGCAAAGTCGTCTAGTTATGGTCTTCAACACCCCTATAGGATCCAATCAAATTTAGCAGTCATAAAAAATTGAATGTATTGAACATTTGGTAAAAAACACTAATCGTCTAGACTAACATTTGAAAAGGGTCAAGAACATAAAATGTTTCTTTACATCAGTAAAACAGATACGTTTAAGTACAAGTCATTCATAACTGCTTGTTCGGATATTCCTATTTTTAGGGGTGATTCAAATATGACTTCGTATATCTTTGGGGGGGGGGGGGTTGAGGGGGGGGGGGCAGGAAGGTCAAGATTTGTGACAGAATGTGTAAAAGGTATAAGAAAAATTGTGATAGAGGGGGGCTGATAAATCTTAAAAAAATAGCATTATTGAGTCGTCTAAAAATGGTTGATGCATGTCCATTTAAAGACGATTCAAATATGACGTTATATGGATTTTCGAAATACTTTTTATGTCACTCAAAACTCATAGGTTTATTGGTAAGCGTTTTATTTTATTTATTTTTTATATGTACATCTTCACGTATTAGTAATTAACATAGCTTCATATATTAAATTTATAAATCTTTCACATACAAAGTGATTTTCTTTGGATTTTCCTTTGAATCAGAAAACCTTTTAGCTGAAATTTGATTTTCTGAAATAGGTACAAAGCAATGAAACTGTGTTACAGGTATTGTCTTTACGTGGTTATAGAACTTCTCACGTTCTGCTGGAATTTTTGCATACTGTTCAGCTGATATGAAGCAGACATTCAGTTTTGTAATACTTTTTTTTTTTTTTGTCTGGATTATCGAGATTTTCAGCCTCGGGCTGGTTCATCTCCCGTCGTAGTCACTCAAATACCTCTTTTTAGGTATTTTCGTAACTTGTCCGGGGGTGAGATTCGAACTCGTGACTTTAGCGTGAGAGGTATGGATGTTAACCACTACGCCGGGGTCGCCCCCATTTTTGTAATACTTTAATTTGACTCTTCAACTGCCCAGTCACATTGTTCTCGAGGAGTTTTGATTGTGTTTCCATAATCTCGAGCAAGGCTTGCTCTCTTTGCCATTCGCTTGAGATTACCACCAATAGCGGAGATTACCACCAATAGGTGGTAAAAAAAATGTTTTGTAAGAAAATTTTCTTTTCCTTAAAAGTGCCCATCTCGCGATGTATGGCGAACTTTTAGACAATTATATCGCCTATATTTAAAAAAAAAATTTCGTCCAATTCTAAGATAGCCATATTTTGCAAATCGACTTTAAATTTTAAAATTTTTTTTTTAGCGTGTAAAAATCGATTTTTAATATTTTTCAATTTTTTTCACAAAAGCTAAGGCAATTTTTCAAATGTCACCCATACATCACTTATTTGTAAGTCTTTTCCTTTTTGAGTTATGTTGACATGAAAAATTTGTTGTTGGAAAAACTTTTTTTCCTTAAAAGTGCCCATCTTGCAATGTATTGCGAACTTTTAGACAATTATATTGCCTTTTTTAGAAAAAAATTTCGTCCAATTCTGAGATAGCCATTTTTTGCAAATCGACTTTAAATTTTAAAATATTTTTTTAGCGTGTAAGAATCGATTTTACAATTTTTACATTTTTTTAAAAACAGGGGAGGAAGGATACGTTGACATATCGTACCATAAGCTCCGTTAATTATGTTTGTAGAACTTTGTAGAGTATAAAATGAAAACTAAAGGGTGTTCGGAATCAAACTGCGACACACACAAATATTCGGCAAAATTCGCCCGTTTAACCAATCATCTTCAAACTTTCAGGGAGTAAAATAAAACATGTTATGAATATTTTCCCATGTTTGTTTTATTCAATTTCAATTCCATATCCAAATGCACGAACCTTCTTCTTTACACTACTCATAAGGTTCTGTACAACATTTGGACCAACTTTTTTTTTGCGTGGCGATCCATTTTTTCTTAATATCTTCCTCCGATTTCACTTCCTTAGGATGCTTTCAAAGTGCCTGTTTCATGATGGCCCAGTACTTTTCAATTGTCCGCAGTTCCGGTGCGTTCGGGGGGTTGAGATGCTTCGGCACGAAATTGACCTCCTTAGCCTTGTATCATTCCAAAACCTCTTTCGAGTAATGGCACGAGGCTAAATCCGCCCAGAAAATCGTAGGACCATCGTGTGACCTCAGAAGAGGAAGTAGACGCTTTTAGAGGCATTCCTTTAGGTACACCTGCCCATTGACCGTTCCAGTTGTCACGAATGGGGTGCTCCACTTTCCACACGAGCAAATTGCTTGCCATATCATATATTTGTTGGCAAACTTTGACATCTTCTGCTTTCTAATGTCCTCAGGGACATCGAATTTATGATGAGCAGTGAAAAACTGGAGCCCTGGAAGCTGCCGTAAATCTGCTTTTACATACGTAGCATCATCCATAGCGAGGCAATGTGGTTTCGTCAACATCTGGGTGTAGAGCTTCCGTGCACGTGTTTTTCCTACCGTATTCTGCCGTTCATCGCGATTAGACGACTTTTAGACTTTGTACGTGTGTAGTCCTTCATGTTCTTTCGCATCTTGCAGGAAAGTTTTGGTTAGATTCAGTATCTTCACCACATCTCGAACTGAACTGTTGGGATTCCTCTTGAAAGCTTGAACTACCCGCTTGTGATCCTTAACACTGTACGGAGATCCATTTTTGCCACTTTTTTTTCTTTCCGATCGATGGTCAAACGTTCGTGGTACCGATTTAAAACACGAGACACCATAGAATGTATCATTCCCAGCTTCCTGCTGATGGCACGATGAGAAAGATCCGGATTTTCGAGGAACGTGCGCAAAATTTATTTGCGCCGCTGCTGTTCTTCCGACTCCATCTTCGCAAAGATTGCACATCTGCTAGTGAAACTTACACAGCGTAAACAAATACACATTGAACTAATACCACCCAAAATTTTAATAGAAAATACCCAACGGGTAAAAAGTTACAGCCATTTAAAAGTGGTGCAATTTGATTCCGTACAACCTTTAATATGAACGTATAGAAACGATCAGCATCTTACTCCACATGTTCGAAGGAACTAGAAGCTATGTTTATTTCAGCAGCACAACCCGGGTTTTCCGCTAATGTGTTCGGGAGTCCAAGACGTGAACAAAAACTCGTTCGGCATTGCAAGAATCAAAAGATTTCAATGTTCTGCCAAAGTTTCCACAAACAACACAATTTACTATTCTTTCTTAAGTGACCGTTTGTACGATTCGGAAACACGATCAACCCAAGCTGGGCATTCACACCGGCCACGCGATCGACACAAAGCATTCCGGTGTTTCTGCGACTTTCGGAGGATTGATCGGTGTCGGCGGAGAAATATGTGGATCACGAGCTATTTCCCGCGTACAGGGTGCGGCAGAAAATAATGCGAAAATTTGTTCTATTTCTTTCAAATCCCATTTTCAACTAATTCATGCAATAATATCAACATTTTCGAGTGCAGTTATCTTTACAAAGTCCTTTTAAACAAATTTATTCAATGTGTCCTCCATTTTTATTTATAACATCCTCGAGCCGACGCCGGAAGCCAGAGCATGCCTTTCGGACGTAGTCCTTCGACATTGACTGCCATGTGCGTGTTATGGTTGACTTCAGGGTTTTCACACTAGGGTGTGATGTTTTGCAGGCTCGTGCTTCAACATATGCCCAAATCGAATAATCCAACGGATTAAGATCTGGACTGCTAGGGGGCCACAAATCCTTCGGCTAAAACTTCATGTTATCGTTCAACCATTGTTGGGTTCAATTGGACGTGTGACACGACACTGTAGGACAACGTTTTGGTTTTCGGAGAAGTTGGCCTTCACCCAGGGAAGCACTTGGTCCTTTAAAATACCGATATACACTTCGGTATTGATTTTAACTCCAGCATCAATGAAAACATTAACACAAAGCAACATCCATTTGATTTGAGTCGATGTTTTTGATTTGTCGACTTGTTAATACCAGTTACATTTATTCAAATTTGAGTGACTCCACTAATGACGAGAGTGAGTCAAAACGACTCAAAATTGAGTGGAAATCGCTGGCCGTGAAGAGCTTATTTCGATCCTCTCTCGAATGTTTCAATTTGCTTTGTGCAAAAACCAACGTGCTTGACTAGACGTGTGCAAAATCTGGAGGTGCGTTATATGAGATTTATATCAAAGCCGACACTAAACAGAAGGCCAAGTCCAGGTTGATCTAGGTTAAAAATCGCCTGGATGTTCCTATTCTGGCTGGTGCTTTTTGGACGTGGCAAAATGTGGGCAAATATACAAGAATGAATGCCTTTAGAAGTATCCTCTACCCTTCCTGAAATTTCACGGACGCCAGACGTTGTTTTGTTCGGCTCTGACACCCTTCCATGATGCATGACTAGTCTTAGACAAGTACAAAGATAAAACTTTTGTTTTTGTGTCTAAATAGATGCTCTGAATGCGCTGGAACTTAGAGAAAAATAAGGCCATCATAAAGGCAGACCGTCACAAAACATCTGAGGTATTGGAAAAACAACTGCATTTGAAGAGAGAGTGCTTAAAACGATTAGAATACTATTTCTCAAAATTGTATGAGCAGTGTCAAGACAAGGGTGCGGGCATTTGGATATGGAGAAGAGGTTCAATAATGTAGTCATGTTGAAACACAACCCCCTTACGACTAGACAGATAACTGCAACTTACAGTAGCTGATGGTAGATGTCACGGCATTTATTTTGCTTTTAAGGCACGTTCACACATTTAGTAACTCAAAATAACGAAACGAAATTAACCTAACGAAAATTAATTTTCATACGTATGTTATTATAACTTTGAAATGGACGAAAATCACTCTCAAAGATATAAACTTATTTTTTTAAATATTGATAATTCATATTTGAATAAAAAATTTATATAGGAAGAATTCTTCGTAAATTGAAGCCACCTGTTTTTTATCAACCCTAAAAATCATATACTACAGTTAAGTTGATTCAGAGTACTTTTTTACTATGTTACGTAACACTTCGTCAATAAATCCTTCCGTTCTCATTACAACCTATATTACATGATATAGCCTGTCTCAAAATAATGTGTGACATGAGAGATATAGATACGATGGAGTTGAATTAAATATGTAGTTTGGATATTAACAATCAACTACTTAATAATATGATTCCAATATTTGACGAGGTTAGAAGCTAGTTCCAGGACCAGAGCTGTAGACAGTCATTTCGACTCAGTTGGATTCATTTATCGATAACTGGTTTCAGATACTGAATTTTAGATTAAATCGAATGATGCATTTTAAGCGTTTCATTAATCTCATAACCCATATCTAAGTATTCTGGTAAATATATGCTCTCACGCCTCAGATGAGAGAATTATAGCAATACACTGTTTGATAAATTGGTACACCCGATCGAGGACACCAGTTTCAATACAAACAGCACTGAACACAACCGTATTTTTGGGAATGTTTCTAGAAATTTCTTCACGAAAAAACAATTATTGCCGTTTAACTACATGATGGAATTTTAAGGAGAGACTAGAGTGGAGCACTATTTCAGCAGCGGACCCATGACCGTCAATTGTCTCTATTATTCAGCTGTATTTAAACCAAACGACATGTTTTTTTGTGCCACCTCTACACTAAGCTTGTACAAAAAATGAAGTTGCTTGGTTTGAATACGGCTGAGTTATAACGATGATTGACGGGAATGGGTCCACTGCCGAAGTAGTACTCTACCCTAATTGACAAAATTGTGTAATTGGAAAACTAGAAAGTTTAAACTAATACTCCATTTGATCATTAAAAGAAATATAAAAACCAAAACGCTTTATCAAACTATCATATCAGTCTCTCATGAACCGTCGATGTGAGCACACGCTTAGATGTTGAACTCAGTTCAGTGACATTGTTTCTTTAACAAAAGAGCTTCTCTTGTACACACTAGTCTTTCTTTTTTTTAACTCTTTATTTATTCCAAATTTTACATTATTTTACATTCATATATTAATCTAGGTGATCCTGCTAAGTAATTAACATTTCAACCTTATATGCTATCATTTATATCTAATTGTGTTAATATTATTTTTACTTTGTCTATTCAGTATTTTTAACAGGGTTCCTTTTGCCTGCGTGTAAGAATAATTATTGATTTCTTAAAACTAGTTCTTATCTATAGAAATCAATCTGTAACATGGAACGTGAAACCTCGGAACATCTGCTTTGCAGTTGTGATGCTTTGTACAAGAGAGGACTTAAATTTTTGGGGGGGTTGGTACAAAAAAATTGGGGGAATGGGGGGGGGGGGGGGGGTTTTAAAACCTTTTTTTGGGGGGGGGGGGGGGGGGGGTGTTTGGAGGTGGTTGGTTGGGGGGATTGGGAGGAGAGAGGGGTAAAACAAAAGAGGTGGGGGTGGGGGGGGGGTGGTCCAACCAACAAAAAAAAAAAAATCTATAGAGAGAATTGATCATTGCAATTGAAGACTGCAATGATTTTTGTCTAAAATTATGAATTTTAGAGTACTTCTAGAGTCTCAACGTTTGCAATTCTATGTAATTCAATAGTACTGAACCAGGGTGGCA
Organism: Aedes koreicus; assembly: GCA_024533555.2. Classification (NCBI taxonomy): domain Eukaryota; kingdom Metazoa; phylum Arthropoda; class Insecta; order Diptera; family Culicidae; genus Aedes; species Aedes koreicus. The sequence continues at coordinate 51,017 of JAHHFK020000650.1, forward strand.
GCTTCAAAATCATTTTCAGAACTTTGTTCTGAATCCTTTGAAGTGCTTTTTTCCTAGAAGCACAACAACTAGACCATATTGGCACAGCATAAAGCATGGCCGGTCTAAAAATGTGTTTGAATATTAGAAGTTTGTTCCTCAAACAAAGTTTGGATTTTCTGTTTATAAGAGGATATAAACATTTTATATATTTATTACATTTGGCTTGAATGCCCTCAATGTGATCTTTAAAAGTTAATTTTTGATCATGTATCAGTCCAAGGTATTTTACTTGATTTGACCAAGAAATTGGAACTCCGTTCATAGTGACCATATGACTATTACTTGGTTTCAAAAATGCAGCTCTAGGCTTGTGTGGGAATATTATAAGTTGAGTTTTGGAAGCATTAGGAGAAATCTTCCATTTTTGAAAATAATCTGTAAAAATGTCCAAGCTTTTTTGTAGCCTCCTGGATATAACACGAAGACTTTTTCCTTTAGCGTAAATGCCTGTGTCATCAGCAAAGCAAGATTTTTGACAGCCCTGAGGTAAATCAGGGAGATCTGAAGTGAAAATGTTATAAAGTATTGGCCCAAGAATGCTACCTTGAGGAACACCAGCTCTGACAGGCAATTGATCAGATTTAGAATTCTGATAATTTACTTGCAAAGTTCTATCAGTTAAGTAGTTTTGCACTAATTTCATGATATAAAGCGGAAAATTGAACTTTTTCAGTTTCGCAATCAAACCTTCATGTCAAACACTGTCGAATGCTTTTTCTATGTCTAGAAGAGCAACTCCAGTGGAGCAGCCTTCAGCTTTGTTTGAACGAATTAAATTTGTAACTCTCAAAAGTTGGTGCGTAGTTGAATGCCCATGGCGAAATCCAAACTGTTCATCAGCAAAAATTGAGTTTGTATTGATGTGAAGCATCATTCTATTCAAAATTATTTTTTCAAAAAGCTTACTTATTGAAGAAAGCAAACTGATGGGTCGGTAGCTAGAAGCTTCAGCCGGATTTTTTTCTGGCTTCAAGATAGGTACGACTTTTGCATTTTTACATTTATCTGGAAAGTCTGCCAGATGAAGAAAGTTTTACCAAGAAAGACACTCTCGGGGAGTTTTTTGATTAGGATATAGAAAATTCCATCATCACCTGGTGCTTGCATATTTTGAAATTTTTTAGTTATAGTTTTTACTTCATCCAAATAAGTTCCCCAAGAATCATCAAAAATATTTTCTTGTGAGAAAAAATTCAGATACTCCCTGGAAACTTGATCCTCAATAGGACTTGTAAGACCCAAACTGAAATTATGGGAGCTCTCAAACTGCTTAACAAGTTTTTGAGCTTTTTCCGCATTTGTGAGCAAAATTTTATCACCTTCCTTAAGCGCTGGTATAGGCTTTTGAGGTTTTTTCAATATTTTAGAGAGTTTCCAGAAAGGTTTGGAACTCGGTTCTAATTTTGACACATTAGTTTCAAAATGTTTGTTCCTCAGGGCAGAGAAGCGTTTTTAAATTTGTTTTTGTAAATCTCGCCATATGACTTTCATAGCGGGATCACGTGTTCTTTGATCGTGACGCCTACGTACATTTTTCAGACGAATCAAGAGCTGAAGATCGTCATCAATTATAACTGAATCGAATTTAACCTCGCATTTTGGCACTGAAGCAGCTCTTGCTCTATTTATTGAGAAAGCCAGAGATTCAAGAGCATTATTAATTTCATTTTTTGTTTGCGATGGAACATTAGGATCAAAGTTTTATTCCATAAATGTTCGATATTGATCCCAATTAGCTCTATGGTAGTTGAAAGTAGAACTGATGGAATTAGAAATGATTTCTTGAGATATTTCAAATGTAACTGGAAGGTGATCAGAACCAAAGTCAGCATGGGTAATCAATTGACTACAAAGTTGACATGGATCAGTTAGGACCAAATCAAATAGTTGAGGAATTTCTGGCTGAAGAAAAGCAAGTTGGGCTGTTTGGGTATTGAATAGTGTAGTTGCGGAACAATGATCAAAAAGTATATTACCATTGGCATTGCGGTGTTTTGCATTGAAATCACCAATAACGAAGAATTTAGACCTATGACGGGTAAGTTTCTGGAGGTCACCCTTGAGCCACTTCTTTTGCTGACCAGTGCATTGGAAAGGCAAATAGGTAGCTATAAAAGTAAATTGGCCAAATTTTGTTTCAACTGAAACCCCCAAAGTTTCAAAAACTTTGGTTTCAAACGAAGAAAGAATGTGATGTTTGATACGCCTATGGACAATGACGCCACCACCAGCTCCATTAATGCGATCATTTCGGTAGACAAAATAATGTGGATCTCTTTTGACCTTATGGGCAGGTTTGAGATAAGTCTCAGTTATAACAGCAATAGCACGTTATGAACTTTTAATTTTGAAATTTAATAGCTCATCCTCGTTATCTCTGATGGATCGAGCATTCCAATTCAAAATGTTTAATGACTTAAAATCCATTACTGAACTTCAATGTCATGACAATATTATTGGCAAATTTAATACCAGTTTGGATAGCTTCAAACATGGAATTAGTTTTTTACACACTAGTCTTGATATTTGGTTTTGTATTGGAAAAAAATGGAAGACCGTAGATTTGCAAAGAATCGTTCGTAATCGATTTTGCTAATATTCCTAGATAAATTCGAGACGCGGAAAAAGTCGGTTTTTTGGAAAATAGCTTGCGAATGACCCACGAACATTCGTTACAACCCAAAAGGAATCATATCTTTGTATAGGCCTATCTGTCAAAAGATAAGCTATCTGTAGTGGAATTTAACGGAATTTGCTCGCGTTTACTAGTGATAGTTTAAAAAGTGTTTCAGTTTTTTATTTTTTTTTTTAGAAAAAGTGATCAAGTGATTTAAGTTTTCCTAGTTTTTCAATTAAGAATAACTCGTTCAGTTAGACAAGGAGATCCTCTGTCAATGATTTGTCAGTGCTTCAATAAGAACCATTTGATCAAAAGTTAGGATCTATAGGTAACGATCAAGATGATGTATTGACAGTGTTTGCCGATGACATCATAACGTGCCGGGAGTTTATTGTTAGAAGGCATGGAAAGTAAAGAAAATCTACGAATCCATGGAATCGACTTTGACAAAAACTTTAATAAGATGTTGGAAACGAATTGGAACATGAAATTTTCCATTCGTTTCCAACATCTTAATATTCTTATGAAATGGTTTGGTGACATGAATTTACATGCTCCTGAATATCGATATCGAAGTTGATAATCAAAAGTTGTTTAAAATACTCGTTAGACACAAACTTGTTTAAAGACTTCATTTTGCCAAATATATGTAATACTCGAAATAAAAAGTTATCAACTGTGATTCCACACATGTATCGCCCTTTGATTGAACTAGCGTACAGACCAGTTTTGAGCATTAATGGACAAATGGAATCTTGCAAAAAATGAGTTACTACCAAAGCCTTCTGTAGAGCTGAAAGAGCAAAGGAATTGGCATAAAACATGGTTGAACATATCTTTGAAGAGACTTAACTCGAATCAAAGATCTTATTTGTTCTTATTTGTCAATAGGAAAATCAATAACAGAGCTCATTTATTTAGAAATGGCATAGCAGATAATCCTAATTGTAATATCAGTGGTTTCCTTGAAGATATGGAATATGTATTTTGTAAATGTTTCGCAGTAAATCTGACATGGGACTATTTTATTAGAAGTTTAAGAAGGAACTTTGATTCACGAAAAGCGCGTTTGTTGGACTTTTCAAATTTGATCACTCCAGATTTAATTAAATTCAATCGAGCAGAAATTGTATGCATTTTAAAGAATTCGGCCTCTTTTGTCCAATACATCATGGAGACTGATAGGAATAGAATTTCCTAGAAGTAAACAAATAGGGGTTAGAATAGTAAATAGTGTTAAGTATGTAAAATGTTGATATATTAAGATTTTGACTAGAAATAAAGATTAAAATATAAAAAGAAAGCGCGAGCACTTGACATTGAAGAAGACTCTATATCTGTCAAAGGATAAGCTTTTGCTAGTGGAATTTAAAGGAGTTTGCTTACTTTTACTAGTGATAGTTTGAAAAAGTGTTTCAGTTTTTTTGTTTTTTAAAAGCGATCAAATGAAGTGGTAGTTTCAAATGTTCTAGTTCTCCAATTACAATCGTTCTACTAAAGGGTGTTTCGATCAAAATTTGGTCGACTTAAACTTGACGATGGCGAAAATCCAAACTGCTCTCACGCGAGGGGGGGGAAATGGTGGAGGGGGGAAAATAACGGTACCAAAAATATAAAAGGGGGGGGGGAGGGGGGGGGGGGGGGGAAGGGGGGGGGGAAAAAGGGGAAAAAAGGGGGGGGCCCGAAGAAGCTGGGAGTGGCGCCTTCAACCGTGGATAGAGCTAAAAAACGAGCTGGACTGTCGACTAACAAGAAAGTGGTGACTCCAAATCGCGACGATAAACAAAACAGGTCGGCCAAAGCACGATCGCGAAAGTTGTACACGACGATGCTGACGAAGTTTGATTGCATGGTACAGGACGATGAAACTTACGTCAAAGCAGACTTTAAACAGCTTCCTGGACAGGAATTTTATACGGAAACCGGACGGGGAAAGGTGGCAAATATTTTCAAGCATATTAAACTGTCAGAGTTCGCGAAGAAATATCGGGTTTGGCAGGCCATTGATGTACCTGTGGCTTGAAGCGCAACGTTTACATTGCGACCGGAACCGGCAACCAGGAAATTTATCTGGGCGAGTGCCTACAAAAACTTCTACTGCCTTTCCTGAAGCGACACAATTGTTCCGTTCTATTTTGGCCGGATTTGGCATCTTGCCATTACGGAAAAAAGGCCATGGAGTGGTATGCTGCCAACAACGTTCAAGTGGTGTCCAAGGACAAGAACCCTCCCAACACGCCAGAGCTCCACCCAATCGAACAATATTGGGCCATCGTCAAGCGGAACCTTAAGAAGACTCAAAAAGCTGTTGTGAACGAGAAACAGTTCAAGGCAAACTGGCGTTCTGCGGCGAATAAAGTGGACAAGGTCATGTACAAAATCTTATGGCAGGTGTTAAACGAAAGCTTCGCATTTGGTAAAAAGGAAGCTTAGCTGAATATTTCTCCTGTATTGATGATGATGATGATGATGATGATGACGATGATGATGATGATGATGACGATGATGATGATGATGATGATGTAATACTACCATCTATTGGAGCAAGGTAACTTTCCATAGCAGTGGAATAATCTGAAAAACGATTTGATCAGGATTCTATAGTAGTCTGTGCTCATCAAGCTCCTGTATGAAGGGCCAAAAACGCTTGTGCGGGCCCGTAAGCATAGACACTTACGCGAAACCCGCGAATATAGGGAAAAGAATCTCCTTCCAAAAGCAAGTTCACACAGACAGCACTAGAATCGAGCCCTCGAATGACAGAATAAACCCAATAGATGGGGTCGAAGAGCCCGCCCTTGTTCCGCGAAATGTTAACAATAGGGGGGAGGCAGCCCCATGCTCCCTATCCAAATCGTTTCACAGCTGAATATTTCTCCTGTATTCTGTATTAACTGAACTTGAAAAAGAAAAAGAATTTGACTAATTAATAAAAACTTTGATCGACTCACACACATTACTCGGATCGGAACACCCTTTAATACTAGAAGACTAAAAGGGAAAATTGTACAGATTTATCGCATTTTATGTTAATGCAACATTAAGTGACAATCGCACCATGGTACGATCAACATTTGCATCACTAAAGCTCTAATCGAGACCCTATTTACTATTTTCCAGACTGCCATTCCCGCTTCCATCAGCGAGTGGTCAACGAACATCGCATGGCCGTCTTCAATGGGACCAGCGTAAATCCAACCGAGTTTCCTCACATGGCAGTGCTCGGTTGGACGACCACGTTAGGTACAATTGACTGGAAATGTGGCGGATCGCTAATTACGGAACGTTACGTGCTAACTGCTGCCCATTGTTCCCGGGATAGATCCAGTGACAATAAGTAAAAGTTTGAAAAATTGTTTACCAATCATTTGATGAATCTTTACGTGTGATGTATTCCAGCAAACCTCCGGATGTGGTTCGATTGGGCGACGTTAACCTGAAATTAACCACTGATGATCACTACGCACAGCAGATCAAGGTGCGACGAGTAATAAAACACCCTGAATATAATCCACGTCAGAAATACAATGATCTAGCACTGGTGGAGTTGGAACAAAAGGTTGAGTATGTATTTGATGTTTGATTTCATGTGCTTGTTAGCAGAACATAAAACTTAATTGTTTACATATATATCTAGGATAACGCCAGGGGTATGTCCGGCATGTATTTGGTCCAAACAAGTATACCCATACGATTGGTTCGAAGTGGCTGGGTTTGGTTACAAAGAATATGGTGGGCAGGGTAGTTCTGATTTACTGAAAGCAAGGCTCACCTTAGTAAATACTACTGACTGTGCGGCAGCTTATCCAGCTGAGCGAGGACTCCCTGAAGGAATACGCGCTGATCAATTGTGTGCAGCGAGTCCTTATAGTGATACTTGTCAGGGTGATTCCGGAGGACCACTTCAGACGTCTCTGTTCAGCTATCAGCATATTGTTCATTTTTTAATCGGTGTTACGTCATTTGGCAAGTTCTGTGGACATGGTGCTTACGGAGTGTATCAAAAAGTTCAACCCCACCTTAACTGGATTAGATCAGTTGTAAAAGATTCCTTGGATCCAATAGGTAACTGAGATACTTTAGAACGCAACTGTAATACTAATAACATGCTCTTGAATTCTAGAGTGTATTCAGAAATATAAAAATTTCTTAGAACCAACGCAAATGACAGGCGAAACAGAAGCGGTTGATCCATACTTCAGTAGAGTTTACCTGCATTGGAACGATTCTAGTACAGACGTTGTATGTGGAGGTACTCTGGTTGATTACAATGTTGTAATAACATCAGCACATTGCACATTCAACTCCCGTGGAGAACCACCTGCGCGAATTTCGATCATAGATCGATGGGCAAATATAATAGAAATAGAAAGACATAACCGATTCAAGCAAGGATCTTACTATAACGATGTGGCCCTTATTCGCATTGATCGATATATAGCAGCAGCGAAGTGGATCGTTCCCGTATGCCTGCCATACGCTAGTAGTTTGCAAGGTTACCAAATATCACCGGAGACATTTTCTTGTAGAACACCAAAGGCACCATACCCAGGTAAATTACAAATTTACCTACCATCGAAGACCCGTTGCGATGAACAAGCCATAACCAACGATATAGAGTATTCATCTAAATTTCCTCAAGGACTAGGGAACGCGATGAGCTGTTTTGACACAGATTATCGCCTTGTTCCTGATCTGGCTGAAATCGATCGAGGTGGCCCTCTACTGAGCCACGACGAAACAATCATAATTGGGGTGAATGCTTACGGGACTGATTGCGGGTCATATAATCCGTTGATCACGACTAATGTAGCGCCACTGATCCCATGGATAGAACAATTCGTTTTCAGACAAACCGCCGAAATATCCAAACCAGAACAAGTTACACTGACTTACGAAGATAAGACGCTTTACGTTGGAAGTACATGCAGTACCAAGGATGGTAAAACAGGATCCTGTGCTCTGACTGTAAACTGTGGTAAGGAGCTTACACGGTACAAGAGCCGCGAAGTTGAACCTACCGTTTGCGGTTTTCTGAAGGAGAGAGTTATTATATGTTGCCCTACTTGATTTGCTTTGAATGTATTCAAACGATATTGTACTAAGAGAATATAACCCGTATGCTGTGCCCTCAAGTCTGAAGATAAATCAAAGAGAAAATCATTTTAATCTTTTTATAACACAATAGGTAATGGGGACGATTCAAATTATTATTATGTTTTCAAGTTATTCAAGTTTTCTTATGCTCTATGGTTTTCAGCGTATCGACCGTGTACTGATTTGCTGAAATAATCATGTGAATATAAATAATATTGTATAAATACAAATTAGGTGACGAACTAGCCCAGGAGGCTAAAAGCCACCCTAATAAGGAAAAAAAATTAAATACAAAGGCACTTTGAACTTACCCAAGAAAACGTTAATTATAGTAGCCGTCAATCCAAAACTTTCCAATAACTCGAAAAAGACAAAGTTTTTTCATCGACTCGTCCAACTACTAACTCTTCCACGTCAGCCATTTAAGCAAGCTTTTCATATTGCTCAAAAATCAAAAAGGCGGTATCCGCAAGTAGAGTGGCTGTGAAGAGTGACGCCTTGCAAAGCCACTCTTGTCGTAAGCATCCGACTATTAGAATTTTCTGCCAAATTATGATTGACACATGAAGTATTTTTGATCCAGATATAAATATTGTTGATTCTACAAAATTAGATCGTTGAAGCAATAAAAATACGTAGCAAACAATAAATTTAAAATATCAACAACATATTTTGTAGATTCTAAAATTATGATTTTAAATTCTAACAACAGTATTGTAGAAGCAAAAATCAGGTGTGTTTGTATCAATAAATTATTTTTATGATACAAATATTAATTTTTTGTTGAATTTATTCTCAGATATTGCTGTTTCAAACTACCTCTATTCCTCTGCGTGAATAGAAGTATTGAAAATTGAGCGAAAGGGCATGGATAAAGTAGTACTCGAACCAAGGACGTTATCATTGCCTAACATCCCACTGCGTGGTAGATCTATTGAGGTGGCGGATTCGTCCGTGCCTAGGATACTTTTGGAAAACTTTTCGCGCAAACTTGATGATCCATTGGTCCGAGTACTCCTCGCTCTCGTTGTTCTTAGTTCGGTTACACAATCTTCACGCCGTATTCAAAAGAGTATTTATCAACGTACCGAGCGATAGCCCGTCCATGAATTGTCGCCAGTAAACGCGTTTTTTGGCCTTGATGAGGCTCTTACGTTCGCGTTCGAGTGCCGTGTATTCTTCGAAGTGCTAAGGTGTTCCATGTCTACTTTAAACGAAACTTTAAACGCGTCGGATTTTTTTTTCGGTCAACCTTGGTGCATTGCTGATCCCACCATGAAGAAGGAGGTTTTGCTACGAAATGACGTTCCTGGAACTGATTGAGTTTGAGCTTGAAGGGTGCCGTTGGAGAGGAAGTTATATTCCTAAAGCGGTGGAAGCCCTTCTATCGTCGTTACGGCTTCATCTATAGCTGTGATAAACATTGTTTAATTGATATAACGGATTAGATCATACTCGAGGCTGGTGGAATCCGACGGATTAAACCCAGTGGCAATCGATTTTTATGGGCAGGTGATCACTTCCGTGGAGATCCTGAATCACATTCCATGTGCAATCTAGCGATAATAAATTCGAACAAAGTGTGAGATCTAATCTACTGCCAACTGAAGATGGACCAGCCAAACGTGTAACTTCTCATTTAACCTACAGTTCTCCCCAGCCTGTACCATTAGTTCAAATCTCCTATGATCAACCGTGAAGCACGAAGGACCGAACAAATATCGAAACATTATTTTCGGTCAACGGAGGTTCTAGGAGGAATATACACAGAAGCATTGCAAAGACTTTCATTTTTAAGTACAGCCGGGCATGCAACAACTTCACTACCTTGAATTTGAGGAGGATCCTCAAAAGTACTCCTCCTCCACGCGAATCCTCCCGATCAAGACGAATAATACAGAAATCATGGAATGGAAGATCGATTCCGGAGCAAAGAGCAAATTAATCACGTTCGCTATTGTGAGTTAAAAGTTCGACAGATTCCAATTTAGGAATAAGAGTTCGACAATTTCACTGCAGTACAGTGATCAAATCCCAGACCTCATTTGTTGACCTCCGCTCAACTTGTATCTTTCAATTTCATAGCCTGCCGTTACGCTAAACGGAACTATCAATACTTTCTCTTCACTTCTCTTCGTTCTAGCAATAAATTACTGTCCACTCCTAGAGCCTCTCATGTTGATGGTAAATTATCTGCTTCTGACAAATTTCATCATAGATCGTTACTCCGCGCATCGGGAGAATACAAAAAAAAAACAATCAAAGTGAATAAATAATTTGTCGTTATCGCGCTACTAAAACTGCACTTTCGTTTCCAAGAAACGAACTGCTAATAAATTCCGGAAAAAAATGATGTTTACCGTTTGCTTGTGGACTGGGCGAGGGACAATTCAAATGAAATGTTTTATTTACCAAGTAAAATATGATCTGTCTCAATTATACGTTCATAATAACTGGATGACACGCCCATACAAACGTTTGTAAAATCATGATAATTATTAATGTATTTAAGCATCCCTTAAAAGTTTTTACTGACCTGTGCGACTATTGTATACGTTGAAAGCGGAATTGGATTTTGTAAGATAAATTGGAAGGTAAGAGGCATAATAGTTTAGCAGGCATGGATGCGCAGGTTCTACTTTATAGAACATACATAAGATCCAAATATCGCCAATTTTTCAAGTTAGTTGTTTTAGTCAAGTTTATTGCGGATTTTCACCTGAATATTGTGTAATTATGTAATTAGTATACTGGGAGGCGACCCCGGCGTAGTGGTTAACATCCATACTTCTCACGCTAAAGTCACGAGCTCAAATCTCACCCCCGGACAAGTTGATGAACCAGCAAGAGGCTGAAAATCCCGATAATACAGAAGAAAATTAGTATACTGTTGATATTCGCATAACAGTCCCATGATGATTTTTTGTGATTTTGTTTATCTTACTTCACTTGTAGTTAAAGGAAAAATTTTAAGAAAAAAATATGTTTGAAGTTGAAATAAAAGAGTTAAAATAATATGTAAAGCCTTCATGGCGGTTGCAAATTTCTTCGAGTCATTATATATTTTTTCTCTAATTCTGCATGTAAAAAGCTTGTTTGCAAACTTTAACGGCTCTTTTTAATATGATAAACTTTTTCATGGGACTGATGTGAAAATAGTGGCAATAAAGAAAGGACACTCTATGGTTTATTAGTTTCAAAAAAGAGAAAGAAATATTGTTTATCGAAGCACTTCTGATATTCATGGGATAATGATTCTGTATACATTCTAAAATTCTTATGTTTTATGTTTATAAAGTGTGGTGCTCTGAGAATCTTCAGAATGTTTTAAGAAACCTTTCGAAAATTTAAAACATAAGAAACAACGAACTGGCCCTTTGTCCATCCAGTAACAAATTCGCGAAAAGAATCAACATGCCCATGGTCCAGGTAACGTTCAAGAGATAAGCTATGTTAGAGGACTAAACCATCTAACAAGCCGACTATGCACTGCTCTCAAAATCACATTGTCAATGAATGTGGTAAATGATGACCTCTGTTTTGTCAAGAAGGATCAATGTCGCATTTGCAACTATTTGTATCACTTTATCAAGAAATGCAGTACAGATCCGCAGAAACGTACACAGTAAGAGTGTCCTGATCATCAGAACCCAAAGGTGTTAACAAAGTAGAAGAAGAACAAGTCAAAGTTGATTCATTTATATATACAATAAGTGGTAATCATGATGAAATGATTTGGTGCAAGGTGGGTCATGTGCTGGTTGAAATAATGATCGACTCATGGTCGAAGTTTAATACTGTAACCGTATCCACATTGAACTACTTGAAAGGAAAGAACGGTGCTATTATAAACTTAAGACTGTCTTATAACCGCCTATTTGCCTACGCCGTACGCTTTGTAATGCCATTTTTTATGAATACACTTAGAAAATTTTACAATATTCGGTAATTTGTTACCGAACTTTCAACAGCTGAACGTTCGGTAATCCGATTTAACGGATTTCGGTAAAATTCGACAAGTTCCGGTAATTTTTTTACCGGAATATTGTAAAATTTCACCGAAATCCGTTGAATCGGATTACCGAACGTTCAGCTGTTGAAAGTTTGCCTAAGTGTGTGGTGAAATTCGTGAACAAAACCTATTAAGATACCACCAAGCAGTTGGGATTTTTTATAATTGGTCTACCAAAAGACGTAAGGGAGCTTAAAATGATGCAATACGCTGCAGAAAAATGTCCTACAATTAAAGGTACAGTGTAGTTCAGTTATTAGCTTGTTAGTAATAGACAATAATAATAGTAGGTCAACAACAAGTGCGTATTCTAATTAGTATAAACAATCATCACAATCTGTTTGACAGAAAATTTCATAAAAATTCTGCTCGCTAAAAAGCTGATGTTTAGCAAATTAAGTGCATACTTTTGGTAATGTTGATATCGTGAGGCGCTCTGCAAATTATTATATAACTAACATAGTATTTAAACTATGAATGTCGTAATATTGACATGATTGTGAAAGAAATATAATTTACTAACGCAGACAATGACAACCGTATTTTTTAGGACGACCAACATTTTTTCCAACTAAAGAGTTTGTTTCACTGACTCTTGCATCATCGAACCTGAATAACCATTACACATTTTGGATTATTTGAGGAATTCAATCGAAAATTCCAAATAAAGTGAACTTGTTAAGTCGCTGACTTTAGCAAAGAAAGTACATACGGCTCTAGATTGCAACAAATGGTTTAACGTAGTTTACGTCACCTATGCGATGGTATCTTGTACACAACCGCACTGATTTTTTATTATGTACTATAGGAAAATCCGATATTAACTAATGCAGTTGTACAATCCTGCTTTATCAAGACCAAGGTATGTTACGGATAACCTAGGGGAGGTGACCAATTTCGAACTTGGACCAAAATCTATCATGTGAAATCCTTAAATCTCATGAGAATTCAATAACATATTCATTGTGTTTCAAACCAATGGTCCCAGGACCATGGGTCAAATATAGAAACGTTGTAGGAATCATAAAAATCAGTTCGTCAAATATAAAAGGTTACACAGAGAACAGACATCTAGTTTAGAAAAATTATTCCTCAAGATACTGTGTAAATATCCAAACGAAACCCTAAGAATTTAAGTAAACAACAACACAGCCTTGTCCTATAAAGGAAAATTAATCTCAATGTTTCGTCATTGCAAATCGACATTGTTGAAACGATTTTTTTTTGCAACTTGTTCCATAAACTTCTATAAGTTCATCGGTTTTATAGTATTTTTTTATGTCAATATGAAGTGTTTTAATAGCAATAAATCGGTAAACAATCAAGTTTTACATCAATTCAGATCAATACGCGACAGGTGAGAAATGGTGTTAATATTGATGAAACATACGATCAAACATGATAGCTTTATTAAAACTAATGACTTGTTGGCGAGAATGCATCCTCTCTAGTTTGCTAAGCGCAATCGTAAGCAAATGATTCAGCAGAAAAATGAAGATTCACGAAATGATTCTCCCCTAAGCTATTATTATCATATTTTTTCTGCGTTTATAAGCTCTTAATCGTAATATTCGTTCACATTAAAGTCCCATCTGAACAAGGCAGAACGTAGAAAATCGAGGATAAAACGTGTATGCATCGATACTTTACGCTACGGAAAACTAGTGCGAATTTCTGTTTAACACAGAACACAGCGTTACATATAATAAAACGTATCATTATAACTTCTATATAGTTTCTACACAATTGAGCAATAAAAATAAGCTTGAACTTTTTATCCATATGGATTCTATACTGAACATGTATTCTGGTTTATAATCTTCATTCTTGAAAAAAAAAACATTCACGTAAAAGGAATCCCCTGTTATCAGTCGCCTATGGCACAAAGAACACGTAAGAGAAATCTGTAACCGAGCCTGTAACGTAACACTGTGACTCACCGTAGATGACAGCCAGTCCGGTTTCATGCAACCAGGACACTCGTCGATGCTTGAATAGCCAAATCGTGAGCACGGTCAGGGTCAGAAGAAACGTATAAAGCAGCAGGTTCAGACTGTCGATCTGATGTAATTTGTTGGCCTTGGCGTCCAACTCAATATCGGTGGATTCGCCATAGCAGCCACTGTGCCCTAAAAGAATCGTAACCGAGCAGGCTATCACAAAACAAACACTCAGCTCGGAACGGGTCTTCCGAGATTTCACGCGCAACGAATTAGCACTCATTATGATTCGTCACCCTTTGAATCAACTGCGATTCGCCAATGCGAACGCATTTACACACCACGGGATGCGCTTTCCACTAATTTGATATTCACTATTTTATTGGCAATCGCGACCCTATTTGAAACGAAATAAAACAAAAACGCAAGTTTTCTACGCGACGACGGCGATAAAGATAAAGATGCTAATAAAAATTTTCCTTCGCTTTGCGCTGTTTGTTTTCATTTGTTTGACATTTACTCAAAACGATATAAACGATATAAGTTATGTCGTTTTTGTTTTGGCGGTGTAGCTAAACCGGTGTTTTAAGTTTTGCACTGAAACTGTTCGCTTTTGTGTTTGATTCACTACTGATGGCATCCAGGATGGCATCCAGATAGCAGACCCTAAAAATTTCGTATGGTTATTTTTCTTAACTACCTATTTTAAAGAAATGGTTGGAGGATTTGTAATATCGTTCGTTTAAGGTAAATTTTTATCAGGGGAGCCAAGTACAATTGAGGTGTTACAACTGATTGACTTAGGGCCAATCCCTAGTCAGGCTTATGAAATTCCATAGCATCGTTCGTAAGTTGAACCTTGTGAAATTCTTAAGTTTATTTGCATGAGTGTACTGTTTACTTCAAATGGACCTCCGATTATTCGTAGAAAAATACATACAAAACCTTAAGACATACTCTTCGCGGCTTTTATCACTTCGTTCGGATCGAGAACCGGAATTCCATAAGCGATAAGTTCGGCTTCTGCGCCCATTTCGTTAGACGCCATTGGGTGCAGTTACATCAAACGCTGAACCGGTTGAAATGAACAACAATACATTAAAATAAAATAGAGAAGACAATATCTGAAAACTAGGCAAATGCTTTTCAGGTCGTGAAGGTGAACGAATCCTATCAAGGCAATAGCACTTAAAAATCCGCGGTGTAGCTGACAACGCATCTGTGTTGCATCAAAGTAAAAACGAACAGTATCAGTGCAAATAGTGCAACACAGAAGTTGCTACAACACAAAAGCAAACATTACAGTCATGACAAAAACCCTGACCAGCATCAGCTGGTGTAGCTACACCAGCACTGCATAGTCATACATCGAAACAGTCGTTTAGCTGTCAGATGCACCTTTGTTTGCAATCAAATAATGTTGAGCTGTCAATTACTCACGCTTGTTGGCGTAGTCTTAGGGCTGGAGGTCAAGAAGACATTTTTTGGGTCAAGTAATACCACCACATCAGTCCCAAGCTCAATAAATCACCCCTTGAAGCTTGACTACTAACGAATAAACCCTCAATTATTCTGTCAAAATAACAGTGAATTTTAACACGAACAAATATTCTATTAGGTGCACAACTAAGTTCCCGCTGTTTAGCAATAGATGGCGCCAGTAGTAAGTGTTGGTCGAATGTTGTACATCTCAAGCGTCATAAACCAAGCTCAGACATATGGTAAACAAACCGCTTTGCCAAATCAGTGATTTTGGTTTAGTGTTATATATTTTGGTTGTTTGAAGATGTCTGATTTCGTGCCAAATAATCGTCATTTGCGGGAAGTGTTGATTTTCTTCTTTCATTCGAAGAAAACGGCGGATGAAGCACATCGAGAGCTCCAAAAAGTTTACGGTGATGCTGCTCTGAGTGAAACGGTGATTTCAGTGTTGATGATCGTCCGCGTGAAATAAGGCCAAAAAACTTCGAAGACTCTGAATTGAAGGCATTGCTCGATGAGGATCCGTGTCAAACGCAAGAAGAGTTTGGTTCAGGATTAGGAGTTTCCCGCCAAGCCGTTTCAAGCGATTGCATGCGTTGGGAATGATTCAAAAGCAAGGAACTTGGATTCCTTACGATTTGAAGCCAAGAGATGTTGAGCGTCGTTTTTTCGTCTGTGAACAACTGCTCCAGCGGCAAAAAAGGAAGAGTTTTCTACATCGCATTGTGACGGGTGACGAAAAATGGATTCATTACAGTAACCCAAAACGGAAACATTCATGGGGACTGCCCGGGCATGCTTCAACATCGTCGCCTAGGCCGAATATTCACGCTGCGAAGGT
Organism: Aedes koreicus; assembly: GCA_024533555.2. Lineage (NCBI taxonomy): Eukaryota > Metazoa > Arthropoda > Insecta > Diptera > Culicidae > Aedes > Aedes koreicus. The sequence continues at coordinate 67,051 of JAHHFK020000650.1, forward strand.
TATGCTGTGTATTTGGTGGGACCAAGTTGGTGTTATTTATTATGGGCTGTTGAAACCAAACGAAACCATTACCAGGGAACGGTATCGAACTCAATTGATGCGATTGAGCCGAGCACTGCACGAAAAACGGCCACAATACGAGCACAGACACGAAAAAGTGATTCTTCAGCATGACAACGCTCGACCTCACGTTGCGAAACCCGTGAAAACTTTCTTGGAAACGCTCAAATGGGAAGTCCTACCCCACCCGCCATATTCTCCTGATATTGCACCGTCCGATTATTACTTGTTCCGTTCGATGGCACATGGTCTCACTGGTCAGCAATTCCACTCATATGATGACATCTCAAAATGGCTTGATTCTTGGATAGCAACAAAAGACGAACAGTTCTATCGAAATGGTATTCACGTTCTACCAGAAAGATGGGAAAAAGTCGTAGCTAGCGATGGGCAATACTTTGAATAATTCGTTTGTAACCTTTGTTTTCAAAATAAAGTTCTTTTTTCACCAAAAAACAGCGAGAACTTAGTTGCGCACCTAATAGTATCGGAAAGCAAAAGAATGAGGTGCTCTATGGTGTACTTGGGACCGATTGGGACAAAGCAGTGAGTCAATTTTTAATCGCTAGTTTCGTATTGATAGTTGTTTAAAGTGCTACACCGGAAAAACGAAGACGACATCAAATATGCAGGATGTACCGGCAAAACTGATCGCTCCTTACTACATGGTTAGAAAACCATGTGGTAGTAACTTTGATATTCTGATATTCGGTCCATGGAAAATTGAAGCGGCCAAAACTCAATGATAATGGAAGTTGAACGGCAACGACAGCGGAAGGGCCTGATGTTAGTAAGCCTACTTCGGATAGAAAATTGATTGGATCCAAGTTGATTTCAATTAGATATATTGACTTAATTTCTGGAGCAACTATAAAATAGGGCAATAGGGCAAAGCAGTATTTCTAAAATAAAATCCTAAACCCATTTCGCGCAAAGTGTAGCATTTGTGAACAAAGCCTTTTAAGCTCGTTTCCCAAACAGCGTTGGGTCGCTCATGCTAACACACAACACTATCGGGTAGGGGAAACTTTCCCGTTCTCGATGGTGTTAACGACGTGTTTAATACCTTCACCAGATTAACCATACCTCTGACTTCACACAAGTCCCAAGATGAGTGCACAGAGAGAAATTTGATAGTCAAATTTACCATTATTGGGGGTTAGGATGACTATTGCAGCATAGTGATTTAGAACCGACTATGATCATGGTCAAAACTACCATTAAAAATAGTTGATCCAACATTTGCTATAATGTCGGAATAGTCCTTGTTACCATGATCATAGTCAAGAATGCCATGAACGTGGTGAATTCGACCATTTTCATGGTTATTGTAACCATTATGTGCGATAGTCATCCTGACCATGATTTAATTGTCGGTATAAAGATAGAATTTTTCTCAGAGTGAAAAGAATTATAATGGCCCATAATGTATTTCTTGTTCTCGCCATGCAAGATTTCTTTTATGGTGGGAAGCTCCCACCAGCATATTCACTGTTCTACATCAACAAGCTTGGTAAAACCCCTTTTTTATAATTCGTATGTATCATCGGATAAAATCCTGGACACATATGTCCTGCTGCTTCAATGATAATAATCGACTTGATTTATGCAATTTTCAGCAAACGTTGTACAGACCATTATACGACCATTAGGGGCGGTATTGCAATCATGTTGGAGCATACACGGTAAATCTGGAAAACTCCTTTTATGACTATATTTTGCACATTGTCAAGATTATAGTCGATACGTCAAAAAGTGACTAGTTTTTATACACGTATGAAGAGTACTTTTTACGCCTTTTCAAGTATGTCAACGGCGATAAAAAAAATGCGTCAAAAGTAGGCTCCGCTGAGAAAAGAAAATTAACTCTGCCCCTGACGCCATTTTCAAAACAGCATTTATTTTGTAAGCAACGTATTTAAGTTCCGGAATTGTTGAAGGCTGTTACAGTATAGAAAATGGAGGAAATATCCAATACGTTGTATACAGACGTATTCGCCATGTTGGCAGGTAAGTTAAATATTTGCTTTCGTCAGTAATTACAAATGTTTAACACTGTATGAAATAAAACAGGTCTTCCATGCCCTGTGGCCGGATGCCGGATACATTATTAGGGACGAATCATTAAGCTTGGGACCGAGCTTGGAGCCGATGTGCTTGTACTTCCTGAGCAAAAAAAATATATTCATTTTCTTCTTGACTATCCAGCCACTGCTATAAGGTTAAAATAAATAGTTCCAGAACCTCTGTTAATCAACTCTGTAACAAAATGCGTGAGTAAATTTTTGCGCAAAACCTCTAGATATGTATTTGTAATTTTTTTTTAAATTAATAAACATGACTGTGTAATTTATTGATGTCTTTTTCACTTTCTAATTTGAATTTCGGAATTGAGCCGTTTTCAGCCATACTCGAGCAATATTGATTTTGTGAAATGCGTAAAAAGTATACATCTGTTATGTTCTCAAAAGGAGTAAAAAGTATGCATATTTACTTTCCAAAAGGAGTAAAAAGTATGCATGTTTTACTTTTCAAAAGGAGTAAAAAGTATGCATTTTACACTTTTCAAAAGGAGTAAAAAGTATGCACATATTGACGTATATTCAGTTTACGCAAAAGGGAGTAAAAGTGATATACTCCTTTTTGGCGTAGTCCCAGTTTCCCTCGAAAAAGCATACTTTGTAGTCATAATAGCGTAAATTAAGATTACCGTGTACTGCAATTCATGAATACATTCCTACCATTGTCTACACAACTTGTAATATTTAAATCCATGTTCGGTTCGCGGATTGCTTTCTCTTACAACTATTTAAAATTATTCCAAGCTATTACATTTGTTCGTAAAGATATATGAAAACATATGATAAAAAGCGGTGTGTTTTTTTTTTGTGTGTGTGTTTTTTTTGGAGAGAGGTTTGAGAGGGGGGGGGGGGGGGGGAGGCGGGGCACTATGGGGGTTTAAGGGGTGTAAATAAGGGAATTGTGTTAGTGTTGTATATTATATATGATTGATTTTTTTTTTTTTTTTTTTTTTTTTGTATTATGGGGGAAAAGGATGGGGGGATGTGGAAAATAGATTAAAATATTTTGTGTGGGGGAGATACAAAAATTGACTTTTTGTAACACCCCCATGTCACGTTTTTTGTATGGACCTTCAAATTTTTTTGTATGGATCGTCACGTTTTCTCGAACCCCCCCTCCCCCTACTGCGTGACATAATTAATGGACCTTCCCTTAGCGTTGGTGAGTAGGCTTAATCTTATGCTTCAAATAGGGCTTAAATATGTTGAATAGGCGATAAATTTCAGTTTACATAGGGTCCGGTGCGTACTGTGTTTTTCATTAATTATGATATTTTTTTCCTTGACCTGTAAACGAGTCTTTCTTAGGATTAGAAATTAGTTCTACTAGAAACAATGTAAACATTTATTTTAGTAGTTATTGTATTTTTAAGGGCTTATCGGACGCTATATTAAATTATGAGAGATAAGGCTATAAGAGATCAATCCGGTTACAGGAAATGTCCGATGCGGAAACAATGTAAACACTTATGCCAAATGCCAATCTTACCTTTAGAATCCAAAGCAAATTGCTTGCTCATGATGTCATTTATTTATGTTTTTGTTATATAAATGCAACTCGCACTAGTTTATCAAACCAAAAATAAATAAATGGGAAACTGGTTTTAAATGTACCGTTGGTTTATTACTGCATACATATGATGTTTATTATATGGAATTATGGGAATGGATACTGACAACTCATAATCAAAGATTATCAAATAAGTGCTTTTTTCATAAAGCTATCGAATACAGTCACACGCAAATTCATAACTGTTTGAAAACGACAGCAAACCATCGCGTTAGCTTAAACTGTACCTGAAACGATTGCTAGTGTGTGGGCCTCAGCATTTCGCAGGGGGCGACTGTTTTGAGAAAAAAAGTTTGTTTACCATCACTTTTAAGGTTACTCTCAATTCGATTTGCACGAATAAGTCCCCACACTTGATTCGGCAATTGCCACCTCGTAAGTTAGAGCGTCTTGTTTCGACTTACTCGGCGCGCAGACTATGGTCCTATTTCGATCTTTACTGATTGCTTGTTATTGGGTTGAATAGCTATGCAAAGATGGACTAACAATTCGGCTTTAAATGGAACTATCAAATTTAGTCACTCGATTTCATCTAAACTGTTAAAAGAGATTTAAAGTTGAAAGTATAATCAATCATAGAACCTTACAGTATGACATAATATCTAGTGAAGCTTAACAGATACATAATATAATCGTAAAGGTTATAATTCCTAGCGGTCATCAAAAAAATACGCGTAACAGAGATGTTTGATGCCAATAAATTTATTTTCACTGCATTTTAACAATTTGTTTTTTTTTTATAATAACAACTAGAAAACTGAATAATATTGGTGCATCTCAATGTTCTATGTAAGATGAAATAAGTTATGTGTAAATCTGTCTGAGATTGATTTGTTCTAGAATATCAACTAACTGCCTTTTGCAAACATTTACTTTGGAAGTGTCCCGGAGCTCGGTGTTCCAGGTTGCGACGATCCGGTTACCCTTCGTCTTTGCACGGTTGCCATAGATGGGGTGGGTGGTTTACCGACCTGCTGTAGATTTTTTTTTTTATTAGAATGGGGATGTAATGCTACTAGGTAAAACTTACTCTCACTAAATGCGGCGTGCTGCCGGACACTGGTCGTGGCGGTATTCCTTGTCCTGCCATACTTGGTGAGGGTCCGTTACCTATAGTTTGAATTGCAACTGGGCGCTGCAACTCCCGATCAAGAGCTTCGCTACTGTTCGCCCGAGAAGATGATCCCGCTCTTCGAAACATTCCAGATAGCTTTCCCTTCAGATTGGTCTTGCTGGATCGAATATCACCCGCCATGCTGAGGTCTGAGTCCGATCCTTGGATCTTTAGAGATGGATAATTTTCAGAAGCAACATAAATATACTATTGAATCTGTATAAACTCACCGAAAAATCGCTCTCGCTACCCTTGCTACCCCTGGTCAGACTCAAGCTTCGCAATTTACCCATCAGACCCCGTTTCTTCTTCCTCATCCTCGGCATGTCACTTTGAGTTGAACCACCGGATAGACGAGAATCCAAGCTAGAATCCCTTTGGTACCTAGCACCGTATTCTGAATCGAGAGATTGTAACGAAGACATACTGTCATCACCTTCCTTCCATATAAGCTGCTGAAAAAGAAATATCTATCAGTTATAGAGTTGGGAATTATGGGAATAACTTACTCCTTGTTGTTCAATCTGTAGAGATTGATCAAGAGACAAGCTCTTCTTATACAGACTTCCTCCGTTTCGGTTGATTCTCATAACCGGTCTGCTCGAATGACCATCTATGGAATCGGTTTCTTGGGATGCAGCTCTGAAGATTAAGCAAAAAGGTAATAAGTTATCATATTTGGTTTAAAAAAAAACAATACCTTCTCATTCCACCACGCCTCATTCGTTCTCTGTCTTTGTCCTCTTCACACATACGCTGGTAGCGTCTCAAATCTTCCGACGTCTCTGCCAGTCTGCTTAATACTGCTGTTATCGTCGGTGACTGTGGTGTAGCGCCACCGGGCCCTGGAGAAGGACTCTTATGACGCATGGGAGGTGTTGGAATGGGTGCGTTGGCTGTGATGGTCTGTTCGTATAGTTCACTTTAAACTTTTTTGATGTTAGACTTAAAAATCTAGTAACTTACCTTTCCTGTGCTTGTAGTGGTTGGTTCCTGCCTCGCAGAAAACCGCTGCAATTCCGGAGCCATTCTGACCAGTTCATCAACTGTTTGCAGTAAAGCTCCTATTCTCCGTTCCCCTTCTATCTCTAGCCTTCTTCGAGTGGCACTTTCACGTTCTCGGTCAGATCGTTCGCGATCACGCCTTAGCTTCTCGTTTGCTGTTCTTAGCTTGGCATGAGCATCTCGTAGCTCAAGTAAATCACTTTGCAGCTCGGTAACTTTCCTTCTACCTTCCTCAATCTCTTCTTCGGTTGTCTTTTTGATCTGATCTGTCTTACGTTTAGATTCTAGCTTCTCCTTATCTCGTTCCCGTTCCACTTCGAAAAGTGTCTGTCGGAGATCTCGTGCCAAAGTCGAAGTTTCCTGTACCAATCGCTGCAGATCTTCGCGTTCCTTCTGCCATGAAAGCTCTAACCGTGTCTTCGTTCCCGGTACCTTGCTCTTACCCCCGCTGATAATTTTCTCCTCCTCAAGCTCATTAATCTTCGATTGCATTTCGGAGATTTTGATCTCGGAAGCACTTAGTTCGGAAATTAATTCCGTTCGTACCTTACTAGCTTCCAACCGAGCCTCACTTAGCTCGTCCTCTAGGCAACCGATCTGTTGTTCCAGTGCAATGATCTTAGACTTATCGTCGTCATCGCCACTACTGCTTGTTACCGAAGCTAAACTACGGCGGTTGGCTTTCATATCACCGATCTGTTTCTGAGCGGCTTCCACTAGTTGCTTGAATGTGTCACGATCACGCTTGAATCGCTCGCATTGACGCTGCAATCCGGTCAGCTCGTTGTGTAGATTAGTTACTTGCTGCTCGTACCGGAGGCGGGTGGCGGCCACTTCGGACTTGACATTCATTTCGGCCGTTTCAAGTCTATAAGCAAATGAAAGTCAGAGAATACAAAAGCTTGTGTTCACAGACACGAAGAACAATACATAATAAAGCATATGCGTGCTCATGGGCTAGCCACCGGAGCAAATGATCATACCAAATTGAAAACCAATTTTAGTATAAGGTTATCATTGTTTGATCACTGAATATGTTGTCATGAAGGCTGGATGAACAGCCAAATAACAAAAGGAATATCATAAAAATATTCATTGGATATCATAATAATAGTTAATTTTATTATCATTGAGATCACTTTGCTAAAAAATCCTGTAATGTGAGTATTGAAATAGTTTCAAATTTGATATCGAATTCTAACGCTAATTTCAAATTCTCATTTCTCACTGCAATAATAATATTGGTAAAAACATAACTTCTTGTTCAAACATACGGCTAATATTCATAGTTTTGCTTTCAACTACTAAAAAAAAACAATATACACACTTGGAAAATTTTACAGTATTCGGTAATTTTTTACCGAACTTTCAACAGCTGAACGTTCGGTAATTCGATATACCGGATTTCGGTGAAATTTAACATTATTCCGGTAAAAAAATTACCGGAACTTGTCAAATTTTACCGAAATCCGTTAAATCGGATTACCGAACGTTCAGCTGTTGAAAGTTTGGTAAAAAATTACCGAATACTGCAAAAATTTCTAAGTATGTATGATAACAAAATAAGCCAATCGTAATAACTAAATTTGTTATGCGATAATAGCTGAAATCATAATGGTAAAATAGAGCATGTTACTTAGATTGTTATTTTCCTTTGCTAGAGGGAATCAAACGTTTAATCAGATTTGAATATGCCATTAAATTTTTAACAGTTACAGTTGCAAGAGTTTTTCAGCATGACTCGTTCATTTATCCAGCGAGTCTTTCCTAGTTTAAAATCTTGAAGACATCAATAAAAAGTTTGAAATTGCTCTAAATAAACGTGTATTAAACTTCTAAAAAGCCTATTTTGAACAAGTTGCTTGAATAGTGTATATTATGAGAAAGATTATAGATCATGTATAATATGATGGTATCTCTCCAAACATATGGACAAATTCTGAGCCTTTTTCATAACTGAACAACTGGACTTTTTCCGCAAATTGAATGGTGTTTTCTTAACTTTCATCCAGCTCTTAAAAAAAACAGCTTTTTCTAGGTGAAACGAAGGTGTCTGAAACACCGAAGATGGCAAAAAACTGAACAGTCTTCCCATAGATTTAACAAAGTGACTACTTTTATAAAAATTCTAATTTATTTAAATAAATATTAGAACCATTTTGCGAAAATCTTAATCTATGGCTCAAATTGAACAACGTTCGTTCAGCGGCTATAAAATCGGTTGCTCTTTTACAAAATGTTTAATCATTGAAGAATGTTTTTTTTTTTTGTATTTTGAAAATTCTTATTCCCATTTGATAAAAAGTCGACATTTTTTTAAAGCAAATCTTATTTCCTATTAATGTGGTGTTTCTGCAATTCTGCTGTTATCTTTAAAAAAGTTCACACTTCTATTACAATAATTGTAAAAGAAGTTTAAACTTTTTTTTTAGATAACAGCAGAATTGCAGAAACTCCAAATTATTTTATCGAATTTCAACTAAACTCACGAGCATCTTTTTTCTACTCTTTAAGTTGTACTTGCAATAAACAAAGTTATGAAATAAACGAAATAATACGAAGCGATTAGAAATTTGTCGAGTTTAAACAAATTTTCCTACTTTGTATAAATTTAAAAAACATTTATAAATAGATTTTTACATTACTTTATGCTCAACAACGTTCAAAAGCTTCTGAGAAATTTTCCACAATGTTAAAGTTAAGTTAAGTTGATAGTTCGTTGAAGTTCTATCATGTTTCATAAAGATTTCTGAAATTTATTCAAGTTCTAACACGTTTCCTTGATTCAATAAAGTTTACCAGGTTATTAAGAAAGTAAAAACTTAGTTGTATGTATTATAAAAATGGAGTATCTCACCAACTTTCATACCTTATAGTGACGATGACGATTCGTCAATCTAACAGAAGCAATTTTTTCCCTTACTAAACATGCAGTCTTTGGTATTTCGATTTGGTTTTGTGAGATGCCCACACGATGGGTAGATAGTAACAAGTAAGAGTAAGATGTCACAATAGATCTAAAAATTGGTCGCAGTGACGAAAATACCCGACACGGAATAAAAAAACAAGTAAGAGAATAAAGGAGAATTGTGAAATCTGATTGAAACAGATTCATTAGAGTGAAAGATTTCTGTAGATTGTTTTGATTTTGGTTAGAATTTTGATTGACATATTTCCAAATTCCGATGTATCGTAGGTAGTGCGTTTATAAAAAAAATTTAGTGTCTTGCTTCGCCACTGGTGGTCACTATTTAGTAACATTTTGCATTAATCTAGTCACTAAAATCGATAATTTCGATATCATCGATCACTACAAGCCCTCAGTTTAGTTGCAACAGTCAAAGTTGTACATTCAAATTTCCGAAATATGCTATTCAACGCGCTAAATTGTGTACCATAATGTAGTACTTTTCGCAACTCAAAAGTGTTGCCTAAAGTAGCACATTATGCGAGTGATATTTTGGTACAAATACTTACTGAACATGCAGCTTTTTAAGTTCCTGTTCTAAATGTGAGTTATGCTCGCTCAAAGTTCGCTGTGCCTTATTGATTCTCTCGTAGTCGTCCAGCTTACCTCGTAGATCATCGTTCTGAAAAGTAAAGTTTTATTAGTGATTTTCTGAACATGCTATCATGCCTACTCACATCTTTTCTTAGCTGTGCCACTTGATATGCATTCATTTCATTTTCCTGGCTTAAATGCTCGTATTCACGCAGTTTATCCTCTAGTGAACTCTTCAGACGATTTTTCTCTAGTTCTAAGCCGGTCATGCGACTGTCCGCGCTACTTTCTAATGCAGCAATCTTTTTCTGCATTTCGACGCATTTCCGACTAAGATTTGTATTCTCCTTCACCAGTCTTGCCTCTATGCTATCCGCTTGCTCCAGTTTATTCCTCAAGATGGCCAGTTCTTGCAACTTCTGCCGTTCGGATTCAATCTGAGCCTTCAACATTACGTGATCCTCTTCCAGTGATTCATGTTTGGAAACTAGCTGTTGATACTTCCTGGTTTCATCTTCCAGTTTTGACATTAGTTCTGTGAAATATTATCTAATTATAAAAACTGAACCTGAAGCTTGCTTCATAAGAATTTGGAAAACCTTAATTTTTTAGTCGCAAATATCACTAACAATTGGTTGTAAAATTTTCGACAGCAGATTTTTGCAAAAGTTATAGGGAAGATGTTTCTATATTGATCTCATCACTACGTAATTCACACCCTACCGAAAAATCAAAGAATTGATGCACTACTGCGTTGGTTTGTTATGTTTGTATTTTTTATTAAACGTTAGCATACATTATTATTAAAAGAGCCGAATTATTTTAATCTCCAATCGCCGGATTCAGCGTAGGATGAATATAGGAACAATAATATTAATATGGGAAAAGGTTACCCTATATGACAATCCTAATAGTTATTTCATGTTCAAGTTCAAGTTCTGCATTTCGATTTCTTAAGCTGTTGCCTGATGTCCATATTCTATTAAAAACAAGCTTCAAAAGAAACTTTTTTATACTCACCCTCATTTTTCTGGCTTAGTTCCAAAATCTTTGGAGCCGATGGATCATTTGACATAGATTTTCTCTTCAAATTGGCTATCTCTCTTTCTAAATCTAATCTGGTATCGTCTGCATTTTGTTTTTCCTCCAACAGCTCCTTCTCCAAGCTAGATATTTTAGCCTCGATCTTGGTTTTCTCCTTACGCAAGCCTTCTAAATCCTTCGTAGCTGACGTTAGCTTGTCCTTTTCGGCATTTAACTGCGTTTCCAGCTGGGTCTTGCTTGACTCAGTTGATTTCATCTGAAATTGATATTTCATTCCATGTAGAAGGGTATGAGTAGCTAACCTAATATACTATAACATTTTTTATTGTAACTCAAAGTAATTGAGCTGTAAAGATGAAAGCTTTCGATGGATATGGATTGCGGTCTATAAATATCATGTTGGGTCTTTTCATGGATGCGAATTCTTCTGATCCACCAGATCACTTTTATCAAAAGTAGTGTGCGTAAAGTTTATTTAAAAAGAAATCTTCATTGTGAGCTATATTCCCCTTAGTGCTCAACATTAAATTTAACAGAACAAATAAAATAAAACTAGACCCGAGTCGCTTAAAAAATACGAATATGTTTTGGGAGAGCATAACAATATTTGTAATTACACACGATTAACTTGTAAAAAAAAAGTTAGATGTTTCGAGAAACCGTGTAAACAAAATTCGTGCAGAATAAAGAATCTGGTGAACATTGGGGGAGGTAGCTCATCAAATCTTCCGGTCCGCCTCTAAGCATCTTGCTGTGAGGTACCAGGTGGGTCTCCACCGATTGCCTGTCGATCTGCAAATTTTGGAAGACGTCTGCATTGAGTTATCTTAAATTATAATAATCCGTCCACTATATCACAAAACATTGCGATTGGTTGAGCGGATTGGAGATAATGAAATCATTGGGTATAGGACCAAGTCTCCCCCGGTTGGTGCGAAAAGATGAGCTTAGAAATCAATAGAAGCGTAAAGTTGCCAGAAGGCACCAAATGCTTCCAGGGACGCTAATTTCACAAAATCTTGCTCAGTTTGTTGCAGTAGTAGGATTGTTTGAGTTCCAGTAGTAGGATTGTTTGTAGAATGTAGTTGTACATATTCAAAGTTTACGGAAAAAGAGTGCTTCGAGCATCTGATCTGAACGGTGGCGTTGATTCTTTCCTATAAACAATTTTGTTATAGGGCATAACGTGTTAGGGTATGTTCATAAACCACGTGAACTCATTTTTGAAAATCTCAGACTACCCTCAGATCACCATAGTGTCGATGCTTTGTTATCGGTTAGCGCATTATTTTTAGTTTCGGTTATCTATTGTTTGGCGGTGCGGGTGATCATGTGGGCGCAGAGGAAAAACAGTAAAGCTGCTTCCCGGTGAGATCTGGTGGTTCGCCGGGTGTGGTGGGCCGGTGGTGGGGAATATAATTGGTTGTGATCTATAGTGTTCCTTTGCCATTATAGCCGGGCCGCCAACTCTTGGAGCAGGTGAACCGCTATCCCATTGTGAGATTGGCTGCAATAGCTTCCTTACTGTTAATATGTATCGATCCAAATTCGCTGTCAAGCGTTAATATAAATCACACTTTGTGAGTGGTTTATATTTTACTAGACAGCTAAGACAATAACTCTTAGTATCTTTTCAGTGAAATGGCTAAAATCTTCAAACATCCGGGGGACTACAAGGATTTCACTTATATCTTTGTTCTTAATTTTGTTTCTTTTCAGGCAACAAATGATTTATTTCTACCAAATTTTGAAGACAATATCTAATATCCTGTTTTGTTTTGTTTTTCGTTATGCTTGTCTCTTTTCAGTCACAACTCCTCTCTCTAAATTTTCCCTATCAATCTCCTCCTATCCCTAACCAATGCACGGAAGCTAATGGGACAACGGGGCCCGTTAGTGACAGTGGCGGCATGCTATACGGATTAGTATGCACGAACGCTTAGGCTATGTAGGTTCTCACTCAGCTTAGGTGCAGATCGGTGGGTAGTTGCCTGCCAGGGTGGGAGCTGATCAATAACAATAACAATAACAATAAAGAATCTGGTGAACATTAAAACACTTAAATGATTTTCACGTATGATTTATCGACCATTGTATAATCAAAACATTAGAATTCCTACTACACATGATTTGTAGCATATCTACTCATACATTTGCATTGAAAATTTTACCAATACCCAAACTTTACTATGAAATGAAAACAATAGAGCCATAGAAGAAACAAAATTCATAAAATTGCGTTTCGGTTTCCGTGTGATATCATTGTTCGTGTTTATATGTGAACAGTTGATTTATAATGTGTTACTATTTCCTATTTATAAAGAGTGCATTACCTTGATATACCTAGATATCGGTACAATTTAGTCAAATTTAAGGTCACTGATAGATCGTAAACATAATAAGTTCAGTTTAACCAGGGAATTCATTGCGGCCGAAGTTAAAAAAAATCGAAAATCTAACAGTGACAGCACCATATTTGACCCGGTCCAAACTTGACATACTGAATTGAATACGACCAGTACTAAGGGCTAGGCTAACATTATTACATCCCGTAAACTTATGCATATTTTGGATCTATTGTGGTGGATTAACTATTACAGAACGTTAGGAGTCAAATGATGGGCCAATCAAAAGCGAGTAAATATATCACCCAACAGGCTTTGTTTTCAAAATTAGATGCGTCGTTTTGAATAAGTTGTCAAGATTTGTTCAGTGGGCAAATAATTCTTATCATTGATTTACAGGTATACCTTGATTAACTACTACACATTTCGAGTAATTCATGATTTGGGCCTAAAAGCCAATTGTAAACAATGACTTTCATCGTTGATCTCTAACGAATCACTAGACACCTATGATATTTAACTACACCCAATGATAGAACAAACATTCCTCTACAAGATGCAGCTTTTAATCTACACGAGTGTTTTGAGATTCGTGAGAAATTTACGTTTTAACTTATTGTTTACAATTGGCTTTTATGCCACAATCATGAATTACTCGAGAAATAATCTTTCTGCCAAAGCGCGTATAACTTAAATGGGCCAGTGTAGTTTGCGTACGCAACCAATTGAGATCAAATGCTGGAAGAAAAATCAGCACCTGATTTAGAGTCGATTGAGTGGGGTGGAGCACGTACGATATTTTGAACCACCCTATTGTATATAGTCCGGGTTGTAGCGTACTAACGTCATCATTATTATCGATTATTCCAGATTTACAGATTCAGAACTCTAAAAGAAGAAAATGGATGCAGCTCCTCGCAAAAGAATTACGGGAACAGTCAAATGGTTCAACGCGAAGAATGGTTTCGGCTTTATCACTCGACATGATACCGGAGAGGACATTTTCGTACACAAAAGTTCAATTCTAAAACCTAACCGGCGACATTTTACCAAGTCAGTAGGTGATGGAGAGGAAGTAGAATTCAGAATCATCGCCTCCAATGTTACTGGACCAGGATTCAGGCCAGTCAAGGGAAGTCCCTTCGTTGCTAAGCATGGGATACGGAATATCCGTACAGGGTATCAAACTAAGCGACGATCTATAGAAAATTCTTGTAAAGATGACTCTGAGGAAGATCAATCCCAAGTGGTTCCACGGCGCGTACGGAAGAGTCGCCCAGTGTCTCAAACTAAGAGACGTTCTCTGGATAACCCTCGTAAAGAAGTAACTGAGGAAGATAAATCTGAAGTTGCTCCACGTGGCATACGGAAGAGTCGCCCAGGGTTTCAAACTATGGATAATTCTATGGTGAATTCTATTAAGACAGATGCTGCAGACGATCAATATGAAGAGTTGGAAAGGCGCACACAAATGCTAACTATCAAATTGGAATCGACTACGGTCGAATATGAGAAAATAGAAAACAAATCCACTTCTGAGGTCAGCGGAGATGGTGAGTCCGCAGAATCAATCGCAACTGTAACAGCTGAGCAATAAAGATCCACCTATCCACCTGACCATACATCCATCCATACCAGTAACTTTATTCGTGAAATGGTAATAAAATCCGATTTTGAAAACACTTACGTTAGTTGTAATCTTGCTAATTTTCTCTTCCAGAACTTTGATTTTATCGTTTTGCTTCTTATTTTCATCCTCCAACTTCTGGACTGTACGTTGGGCCTCGTTTAACTTGATCGCCTGAAGCTCCGCGGAAACCTTGGGTGCAGCTAGCTTTCCTAAAATAAGAGAAAGAGATGTACAATAAAATACTTAACATGCCTTAACTCAATAATTGCATTCACTCACTTATTTCCGCTTCAAGTTTTGTTCGCTGCTCCTTCGATTCAGTCAACTCAACTTGAAGCTTTTTCTTCTCATTTTCCAACGTATTTAAATTCATAGCGCCAGATCGACCTACAATGGCTCGCAACTCGTTGATTTCATTCTCACAATCATCGATCATTCTCTGAAATAAGCGTTTAATATAACTGAGTGTGTACTTTTGAAAATCAATATCGAGCCTTTAGTCGAGGATCGTCTAAGTAGGAGTAATAAATTAATCAAATAATTTTAATCAAACATATTCGGTTACAGTAAAAAAAAACTTTATTGACAAGATCTAATGATGACGCACTTGTTCGTTTTTGATATCAGCACAATTTTGAGATTTAACAACTCTAAGCAAGCTAAGCAGACTTCACCGTTTTATGAGAATATTCAGAGCGTCATACACAGATCTGAAGTTTTTGTTTGTTTACATGTATTTGCTCCGTGACCTTATTTCTACAACAATCGATAGTATTATCCAAAACAAGTTGAGAGGTGTATTGGTAATTGTTATCCAGTTTGTCCCGATATCCCTATCTTTTGGCCCTATGTATATCAAAATAAAATTGAAGCATAAACAAGGAAGGGTATATCACCCTGACCAATATTACTTTCAGCAAAAGGGGGGAGGTAGATCATCGAATCTTCCAGTCCACTTCTAAGCATCTTGCTATGAGGTACCAGGTGGTTACCCATCGATTGCCTGTCGATCTGCCAAATATGGAGGACGTCTGCATTGAGTTACCTCAAATCATAGTATTCCGCCAACTATCATGTATGTTCACGCACTCGGTCTATAAAAACGCCAAAAACTGTGTGGCAGTGAACATAAAGAATTCACAAGATATGTTCCACATCCTATAACATTTCCCCGAACGGGTTGTTGCAAAATCGACCAATTAAGTAGGATTTTTTCAAACTAAATCAGGTACGAAAATTTCAATGTTTACTATTCCGTTGCCGTCGTTGTTCCGTATGTTTAGAACAATTTATAGAATATTTAATTGAGAGACAAATCTTGTTTTTAACGTGTTTCCAACAAAGTAATTCAATATTTTAATAAAATGTAGAAATTGACATCCCTGCCCTTCGGTTCAGAGAGGGGTAGGTGGGGCGTTCTGCCAACTTCCCTAATAGATGATAATGATAACGAATATGGTTTCAACGATATTCAAACCTTAGTTACTATGATAACTACATTAATAATCATTCAAAAATGGTTCATGTTGAATAGTTGAAACATAATTGAATGTTTAGAATAATGATTATAAAAAAAAGTTCATGTTGGATTATTTATGATTAAAACATGCTATAGATCTTATAAGAACATCAGGAAAAACTCAAACTGTGAGAAATAGTGCTCGAGCATCTAACAACGTGCATTAAAAATAATTATGACAAATATTTGAAAATCTGCTCGGGTTATAATCTATCTATTATCTGATGTGGTTAAACAATTTCTGATATAATTCATGTTTGTTAATTTACATAAGAACTATGTGATCAACGATATATTCGGTTTATCACAGCGTTTGTCATCCGCACCGTAAAATTGATATTGTCATGGAAACTAAAAAGTGTTTCGGTTTCTACAAACCATCAATTGTTCCGATTCCCATGACGAAAGAAAATAATGGACAAGGATCACAATCTGAAACAAGCTTTCTATGGTTATAATAACAATAAATCATACAAAAATGATTCTATGTTTGAAAACTATATCCAAATTATAATAAATAAGGTTTTTATTTTAAATTTTAACTATTTTCAAACTTCTTTTTTTTTTTTTTTTTTTTCAAACTTCGCGCAATATATTTCAATATTCACAAACTATAATTTGTAATGTTTCAATTTGAACCAAAGTTTATAAGGTTCTACTGTTTTTTTTTTCATTCAGAAAATATATGGAGAAATCAAAATGTTTGAATGGTAATGGTTCTCAACAACCCATTGTTTTAAACATCCAGGTCTGAGAAATCATGACATAAAGTTAGCTTTATCATACAATCGTTTGTGTAAAGTTGCATAACCATTACAGGTTACGTTAAGAGGTGGAAGATAAACCATTTTTGATATAGTATAGTTATGGTTATTGTTCATGCAGGTTGGTCGCGGCAGATTTCATGTGCGAATAAGCTACCACATCAACGTACAAAAGTGCCTGAATCAAATGGATAGCTTTTAATGATCACTTGAAGATGCGATGGGGGATCATTTAAGTGAATGCATTCGTACAGTTATTGTTGGTAGTTAGATACTAATGATCCTTTATTAACGAAATTTTCTTCGCGCAGAATGTGGAACTAATTTTGACCGTGTGTTCTTTGTTAGCATACACGTAAAAAAAAAACCACAGTAGAAACTACCATTTCGAGGGTTAAATTAAGCGCACACACCATAAATTTTCACCTGACTATAAATGCGTTTGTTTTTACCATGCCTGCGATTAGATCGACCATGGTGCGGTTGATATCAATATGAGGTCTGTCAAATATACCACAAATGTTGAAGGTTTTACCATAAACGTAGTAAATTTGCCTGAAATTTCATGGTAGTTTTAAAGATAGGCATAGTCGGGTAAAATGGTAGTTTTTACTACAAGAATTCTTTATGTGTAGGCTAACAAAATGAGTCTCAGAAGGAAAAACATACTCTAAACTCTTCAGCAAGCCGAAACGGCTATTTCGATGGTGAAAAGAGGTTATTCTATTCGAAAGGCATCCAAAACACAAAATGTTCCGAAGTGTGTTGGAAAGCACACTGAGAGCTGCGCTGGCTCGCTGTTTCGTTTGTCGTCGGCAAGGAAAACCAACCGTTCTAACCAAGGAAAAGGAGAATCGTATTATGCAGTGGCTAATTGATTCAGCAAAGGTCGGCTTGCCGGTAGATACCCAACGTTTAAAAAATCCGTGGCACATTATTCTGGTATCACTCGCAAGTCCAACAATCCTTTCGGTGAGAGAGCTCCTGGACGGAAGTGGTTAAAACTAAGCAGATGCTAAGTTGGTAGGAGTGAAACTGTAAAGATGATGAGTTTCAAGAATAAAACTCATACAATATTCCAAATAAAATAAAATAGCATAGGTAACACGAGGTTTTTTTCGTGCGCAGAACTAGGAACCCATTGCGCAGAATATGGAACATTTCAAAAAATGATGCGCAGAATTAGGAACAATATAACATATCCCAAAAACGCCTTTCTTCGTGTGTTCATTTTATATTTTATAAACGTTTATATTGTTTACTCATACTTACTCACTTGAACTACACATTTGCCAAAAAACAATATTAACAAAAGCTTATTCGATTTTTGTTATGCTATGTATGCGTCGAAAATGTCTTAAGTGCGCAGAATATGGTACCTTCGCGGTATATAACTCTAACCAATTTTACTTTCTGTCAAATTTTCGTACACAAGGTAAGCAATCAAATGACCGTAACAAAATATACTAACTAATCAATAACATATAACGGGGAAAGGGAGCGACCATCAGGGCACCCAAGTGAAACGATTTGGATAGGGAGCATGGGACTGCCTCCTCCCTATTATTAACATTTCGCGGAACGAGGGCGGGCTTTTCGACCCCATCTATTGGGTTTCTTCTGTCAATCGAGGGCTCGATTCTATTGCTGTGAGTGTGAACTTGTTTTTGGGAGGAGATTCTCTTCCATATATTCGCGGGTTTCGGGTTAGTGTCTCTACTTACGGACCCACAAACGTTTTTGGCCCTTCATACAGGAGCTCGATGATCACAAACAACAATAGAATCCTGATCAAATCGTTTTTCAGATTAGGGCCTATTCATAAACCACGTAGACTTTTTTTTGGGGGAGGAGGGGGTTTGACCAAAGTCTACGCTCCATACAAAATTTCAAAAAATTGTATGGAGAAAAGTCTACGAGGGGGAGGGGGGGGTCTGAGATTTTCAGAAATGAGTACGTGGTTTATGAACCGGCCCTTATTCCGCTGCTATGGAAAGTTACATTGCTACAATAGATGGTAGTATTACATCATCATCATCGTGTAGACATGACATGACATCTGGTGTCTACAGCAAAGATTCTTATAATTGAATTTTCTTAAATGTTACTGAAGACATTGTTCCTGAATAAGATATTTAGAAAAACTTTTGTTCCGGATCACCCTAATATAGCGATGGTCGCTAAACCACAGAGAACAGACATCCAGGCTCGAACTTTTTTTTCTAATTTACTGTGTAAACTTTTAAAAGCAAACCGTTTGAAAAACAACGCTGCCTAGTCTAGGTTTCCCCAAACTAAAATTGACAGACTATCAAATCTCGAGGCGGGCAAGTGGCGCCATCAACATACGATTCACCAAAACTAACGAAATCGAACTGAAATTTTAAAATGACAGTTACAAAAATTTACACACGGAGGGACTCCAGCTTGGATGTCTGTTCTCTGTGGCTAAACTGTTAAGATTAAAAGAATACTTTTTACAAGTTTATAAACTTTACCGAAGACAGCATTTATCGACAATGAAATATAACTTTTGACCTGGTTTTCACGGATCTGGGCCACTGTGAAACATTCGAAAACAAAAAAAAAAATCGTTTACTTTTTTGTTACAATATGAATAGCCAAGTAAACTGAATAGGAAAGAATTGTGGATTTGTATACATAAATGAGTGTCGCTCTACGATTTTAAAAGTGCTCTGAATGAACTAACAAATATGTGTTCACACTCGTACTTAATAAGTCATATTCAAGTTTTAAAATAATTTATTTTCAATCATTGTACGGCGTAATATTACCGTCAATAATTTGAAATACTAACACAACACAACACAACATGTGCCGTTTTACTAAACAGTTGCGTATTAATTTTGTATTATTGCATAAATCTATTTTGTATACCTATATTTCAGTACTCAGGTTTTCCGAATGGCTCATCTGCATTGGCAAAAGGCCATACTCTCACATCTGCTGCCAAAGAAAGCTTGAAATATAAATCAATCCCCAATTAAGTACTTAACATAACTGCTAACTCATAGATATCTCAAAGAAAAGTGACGTAGGTAATAAATGTATACCTCTTTCCAGTAAAAAAGGTACCCAGGTAACCAATAAGCAGTTCCAAAACGTCTTTACCGTGACCTGCCCTAATTCCGCGAAGCGCCTAACACCGTGCTTTCAACATAAAATAAGGAATATTTTGTGATGCTTATTGATTATTTTACCAATCATTATCATTCTCTAACAGGTCATTGCATCCTTATTGAAGCATAGTGAAGCAGCCAAATTCGTGTTCCTAATGATTGATCTGAATTTTTTTAATACTTCTGCATTTTTTTCAATATTTACATACTTTTCTGATGAATAATGTTCCATGTAACTTAACCACTTTCACTCAGTCTCGTGTCGAGCACTCTTATGTCGGTAAACGTCATCCAGTACACTGCACCATATCGTAGATATGAAATGTGCTGATATTCGGCAATCACATTTTACATTCATCGTATAGAAGGCCAAGGTAAATCGTTTAATTTGTTGATCAAAATAGATTTTGTTATACGATTTAAAATAAAATCATATGCGGAAAACATCATTAATTTGTGCGATTTAACTTGTAAACATACACGATATTCTCCACGTATGCCGACATTGTTGTTTTTATTGGTTTAAACGCGTTCATCTGATCAACCGTTCATCTAAACATTAACTGTATCCAAGTGTCCGATCAATTATCCGAGTTAGCACCAAGAAGTAAGTATCTAAGTGCAAATAAATGTATTGCTAATTGAATTAAAATAACACATAAATTTCTGCCAAGATGTTTACTGTGGCACAGTTCTATGAGAGGCAACAGCTATGTGTACTAGCGGTTCCAGTTTCTTGGGTGCGCGATGGTTATTAAATGTGGCCAAAATTGACGAATGAAAAGGTAGATAAGTTTCTAGGATTGGCAAACGCTCGTCTATAAATGGATTAATATGTTCGACAACTTCACATTACACACTATTTAAAATATACATAAAATGATTTGGCTCATACATATGATGCAAATTTCATTATTACAGGGTGGCCACACTATTTTCATTTTCAAATTCCCGGTTTTCTCGGACCAAATGTTAAAAATTCCCCGGTTTAGGACTGGTATCCAGGTCTGCACAAGCGTCACGGGATGTTTGCGCCTGTGTGTTTTAAATGGAGCTTTTTTCGACGGAAACAAAACATTTCGATTTGTTGTCGTGTTTGAGTTCGAATAAAAAAAAAAACAGGTCAAAAGGAGAGCCGATTTCCAAAACATCCTTGCTTGTACCAAATAACAAGAAAGGAGAATTCCAACAAGATATCTAAATACGCTATTGGGCAACAAACCAGTTGTTCAAATTGATTTAAAACCGATTTCGGGTAATGCTCAACTGGTATCGCGCCACTTATAATTTGAAAAAAAAAAACGGCTGTCGAAATACGATGAGTGTTAATTCGCAAATAAAATAGTTGAAGTGTGGCCTTAAGGCTGGTTTACAATTCGGGAAAGGCATCGCGGGATTTTGAACGGGATTTGGCTCAGGAAATTTTCCAGTTAACGCTTCTCCATATTTTTCCACACTCAATGACAAGTTAGTTTTGCGTATTAGGTTCTGCATTTTGTTTACATTCGGAAAGTTTTTTCTTTCAGAAAGCATTGAATTTCGAAATAAGTTCTAGAAATTTATGAAATATTTAATTAAACTTTATTTTAACGATGTGTTTTTTACCTTGCCGTTTTCCTTAAAGAATCCCAGTATATCCGGAACTCCTGGATACTGGCAGATTTATTCAGGGACAATGAAAAAAAACTGAACTGAATACAAATAGCATCTTTAGAAGTCTTGTTGGACTACTCCTTGCTTGTAATTTGGTACAAGCATGGATGTTTCGAAATTTCTTCGCAAATTGCAACCAATATTTCTACCTGGGTTAGCTGGTCATTAAATTTATCGTGACTGTCAAAACCATCAAAATCATCGAGTACATCAATGTCGAGAAAAAACTGTTTCGGAACTCGGCTCTCCTTCTGATATTTAATTTTTTTTTGTTCGAATTCAAACTTGCAAAAACCGCACGGAAACAATTTGGAATGATGTGTTGCCGTCCAGGAAGAAGTGTGTAGCTATCAATTTTATTTCCCGGAGAAAATCCCGCGATTGGGTTTACACTTCAGGAAAACTGTAATTTTTGAGTAGAATTAATTTCCGCCACGGGAATCCAAATCCCGGCTCCATTTTAAACACACAGGCGCACAAATCCCGTCACGCTTTTCCAGAACTGTAAACCAGCCTTTATAAAAGGTAAATCAATTGACACACTCTAAAATTTCACGGATCGTTATGGATGAACACGCTAAGAACACGGAATACCTAGAGGTTGGTGATAATCACAGACAATCTAAATTATGAATAATCATGTGAACATAAATTCCCGGTTTTTTCCCGGTTTCTCCCGGTTTTTTAGAATTCCAGGGTAATTCCCGGTTTTCCTGGTTCTGTGGCCACCCTGTTATTATTATAATTTAAATCATTAAGCATGTTTTGAGTTACCACTTTGTACGATTTGTTCCATATGTGTACATATATTTAAAAACCATTTGTACGTATATTCATAGATGCATGGAATATATACGACTTTCCACATTCATAATCCGGGGGTTTTTTATTTTTTTGTGGGTGTAAATAAAAAAAAAATATAAAAAAAAAAAAAAATATTTTTACGGTGTAATTTATTCACCCCAACCTTTTTTTGTTATATTTAATTTTTTTTGTTTTTTTTTTTTTTTTTTTTTTTTTTTTTTTTTTTTTTTTTTTTTTTTTTTTGGGTGTTGGGGGGGGGGGCTCTTTGTGTAAAAAAAAAAAACTCTTTTGAAAGGGAGAAGAGAGAAAAAGTTTTTATAAATTTTTTTTTTTTTTTTATAAATTGATGTTGTGGGGAGGAGGAGAAAAAAAAATAATAAAATTTTTATTTTTTTTTTTTTTTAAAATAAAAAAAAAGGGAAGTGAACAGAGGGAAATTTTGCATTTTTTTTTTCAATATTTATTTTTTTTATTCAATATTTCTGATGAATAAAGTTCTGGAAACTATGCTTTGACCATATCGCCAGAATGATAAGCGTTTTTATTTTGAAAGAAAAAAGACATTACCACGGAAGAAGAAAGAAACATTACCACGGAATTATGGCTGGCCCACAATTAATACGTTGCGGATGCGTTTGCTTGAATTTGACAGTTTTCCCATAGGTTTTCGGTCAAATTTACGTCAACGGAACGCAAACGTATCTATTTTGGGTGACCCTTTAGACCCTCTTGTGGGCGGTATTTGGAACTCCATGCTTGAAGTGCGCGGAATTAGGCAAATTCATGTATTGAACTATTCATACATTTTTTATGTTTCAGTTTTATTAAGCAACGTAAATCATATTATTGCTTCATAATGTATTCCATACACAATCATATGACGAACGAAGAAATACAAATCGTTGTGACTTAATTTCTTAAGGTTTCAACTTGCAGCGTCACTAACCTCACGGTAATGGCAATAGGGCATGTCACGGTACGGCAGCCTATTCAGCAATTTAGTCACCGTAAATGCAACATAAATGCCGCTTTTGGCCCAATATACAGCTGCTTTACTGCAATTCTATCATAATGCTTCATCAATGCTATTTTGCATTCGAAATGCTTATTAAAGGCTACATTTTTTTTAATAGCATTTGAAATTATTTGAAAACTTTACAACAGATAGCATTCAAGATGCGGGTATAATGCTAATATAATGCTTGTAGCATCTGAAATGCAGATTTAGGGTTGATTTACTGCATATGCTAATGCTTTTTGGTTACCTGGGTAATGTTTACAACACAAGACCAATATGCTGAGTAATTTTTTTTAAATACGGTAATTATCCTTAGTCCGACCAATAAAATGTACTAATCCGTACGCATTGCAACACTGTAAATTCTGATTTACTCACCTTCAATTGGAGCTTGGTGTGCATTTCGTTCGGCGTCTTTGGTGTCCTCGATGGTAAACCAGCGGATGATTCCGTCGTAATACGTTTTAACTTACTTTCCAGTTCACTCTTGTCCTTCTGTAACTCCAAGATAGTGCCGTTCAGCTTTTTGGTCTCTGTTTCACTATCCTTTGCTTTACTCTGCTGAAGCTGCTTGATTTCGGCAGTATACTTTTCGTTATCTTGCTCCAATGTCTGAGTTTTTAATCGCAAAACGTTTGCTTCCTGTTCTATAACCTGTAACTGTCGCTTTAGATCCAGTATCTGTTGGTCAGCGTCCAATGATCTAAAAAATTAAAATATAATACAATCCTGTCACCTTTAAGTAGGTTTATTTGTTATGGTTCTACGTACTTGGATTTAATTAACGATTTACCGCCCTTTGTTTTGCTGATACTCAATTCAGCCTGAACACGCTCCACTTCTCGATCCTTCTCGATTAACTTCATCCTGAGCTCGCTGATCTCGTCCTCCATAACCTTGATCTTCTTGCCATCCAACGGATCCTTCGTTCCACCGCTTTTCGAACCCAACAGTGACGGTAGCTTATTTTGCTTATCCATTTCCTTCGTCTTGGATATCAAACTTTCCTGAAGTTCCTTCACATGCTCCCGACTGCGCTTGTTCTCGATTTCCAACTCCTCAATCTTACGTCGCAAAACGGCGGTTTCTTGTTCGTTCAGTTCAAGCTGCAACCTTAGTTCAGCGGGGTCATCCTCATCCGAAATTCCCTCGTCCTTATCAATGGGACCTTCTGGGGTTAGGCGACGGTTTGGAGGACTAGGGCTTAACTTTCTACCTGTATTGAAAATACCTTTCGCTGAAGTTGCAATTGAATTAGGAAGAAAAGGAAACCATGGCTCTGGTTACTACTCTACTTGCACGGAAAACGATAGAAACGATTAAATAAACAAATAAGTGTTCTAAAACCAGTTTTATTGATGTCCAGACTAACACAGTCGATTCCATCGATTTTGTGCTTCAAAACACCATTAACATGTTAGTAACAAAGAAAACTCGGACAGATTAGTAAGTTTTAGTAATTTTATTCCAAAACAATCAGTACTTCTCGCCTTTGTTGCCATCTTCTTGAGTTGCATCATGAGCGACTCGTTGTCATCTTCGACTCTTCCGGACTTGCGGCGAAGATTTTCCGCTTCTTCCTCTGCATATTTCAACTGTTCACGAAGATCAGCTTCACGTTCCAATGAATCTTGCAAGTCGCGGAGCAGCTGAACTGGATCCTCCTGTGAGCCCCCTCGTGTTAATGATGCTCGAGAGAACTTATTATCCGCCGATGTTGACTTTCCTATTTTGCCCAATGTAGGTGCTTTCTTTGTTGGAGTAGTTGGGTTTGATTCCAGCTGCTCCAGTTCACCTTGTAAGCGACGGGCAACTTCGTTTGCAACCTTCAGCTCATCTTCGAGTTGTTTGACTTTCGTCACGAGGTCCGTACTGGTACCGAGCGTAGCCTTTTCCATTTCTAACTGTTCAATCTTACGATCCGATTTCTTTAGTTTAAACGATAGTATGCGGCAATTCTTGGTAGTTTGATCGAGTTCCTTTTTCAGTGAGGCGTATTCATCTGCTTGTTCCTCTCGGAAGTTGTCGTGCATTTCTTCAATCTCGGTTTCCATATTTCTGAGCTCACGTTTGATTTCTTCATTTTCATCCATTAGTTCCTCGCATAGAGTCTCCGCTTGTTCCAGCTTCTGTCTGAGCTGTTCTTCTACATTTTTTACACCGCGAATTTTGATGTCTGATTCTATTTCCTTCACCTTTGTAGATAGGAACTTCTTCTCGTCCTGGAGATCTTCAATCATTTGTTTCTGTTCGTTTACTTTTTGTTGAAGTTTGAGAGCTTCTGATGCAGCTGTTTTGTTCGATCCCGTATCCATAGATGCCAGTCTACGTAGCAGTATGTCACTCTTTTCTCGTTCGGCCCTATCACATCTTGCTTTCACGGTTTCCAATTCTCGCCTCAAACTTTCGATTTCTTCCTGCAGCTCGTGGTTATCGCTGTGATCAACGATTGTCGTTTCGGTAGTTTCCGTAGTTATCGAGTGAAGATCTTCGTCTAGTTTCAATTTGTTGTCTTTAATGGAGATGAGGAATTTGACATCATCGCTACTACTGCTGACGGACAGATCGGGTTTTGGCGTTGGAGATATTATCGGTTTTGGAATTGGAGTTGGAGATGGAGCTACTGACGACTTTGAAGATGTCTCAAATGGGCCAGTATCGACGCGTCGTCGACGAATAATCTTTGTAGATTCTTTAACTGGTTCGTTGGTAGCAATCGTGGTGGGTTTTTTGGTCTCTCTCTCTTTAACGGGCGCTAAGATTGTGCTTCCAAGTGGTTTTGTGGATGTAATAGTAGTTTTACTGAGTGACAGCTGAGGTTTAGAAGATGGCTCCTCCGCTGAATTTTCTGGAATGGGTCTAATACGACGCTTACGTTCTACTTTCTCCGGCTCGATAACTTTCGTTGGTTTTACAACCAATTTCGGTTCCTCCTCCCTTCGGATCATAAATATTTTATAAATATGTTATAAAAAAAACTATTGACTTTATACTTACTCCTTGCTTGGTACCGATCGCTCTCGACTGTCCCGTTCAGCGCTGCCTTGACGTCTGATCAAATTCATCTTGCGCACTCGTTCGGCAAGTGAATCTCCTTTCTCTATAATTAGTCCCTGGTCTTCCGCCTTTTCCAGTTCCTTTTTGGCATCATCCTTTTTTGGTTCTACCTTCAAAATTGGCGGCAACGGTGGTCTTTTGATAGTAACTGTTGTTTCTGGTTCATCAAACTGCAAATTATTTGATTGACATCGGTCATTTCGTTAAAATTCAGTGACAAAGCACCCAAACTTACGTTATCGAATGTAGTAGTATGCCTTCTTCGTGGAAGCGTTAAATTAACAGTAAAGTCTGCTTTCACTTGCTGTAGAATGTTGTCTAGATCAGGCGTTGAGGCCCAGGAAGCAGGTCGCTGTGGAAGCCCTGGTGGTTTATCACTACTGCTTCCATGATTACTATTGGAAACGAACAAGTTCTGTGTAGAAGTCCAACTTCGCACGGGTTTGTCCAAACTTGTGCTGCTACCTCCATCGCGACTTCTAAAGCAAAAACTTGTTTTTTTTTTGTGGAAATCTTAAAACATTTTTAACATACCGCGAATGGGACGAGCCGTGTAGGACCGGTGTGGAAGCGGTGATATCTTCGCCACCTCGTTTGTTACCGTGCTCTTTGTAGTCACGGAAGCATCGTTTACAACGAGTTGGCCAGCGAACTTGTGGATGGAATCCGAGTGGACACAGTTGGTCACCCTTTGCACTAGGAAACAGGTGCGACATGTTGTGAGATGTTTAGCACGAATCTGGAAATTATATGATGAAGTTGTTATTATTAACTAGTTCATATGTGGTTTGGTAGGACCGGTGATTTCTCAGAGTTGCGTGAACAAGATTTTCAAATCACAGAATATTAGGATATCAATTATTATAACCCACGAAACCCCATACACGCACATACATAGCGCTGACTCTCCGACTTTGCCTTCCCCATCTTGGTCAAGAGCATGGCCGTGGCTTCTGGTCTCTCCGACCGTACCTTCTAACTGACGAGAACATTGCGGAATTCCAATATTAGTGGCAATATTGGACACGGCAGCGTAGAAACTATGGCTCATGGATGGAATGGTGGCTCTCGTTTGCTAAGCCCAAGATCAAACAGTTTTTCAAGTGGAAATCCCGAGACATCTTCGATCTTTGAATTTCACAGCGAATATCAGCGCCTCTACGGTGAGCTACGGCTTGCCTACGACGGGTATTACCAGCACCCAGAAATGCTGACCACCATCAACCGACTGAAAGGTGAAATTCTTGCGAATCAACGGAGGTTTTCTCACACGTTCATGCGGATCAATGAAACGCACATGGCGGACCAATCTAAATATTCCAGCTAGGGGAAAGGCGAAGGAAGAAAACCGTCATCACGCAGCTGCAGACGGAGCAAGACGAAACCATAACAGCATCATGAGCGATAGAAGACCACATGATGGACTTTTTCTCGATTCTCTACACGGAGGAGGCAACAGAAGAGAACGAGAATGGGTTCTTCTGCGTGAGTGTTTTGCCACTCAACGATCCATCGAATGAAACCTGTACGAGCGACATCACGACGGCAGAAATCTGGACTACAATAACAGTGAGCGCACCCAGTAAGTCCCCTGGCTTCGATGGTATTCCGAGATAATTCTACCACCGCATGTTCGACGTCATCCACCGTGGGTTAAACCTTTTGCGGAATGAGGCACTCAGAGAAAATCTTCCTGCAGCGTTTGTTGAAGGGATCATCGTGTTGGTGAAGAAGAGAGGTGGCGATCATACCGGTCGATTTCACTACTAAACAGCGACTACAAGCTCTTCTCCCGCATACTCAAAACAAGACTGGAGCGAGTGATGCGAGAACACCATGTCTTGAGTGCAAAAATGCTCGAACTCAGAGCGAAACACTTTTCAAGCAACTCTCGCTCTGAAAGATGACAAGCAAATCTTCGCCACCACCGCCGCGCCGAGAAGTTATCAGCTTCGATCTCGATCAAGGCTTCCCCAATCTGCAGCGTTTTTTTTTTGCCGCTGCCGCAGCGAAATCGCGCGAAATAATCGCCGCAATGAGATTACATGGCGGCTTATGGGAGCGCACAAACCGACACGATTAAAAAACGCATCGCATCGTTTGTGCGCTCTCATAAGCCGCCATGTAATCTCATTGCGGCGATTTTTTCGCAGTGATTTCGCTGCGGCAGCGGCAAAAAAAAACGCTGCAGTTTTGGGAAGCCTCATGCGTTCGATAGGGTCCGGCACTCTTTTCTCTTCGCGACCATGCGCTCGCTCGGCTTCAACCAGGATCTCATTGCTTTACTTTCGCGCATTGCCAGTCGGTTTACTTCTCGGCTGCTCATCAATGGGCATCTCTCTCGGCCGATCGAAGTCCAACGGTCTGTGAGGCAAGGGGACCCGTTGTCGATGCACTTCTTCATGCTGTACTTACATCCACTAGTGCGCAGGCTCGAACGTGTGTGCGGTAAGGATCTGCTGGTGGCCTATGCGGATGACATCAGTGTAATCATCACATCGACGAAGCAAATCGAAGAGATGAATGGGCTGTTTACTCGCTTCGGGAGAGCTGCTGGAGCGAAATTGAATGTGCGGAAAACTGTTGCCATCGATGTCGGGTTTTGCCAAGGTGGCACTATCAACTCCCAGTGGCTACAAACAGCCAATACAGTCAAAATTCCGGGTGTTGTGTTCGCAAACTCGATACGCTTCATGACAACGTTAAACTGGAATGCGCTCGTGGGGAAGTTCTCGCAACAAATGTGGATGCATTCTCTGCGCACGCTGACGCTACACCAAAAAATCATTATGCTCAACACGTTCGCCACATCCAAGATATGATACCTCGCGTCCATTCTACCACCATTGGGAGTGCATACAGCGAAGATAATGTCAACGATGGGAACGTTTCTATGGAGAGGAATAGTCGCCCGTGTCCCGATGATGCAGCTCGCGCGCAGCAAGGAAAAAGGAGGTCTGAAGCTGCAATTACCAGCGCTAAAATGTAAGTCGCTCGCAGTAAACCGACATCTGCATGAGATCGCACCCCTTCCCTTTTATAGATCCCTTCTTTTCCTAGATAATTCCAGCAATTCCAATAGACCTTCCTGACGTCAAAATAATCAAATGTATCCCACCTTCCCCTCCAAATCCAATATAACCCTTGGCCGATTAAATCCACCAGCACATCGTCCAGTAAACAGAACTGCCGAAGGTGGAACGAAACAGTCCAGAAAACGACTGGCCACGCACGTGGCAAAACATCTCAACTAAGCAAATTCCAGCACCGGTCGAAACTCTATTTGATGGTTAATGGCAAAATCGACCATAGAGAGCTACTGTTCGTGATGCGGAGAGTGCCGGACCAGTTTTGCACTCATTGTGGCAACCAAGCGACTGAATCTCTTCTCCACAAATTTTGTGCTTGTGTTCGTGTCGCCTCGGCTTGGGAGGTTCTACAGCAGCGGTAAATTTTTGTCCATGACAATTCTGAAAATATCATCGACATACCTATATCAAAGTTTAGGCACCAAATTCCTAACCTTTGGAAAGTTTTCCAGTCATGCATAATTCACACAATAGTGAGAGGAATTTCTTATGGTATCTTTCTATACTCTGTTAAAAAATCTCAATAAAAACGAAGTAATGGTATGTCTACATTTATTGGCGCCACCCTTCCGTCTTATGAGCCAAGTGTTCAATTAAGAATTAATATTAATTACATTTTACAAAGCTTTATTATAATCATTATTAATTTCTTTCTAGTTCGGAACATAAACCACTGCGACCAGTAATTTGATCTATTGTAGTCTACCCCTGATCTCTATCAATTTACATAATCACTATTGAGAAACGAAGAAGTATTCGGTTTTGTTACAGTTGTCATTGTTTGTTTTGATGGCAATGAATTTATTGAATGTTTCCGCTGATTGTAACCATTGAAAAATGAGAGCTCATGTTATTTACCTTATTATTCTATGAAGAAGAAGTGAGCGATCAAGAAATTCATAGGTGGCTATGAAAAAGCTGAAGTCAATTTCAAAACAAGCCATCATACTGAGCTATCAAATTCAATAATTCTAGCTATAATTGTTCAAGTTAGTCGTTATTCCTTCGCCCTTCCGCATCAGAACCTCCTTTATTATGTAACTATTATGTTTAGTTTTTATTACTAAAACACGTAAAGTTTAAGGTATATTGCATATATATTCTAATTGCGATGAATTAATGACCAACTCAGCCTATTCCACGTTCATTTTCAACCGCGTGAGAGCAAAGCAATACAAAAACATAAACATACAACTTCGTACTACCAGCATGACAACATGTGGGTGACGTCGAATGTATGTAAACATCATAACAACAAAGTTGCAGAGAAGCCGGCTCTAAAGATAAACGTTCTAATCTTGACTTTTGAGTCTTATTGGACTGGGTTATTTTTAGTGTCCTGCGCATGATCACAGAAAACATCGTTAGGAAAGAAACACATGATGTCTCATTAGCCGGTGAATGAAACAAATAGATATCAGTGTGCGAATGAAACAGGTTTATACATTGTATTTGTAAAAGAAAGCCGGCAATAGTAGCCGATTGACTAGTAAAGCATAGTATACAATTAATCGGTGGCCAAACTCTTAGTTCTAACTGTTTTCTACAGGGGGCAAATCGCTCCCTGGTAGTAATGCAGATTTTTTAGGTATGGGAAAAATGATTTATTCATCAAATACTCAAAAACTACGAATTCATTCCCAGGCGAGTTAAACCAGCAGGAACGCAAAAATCATCCGGTTTCAAAAATTATAGTGATAAATGGCTTTATTTCCGTCAATCGAGCAAAAGCAATCTTTGTATCTTTTCCTCAAATATCTCTATTTCCTCAAATATCTCTATTTTTGGCTCAGGATCCAGTAGTGATCCAATTTTAAATCGCTAGTTACCTAGCGTTTCGTTTTGATCCACTGTGTTATTTTGACCAAATAACAGAATTGTTTGTTGTAAATTGGGATTTTAGGGGTGATTCATTAAGCTTGGGATCGGCACTTCCTTAGCCAAAAAATATATCCATTTCCTTCATGATTATCCAGCCCCTCAATTTACTGCAAAAAGATGGAGCGCGATGCAAGTTGATGGCTTCCAAAGGAGAAACCTGATTTTTCAAATATTGATTCACTAGCGTGGAATTTTTCGATCATCTTTAATCACGATTTATGAGCATAGTTCTCTCAAGTTTATAAGTAACGCCATAAAATATGAAACAATAATGTTTACAACGGTAGTAAAGCTATTACCGCTGAGATAAAAATTCTGTTATATATATCAACGATAACCACAATGAAATTTGATCATGAGAATCCATTGAATGATTTAACGTGTTTCTGTTTTAAAAAAGTGTGGATTTTACTGCAAAAAAAAATAACTTTATCAGTCATTCAGTAACACTCGAAACAGACATTCAAACACACGGCCAAAAAGTTGCACTGACTGATATCGTTAACTTCGTAGCGATTATTTTACTGTTGGGTTTAGTTTTATTAAACTAAATCATATAAATAATGTAATTTAAATGTTTTATACCAGAGAAATTATTGTTTTTTTTTTTGAAAAATTACCAGTAAATTTATACTTCATAGAGGGTTTTAATTTAAAATCTCTATCGATGACGGCCATTCTCACTAGCATAAAAATATGTTTTTCAGAACTCAATTTTTTTTCTCGATTTTTTAAACTAATTTTTGTTTAAACGATTACATTAAATTAAAAAAATCTAATAACTTTTATTTTTACAAACTGGCATGTAGTTTAGAAAGTGACAACTATACAAAGTTACAGCAAGCTGGCCTGTTGGAATATGCAAGGTAGTCTGTTTTTTGTAGCGTATTTCATGGTAAAATAGAATGGTGTTGTCTTGCAATCATTATTATATCATAATATTTTGAAATTGTTTTTATTTTCAATACTCAAACTTGTCAAAATTTAAAAAAAAAATGCCGATATATTATTATATTTTTCATGGAAAAATACCCTATTGCTTACATTTAGGCGTAATCATGACTCCCATCAAATCTTTAACATATTTACTGTAGAAATCGCTTCATATGTGGTTTTTCGCATAAAACTTAGAGGACCTAACTTTAATCAAAACTTTCCAAAAATTTATTGTATAAGGTACACGAGGTTCTGGTCAATATATTACCCTATATCACTCTATATCTAAGTGTTCCAAAATGAAAAATGTCATATAAATAAACAAAACACTTAACATAACTAAACAACATGTTTAGTTTGACAGAGATTGTAGACCTACTTCTTAAGAACTATAAAACATACAAAGCTGATCTTTATTGACAACATCTTTAAGAAATATTGTAAAAACGTGATCAATGCTACCGTTTCACCAACAATCAATATGAAACTAGCGATTTGAAATTGGTTCACTGTAGTAGAACCCTTTTGTCCGAAGTACACCTTGCAGCCTGCACCTTGCAATATATTCTTGCGCTTTTCGGTACCAGAATCTTTGTTTTTGTTTCGATTTGCTGGATTATTTTGACAGAATATTTGCGGGTGTGTTCGTGTGAGTAACGTTATTAGGGGCCAATCATTAAGCTTGAGACCGAGCTTAAAGTTTTGAGCTGTTTCACACATTGCAGACAATATTGTATGCAAAAGCCTGTTCGAAACATTTCTTGCAAGTTGCTGCTTCGTATGGAATGAAATACAATTTTACATGCATTGATATTTACATCACAATGAAAATCTAGTTTTTTTTCTGTGTGTGCCGATGAAATTTTTTTTTTATCACTTCTAATTTTTCTTGAAATTTGCACAGTTGTTCCTCTAGACTAAAGATGGCATTAACGCTAGTAGTTCCTCATTTTGGATATTGTAGTAAAGTCTGTGTTAAAATGGTATGGACGAATCCAGGTTGAAAAAAAGAAGAAGACACCGAGTGGTGATAAATCTGGCGACTCACATATTAAAGTACAGGACAAAAATGTTCAAAGGCTTCTAAAAAATTCAAATGAAATTTTAATTTAATTTGATGGAAGAAAAATCCAAAACTACTCAATAAGGGCATTTTCAGCAAAATGAAAATAATGCCCTTACTGTGCAGTTTTGGATTTTTGTTCCATCATACAACAAACCTCTTTTAATTAAAATTTCATTTGAAATTTTTAATTAAAATTTAATTTGAATTTTTTAGATGCATTTAAGAATTTTCGTCCTATACTTTAACTTGGGAGCTGTCAGATTTATCACCACTCGGTGTCTTCTTCTTTTTCCAATTTGGATTCGTCTATGGTGTCTTCGGCAAAGTTGTAGATAATAATTTCTAGGGTTTTTTTCATTAGGGCGAATCTACAATTGAGAGACTCTCTCTGGGCTCGCTCTCTTTCATTCATATTCCAATCACCTTTACGTTTATCATTCTCCTATTTGTTGAGTATGCTAGCCAGCACTGTTGTGTGTCGATCTGTACTAAAGAATCCCTCGAAAGTTTTATAATGGCGTTGTAATGAATGAAAGAGAGCGAGCCCGAAGAGAATCTCTCAATTGTAGATTCGCCCTAATGAAAAAAACCCTAGATTTAACCATTCTAATAAAAAAATACACTGTAAAAACTGAATGTTTTTTTTTTAAAAAATTTAATTTTTTAAAGGGGAACTTTTCAAAAATTTTTTTTTTTTTTTTATTTATATTATCATTTTTTTTTTTTAAGTGGGGGTTGGTGGTTGTAAAAGAAAAAAAAAAAAATTTTTTTTTTTTTTTTTTTTCTGACCTAATTTTTTTTTTTTTTATTTTTTTAAAAAAAATTTTTTTTTTTTATATTTATTTTTTTTTTTTTTTTTTTTTTTATTTTCTCAATGTTCTGAACAAGTACCTTTAAACTCTTCTGCTCTTCTATTTTTTGCCCAATCAAAAAGCTACTTTGCATTTTTAATTGGATGTTCACGTGCTTTGGCTAAACTTGGTCTAGTGGTCATGCGTTACGTACCTCCAACAGCATCTCAGGGACCTTATTCTTGGGATGTTGCGAAGAAATGCCAACCGACTTCAATATCACACTTTGATTTGAATTAACAAAGGCTTGAGATTTTTTTTCGGTTCTTATACTGTGACGAAGCGCCATCAGACATGACAAATATCTTTTGGGTTTTTATTTTTTTATTCACACGTAAAAAAAATAGTCAATTTAGCGATAAACAAGTTTTTGAAATTATTATAAAACTGAATTGCTTAAATTGCATGTTTTCTATATGATATATTACAAACGGATGAATTGTAGCTTATTGTACATTCCAATGATGCGATCGAACTGCATTCTGCAATACAAAACTGTAGTTTTCAGAAAAAAATCAGTAGTAATTAAAAACTCCCCTTCTAAGCTACAGGGCAAGACCTAGAAGCTCCACGCATTCGATAGATGTTGGCAAAATATCCTCTTGAGTAAAAACGCTTTTTTCAATGAGATGCTTTATGTGCAGAATGATTGGCCCCATCTTGTGTTTTTTTTTTTTTCACCAAGATTTATCTTTACCGGCTCAATCGAATTTACTTTATAGACCTAAGTTTTCTTTTTCAATATAAATATTTGATCATAAAAATAAAGTTAAGAGGGGAAGAATCGATTGCTCGCGGTCGTCTCGTGGTTAGGGGGAGTAATAATTTTATGAATGGGAAGAGGGAGTGGAAAATGAGAGTATGATCTACAAAACATACGTATAGTTTATTCTAGTTGCTACTTCTAACTGTACATTTTTTTATTTGAAAATTTTCAAAGAAGAAGGACGAAAACACAAAAACTGGAATCTAAACCTATACATACAGGTTTAACAAACTACAGTTTTACCGACAGCTCAACAGCTCTCAACAGCTGAACGTTCGATAATCCGATTTAACGGATTTCGGTGAAATTTTACAGTTATCTGTAAAAAATTTACCGGAATTTGTAAAATTTTACCGAAATCTCTTAAATCGGATTACCGAACGTTCAGCTGTTGAAAATTCGGTAAAATTTTATAGATTTCTGTAATAAAATTCAAGTGTGTAATGTTAGTCAAAAACGCCTAAATAAATTTCATTTACTCCAGATCACGTAGAGCCAAAATATCTCGTACCGGTACATAAGGTACTGCTAAAAAACGATGTAAAAAAGAATATTATGCAAGTATACTGAATAGTTCTAGTCATTTTTATGTTTGGAAAAACCTGAATGAAATTTTTGACCGTTCTAAAGCTAGTGAATAAATTAAATTGCGAGTTGATGGAAGAACGTTAGATACAGAGAACGATGTTGCTGACGAAAACTATCGACCAATTTCGACGTTGTCTGTCATTAATAAAATTTTGGAAAAACTTTTGGCTAGCAGGCTTCTGAAATTTTTGTGTGCCAATAATGTTCTGTATAAATTTCAGTATGGCTTTCGGGAAGGCTGTGGAATAATGACTGCCATTACCGAGCTTGTTGATGAGTTGATCTGTGAAATTGCTAAAAGAAAGATCGTAGGAGGTTTACTTATAGATCTTAAAAAAGCTTTTGACACCCTAAACCATTCAATTCTACTGGAAAAACTTGATCGATATGGCATAAGAGGAGTTGCCAATGATTTGATAAAAAGCTATTTAACAGATAGGCAACAATTTGTAGCAATAAACGGTAATCGTAGCAGTTTACGCCCGATTGATGTAGGTGTTCCTCAAGGGAGTAGCATAGGTCCTCTGCTATTTTTGATATTTATTAATAATTTTGGTAATTTAAAGCTCCTTGGAATACCGAGACTGTTTGCAGACGACTCGGCTTTATTCTACCTTGTTCTAATGTTCAATCCATCATAGCAGACATGGAATCAGATTTATTAACTCTTATTGAATTTTTCAACGGCAATTATCTTACTCTGAATGTTACTAAAACAAAGTATATGGTTATCCACTCGTTACGTAAAAAAATTTCGCAGCACTCCGATCCGTATATCAGAAACATGAAGATTGAAAAAGTTACATCTTTTAAATACTTAGGGTTGCACTTGGATTCATGTCTTTCCTGGGACACTCATATAAAACATGTATCGTGCAAGGTTTCAAGATTATGTGGCCTCATGAAAAGGGTACGTTGTTTCGTGCCCAATGAAGCTTTGCTACGTTTTTACTACGCTTGTATTCATTCAATACTTCAATGTTTAACCATTGTCTGGGGTCATGCTGCTAAATCAAAATATAAAAACATTCAAATGCTGTAGAACAGATGTGTAAAAGTAATATTCAATTTACCCCAATTATTCGAGTCAAGTTTTGCTTTATACAAGTCTATACCACAGAATTTTTCCCATACTAGGCTTACGTGATTCTCAGACAATCATGTTTGTACACAATACTTTTCACAACCGCAACTTCCACCACAATATTGGTTTCTCGACTAGAGTTAATCTCCAGTACACTAGAGTGCTAATGAACTATTGAGAAGCAGAGCAAGCACAAACTTGGGTCTATCACGCATCATGAATTACGGTCCATTAAAGTTAAACATGCTCCCCAATGATTTGAAAACAATAAAGGGTGTCCACGATGAAATTGCCACACTATGAAATTGCTCTAACTTTTTAACCGTTGGGTAGAATTCAATGAAAATTTGGGTGGATTTAGTTCATAGTGCATTATTTACATCCTGCAAGTTTTAAAGTCCTGTGATCAAAACTCGCGGAAATGGAGTCGAAAGAACAGCTCGTGCGTGATAAAATCTTGCGCATTCATCACGAGAACAAGGATCTCTCGCATCGTTCCATCGCTAAAACGTTGGAAATCGCGAATTCCACGGTGTCGCGAGTGATTAAGCGGTTCGAGGAACGGTTGACCACCGATCGGAAGCCCAGAAGTGAAGGAAAAAGTATTCCGTACAACACCAAAAATCACAACCGCGTAGTTGGGGCCTTCAACCGAAATCCGAACGCCTCCTTTCGGGATGTGGCTAAAAAGCTGCACCTAAGCCGAAGTTTTGTCCAGAAGGCCAAAACTAAGGCTGGGCTTCGAACGTTCAAGGTACAAAAGGCCCCTAATCGTGACGAGAAGCAGAACAAGTCCGCCAAAACCCGTGCCAGGAAGTTGTACCTCAACATGCTGACGAAAGTTGAATGCTGCATCATGGACGACGAAACATATGTGAAGGCCGACTTCAAACAGATCCCCGGCAACCTGTTTTTCACGGCCAAGGATAAGTTCAGCGTTCCGGAGCATGTCCGCACTCAGAAGATGTCCAAATTTGCGAAGAAATTCCTGGTTTGGCAAGCCATCTGCACGTGCGGGAAGCGGAGTGCACCTTTCGTGACCCAGGACACGATAAACGGACAGGTGTACATAAAAGAGTGCCTCCAGAAGCGGCTGCTTCCTCTCCTGAAGGCCCACAACGTCCCAACAATCTTCTGGCCGGATTTGGCCTCATGCCACTACTCTAAGGACGTGCTGAAGTGGTATGCGGACAATAAGGTCAATTTCGTGCCGAAAATGTTCAACCCTCCCAACACTCCGGAGCTCCGCCCCATCGAGAAGTACTGGGCGCTTATGAAGCAGCACCTTCTTAAACGACCTAAGGTAGTGAAGACAGGCGAGGAACTGAAGAAGGTATGGGTTTACATGCAAAAAACGGTTGATTCACAGGTTGTGCAGAATCTTACGGCCGGGGTTAAGGCCAAAGTGCGGGCATTTGCGTATGGACTGTAAATAAAATACGAATAAAATGGTAAAATGAAGTTTATTAGTTATATCTCAATCCCTGAAAATTTGATGGCAATCGGATGAAAACTCGAATTTTGCGAATCAATTTTGTGTGTGGCAATTTCATCGTGGACACCCTTTAAGGAATAACCTTCTCTTTAAAAGTAAGCTCAAGCAGCATATAATCAAGAACGTAAATGAATGTATATTTTGAAAAATGTGTCAACCTTTTATATTTGTAGGTTTTTCTCGCTCCTGCTTGTTTTTTCCTACATATTTAATATTACTTTAGTTTAGTTTAATTTAATTGTTCAAGCCATAAGCGTTATCATTGTTAATATATTGTAAATTTTTCTTTGTTTGTGTGAATCCCTTCAAAGGAATCAAGTTCCACTGGGATTTCACCTTGTATTTGTTTTTGTAGTTTGATTCCCCGCGTTTTTGTTTTTCTTTTCGTTTGTTCAGTATGTGTCCGCTACCAGGTGACTCTCTGTGTGAGCTCTTTGGTGTGGGGGTTCAGGGGAGGGTTAAAAAAAAAAAGGTTGTCTACCTTGAGCCCGAAGGGAATCATAGAGGTCAGCTCTGACTCCACGATGCTCAGCACATGACCAAATAACGTGATAAGGTTACCATCCTTTTCCACATTCACCGAGATGATTAGACATAAGAGCGATACATATCACACGAATGAAGTATAGACCCCCATCCATCCCCTTACATCAAGATTTATTAGACACCTTAGGGATGGTAGATTTTTACCATCGCCCCCAATCTCCTTTACTACATTTATGCTGCCAGCTAACGTGCGACTGTTGACGAAAAATAGGGAAATTTTTTTTTTGAAGTAGATTCATAGATCATAAATATCGCCTTTCATAACGCCCACCTTTGCAAGCGAGTCCGCTCTGTCGTTGTCCGGAATCGAACAATGAAACAGGACTCATACAAGGGTGATGATATAATAACGCGAAGATAAAGCACTTAGAAGCCCCTGTATTTTCACGAGAAAATACGATGAGTGCTTTACCGGCTTCATGGTGCGAATAGCCTCTATAGATCTGAAGCCGTAAAAATTAAGTACTGATCCGGTACTTTTGAGGCAAAGTGTAATTGCAGCTAATTCAGCGACATATACGGAACAAGGCCGGCGGACTCCTTAATCAATGACCTGTCAGTGAAGAACGTTTTAATGGAGTTAACTTGGCCAAACTTTGCAGCATATATCGCCGGAGCAACCATAGGGCGATGATGCATAGGGATTCCATGAAGCTCCTGCTTCAAGGATAAATCAAAATGAACCGAAGTGTCGAACTGTCAAACACAATTGGGAATATTCGGCGAAGGGCTGACATCCTGCGTTATGTCCAAGTGATACAAAGTCATGAAGCGAGTTTGAAGATTCTACTCAAGAAACTTCTCATGGTTTTAGATCACCTGGGGGTTCATAACTTCACACCTGGTGAGGAGCCGGAGAGATAATTATGAAAATTGACCCAAGAGTGGCAACATGCCACATCCAGCAATTCAAGACTCATCGTATGAGTCGAGTGCATGCAAACTAACGCACCGATACTGAATACGTTCCAGTTTTATGATATGTGACCGAGCCGCCGACTGTAAACAAAAACTACCGTATTCTATTTAAAACTGACAAAATAGTTGTCCGGTACAACGTTAGAGCATCTTGCGGATGCGCTCCCCACCAGGTTCCGCCATTCGATGAAAGTTGATCTCGCCTTTGGTGGCACTTTTGCTTCAGACACTCAATACAGGGTCTCCTGTTGCACTTACAATCGAACCAGACCCACAGATATTGGCATAGAATGAATTATCGTTGTATACCAAAGTTGAAGCCAAATTACCAACTCAGTTTTCTCCGTAAAGTATTCGATACCTTCACACAAAAATAATAATAAATTTTAACAGATGCGTAAAATTTCCCCTCGTTTAATTACAAGCCAAAGCAAGCGTAAACAGCGTTATTGTTTGCAATCATTCATACAGCATTCAACATCGTTTGCAATCTTCCATACAGCAGACCCAATTCCAGCGATATCTATGCGTTTAGTAACGCAGAAAATTAATTGTTTATTTCAAAGTGTGTAGCTCTTAAGCCCAAGTAGACAAATTGTCTAAGGTATTCTGATAGGGTCCTTGCAGGTCGACCCCATTGGGCTTCGTGACAGACACTAAGCCGTCATCTGCAAGTTGTCTGGCGTACAGTTGTCACTTAGAAAACATAAATGTCTTTGACAAAAAAAAAATATATATATATATACAAAAGGGGGCTTAAACATGATCCCTAGCTAAATCGGGAATCTGTAGTTTTTTTTTTAAAGACGTACAAATTACTCCATACTCTGACGTTAAGGCTCTTTACGCATTAATGGATCAAATAATTTTACGCAATTTGGGAGCTAACCCACTTGAGATGAAAATTTGTTCTTTCAGCTCAATAATGGAAACTCGATAGTTTCAGGGGGGATAGCTCATCGAATCTTTTGGTCCATCTGTAAGCATCTTGCTATGAGATACCAGGTGATTACGCACCGATTGCCTGCCGATCTCTCAAATTTGGAAGACGTCTGTATTGCATTATCTCCAATTATAATATTCCACCCACTATATCACAAAACATTGCGATTGGTTGTCCGGATTGGAGATAATGAACTTATTGGGTATAAGACCAAGTCTCCTCCGGTTGGTACTAAACAGATGAGCTTGGAAATCAAAAGAAGCATAAAGTGGACCGAAGGCACAAAATCATGTTTGGAAATCAAAAGAAGCATAAAGTGGACCGAAGGCACAAAATGCTTCTAGGTCCCTAGGGACTAAAGTTTCACCAATTCCTTCAATTGTACTTTAAGAAGTAGATTGATCTTAAGGACGTTCAACTTGCGTGTTACAGATATCAGTTCCAGTAGTAAAATAATCTGTTGAATGAAGTAGTACAAATTTAAAGTTTACGAAAATCCTGCGTCGGGCATCGGTTGTGAACAAGTTTTTCGATGCTTTGTTGCGCAATATTTTGATATCAGGCATACCGCAGCATTGCATAAAGCATGGCCGTTCTAAACATTTGTTGGAATATTAGAAGTTTGTTCTTCAAACAAAGTTTGGATTTTCTGTTTATAAGAGGATATAAACGTGTGATTAATTTTTGATCAAGTGTGAGTCCAAGTTCTTCGTTTGCCATACTCCTACTAATATATTATTCGTTCGCCGTACTCATAGTAACGATTATGATCATAAATATGATCGCGTCACTTATCAAGGTGATTCCTGATCCATCGAGCCCTACCCTACTTACACAAAAAAGCCTCCTTCCTGTGACCTTTGTGGGGATGCAGAGGTAAACACGGAACCTAAACAGCAAAGGTCACACTAACATTCCTTCCCTATTCCTACCTGATTGTAAGGACGTGGCCGGCGCCGTTGTTGATTATTAAATAAATTGACGCACGCAAAAAAAAAACCGCAGTAGAAACTACCATTTCGAGGGTTAAATTAAGCGCAAACACCAACAATTTTCAGCTGACTATAAATGCGTTTGATTTTACATAAAGCAGAAGGAATAACGAAACAAATTATTTAAGTTGTAAACGTGAAACGGACTAACAAAATAAAAAATAGACATTGGAGAAAAAAACAAACGAAAGGACTCAAAATTCTCAAACGTGGCTCCTTCCGAGTCATTTGCAACAGCGTCTTCTTGGACGACATGTTCCGTGTACGGCTGGCCAAATGATTCGAAAGGATCTACGCAACGATACGGACAAGAGGAGACAAGAAGTATTTTTTTCGCTAGTTTTCAGTGACAAATACGTGGTCAAAGTAAATTCTGCTGCTGAACGTTCTCGATTAGGATCATTAGTGTTCTTTTGTATTTCGTGTTCGTTACGTATCGGATTAGTTTGTCTTCCTGAAGCTGTTGTGTCAATATCGTTGCGTATACTGATTGGTTCATATTCAGCTGATGTAAATGAACGTGAACAA
This sequence comes from Aedes koreicus, assembly GCA_024533555.2. Classification (NCBI taxonomy): domain Eukaryota; kingdom Metazoa; phylum Arthropoda; class Insecta; order Diptera; family Culicidae; genus Aedes; species Aedes koreicus. The sequence goes on from JAHHFK020000650.1 coordinate 109,040, forward strand.
ATTGGTTCAGCGGCTGCTGCCTTTGGTGAACGGAAGAAAAAAAAAAGTTTCAACCGGTGGTGTTTGCAAATTTAAATCTGTACAGCTGTATAGCTTCTCTGAACTATTCAGAATTACATTCAGCAATATGCTCGATGCATGAAATGATTCCGGCAGTCTCATTGTAGGCGGATTTTTCTTCGAAGACCATTTTTTTCTCTGCGTATCGTATAAGAAGAAATTTCTTTTTCTTCTCACTTCTGGAAAATTATGAATTGTGAACTGTCTAACGGTACCAACATATAAAAATCTAATAAATGTTTTTTTAGGCTCTAACGGACAGTAGATCCACGATTATTCTTATTGATTCTGTATCCTGCAACCAAGTGCAAATATCTAGAACTAGATTTTAGAGAAAAATACCACAACCGTGCCAAAGTGAATTTTGATTCGGCGTGCAGGCCTAGTTTGTAAATTAATCGGTGCAAGAAGAGTGTATTAGACACAGATATCATGTTACTACCGGGTTGATGTGGACGAGTGCCGACGGTCCAGCAGGACTTGGCCATCTAGGACATCGAGGAGAGCTGGTTTGCAAAGCAACAAATAATTTATTTCTACCATATTTTAAAGACAATATCTAATATCCTGTTTTATTTTATTTTGTCTATTTTGTTTTGTTTTGTTTTTCGTTATGCTTGTCTATTTTCAGTCACATTTGAGCGGTCTATTGCTTTTATCGGATGGTGTAGGTATGTACTTTCAGCGTATCGTTAACCAAAACGAACCCTGCTGCTGAACTTTTCCCAACTATCAAACATCCCAGTGATTTCTCGTGGAAGTGCAGAGAATTTCTCGGATACCTCCAAAGCGAGTATCATGTCAACACGTTCCTTCCCATTCCCTACTTGACCAGCATTCGGGCACGGCCGGCGCCGGTATTGCTTTATGATGGGTCACCAGTTTTTACACATTGAAGATGTATGTTAGTCCCAAACATCATCTGTTGGTTCTTTGTGCAAATACAGCTGATCTGGCAATAACGGAATTGTATCCGTGGGCGGTCAATCATGCTCATGCTCATGCTCTAACGGACGGTAGATCCACGGCATAATGTTTTATTATATGTTTATGCAAAACCACGAATTTCGAACTGCCGATACTAAAAACTGAGGTTCAAATATTGTACTCATTGGGCCCTACCAGAATCAGACATACACTAAACATTTATTTTCGTACACACTAAGAAAATAACACCGAACTCGGTTCAATTTTCTACCGAACCACATTGGTTACCAACAAGAAACCGAATAAATCGTTTATATATACTGTTTTCGGGAATGTTTTTTTTTTTTTGAGTTAAACCCGAATTTCGGTTACCATATGATATGTTTAGGAAATAAAAATTAAAGGTGAACCGAACAGTACGGTAAAGCAGGGATATTCAAGAGTTCGGTACAGGAAAACCGAGAAAACTCGGTAAACTGAACCGAGCATTTGCTGAATATTCTTAAACCTCAAACACTTATCTTCGAGTCAATACGGCGACGACTATGTCTACCGAAAAACTCGTATATTTTAGCTGACTCGATGAGGGCTGGAAAATCGTCAGCCATTTTATCTCGCGTGTGCGACTGTCTTTTTGCGAAAATTCTCCATACTGTTCTGATGTACACACTTAGATTTTTTTTACAGAAATCTGTAAAATTTTACCGAAATCCGGTAATTTTTTACAGATAACTGTATAATTTCACCGAAATCCGTTAAATTGGATTACCGCGAACGTTCAGCTGTTGAGAATTCGGTAAACTTTTACAGATTTCTGTACAAAAATCTAAGTGTGTACTGTCAAAAAAGGTGATAATGGAAAAAATTACCAAGAGACTACAACACGTTTAGTTGAAGTCTTCTGTAAGTATTTGATACTAATTTTGTAATTATATTTGCAGGCATCCTGCGCTATAGTCTGTTGTTACTGCCATGAACACCTTGCAGGTTATGTCGCTGGCTTGGAATTCCAAAAACCACCTGCTAAAAAATGATTTGAAAAAAAAGGAAGGATGGAAGGAAAATGTATGTGGATTGTTTGCATCAATAAACAATGTAACTGACAAAACTGGGTTTATTACTATGAAATTCGAAGCTAGATTCAAAGCTATTTCAATCAAAATTCCAGTACTGCCAAAAAGAACCAAATTCCGTAACTGCGACAGAAAAGTCGGTTTGTTTGACAGCGTTCGGTAATATATGAGTAAACCGATGTTCAGTTATTGCTGATTGGATTTATTTTTGTCAACCGAGTTTTTCGGTAAATTTGACAGGTTATGAGAAAGTAAAAATTTAACGAGAACTCGGTTGTTCCAGTTTGAACCGAATGGACTACCGAGCGTTCAGCAGATAAAAACTCGGTTGAAATTCAACCTAGTTCGGTATTATTTTCTAAGTGTGTAAATTAGCTTTTACTCGTTTCGTAAACATGGATTTTGTACATAGAACAAATTTCTCGTATATCGTATGGAACATTCATATTGCGTTTTATCTGGTAAAACTACACCTTTTTGTATAATGCACGAAATTAATTTCGTGAAGACCAGCCAATCGCTGCTTCTTTTTTATCGTACTCATGCATATTGTTTCTGTTGCTGGGATGGGCGGGAATCATTTATTAATCCCTAAATAAAAATTAAAGCGCTGTCGAGAGTTATAACTTTATAAGCTCATAATCAAGTATCGTCTCACGAGTCACTATGGCCTTGTGAGATCAACCACGAATACAATAACAGCTCTTCCTAAAGATAAAGGATCGAATCCCATGTCAGAAACATGAAAAAAAAAAAAACCCGGGACAACTCCACGTGGTTGCGCTTCTTATATCAATTACATTTCGAGTCAATATAGTAGATCTGTCAGTCATTCTTGCAACCACCAGAGAGACGTTTCTATTCAATTTGCACAAAATATTCGTAGCTCTTTGTATTGTTTTCGTACAATGCACGAATGTTCTTCCTGTGTCAACAACTGCTTTGTGCTTTTGACAGTTACGCGTGTCGCATAAGTTTCGTTGCAGAAAACAACGAAGAGGTTCGTTAGTCTTACCTTCAATTTCGTAATATCAACTAAAATTAATTTTCAGTGAGTTTCCGAAAGTGATCGCCTGGACCAGCGTGATGATAATTACGAATATCAGTATAAAAAATCTGTTTTTATTTGTTTTGTTTATTTATGATCGAGATTTGCAGCCTCGAGCTGGTTTATCTCCCATCAAAGTCACTTAGCCGTTGTGTGTCCAGAATTTTGACACCCATATTACTACACACTTAGAAAATTATACAGTATTCGGTAATTTTTTTACCGAACTTTCAACAGCTGAACGTTCGGTTATCCGATTTACCGGATTTCGGTGAAATTTTACAGTATTCCGGTAAAAAAATTACCGGAACTTGTCAGGGTTCAAATCAAATCATTGTTACTCAGAACTGGCCACTCCAAAGCCAAGTGACCGAATTGTCTAATAAATATGACAAACTTTCTTCTGAAACGATTCCAAGAATTTTGACACCCATTGTAATAAAAAATCTTTAGTTTGATTGTCATAGATTTTGAGTGAGATGTTGAGTATAGATTTTGAGATTTAACACTACAGATTCCCAGAAAACAAGTGTACATCAACGTATGATGACAGGTTTGTGACATAGAAAGTGCAAATAAAAATAAAAATCGAATTTATGAACATGTGTGTGACGAATCAGCCGAAAGTAACAGTTACGCCAAACACGTTAAAGAAGAATCACAGCGGCCTGTAAAGCGGCCACCTTTGTGAAAAAAAAAATAGTTTTTGCAATCACGCAGTAGTGTAGAATAATGGCCTACGAATCATTTTCAAAAAAAAAAAGGTTGAAGGGAACTTGTGGCAAAACTAGACTTTTTCAGTCCTCATCGTAACTATCCAACGAAGTTTGTCGAAAAAGTTTTGTTGGTGAGATTTTCACGAAGGTTTTATCTGAGGGAGTTTTGTTTTAATTCACGTGACTTAAAGTCTTAGGTTTATTCTAAATGCAAAAAAAAACATTAGTACTACAGTTTCCCAGTACCATTTATATAAAAAAAATATTTAATGTGATGCAAAATCGTTCAACTCATAAAAGATGTAATTATACTAACCCAATTTTTTTTAAATCTCCTATCGTTTTGAATACTTTTTTCAGAATCTCATTTTCCAATGCTCTATTCTGCTTAACTCCTCCTCAATGCGATTGTTCACCGCTAACAAATTTTGTTTATATTTTCTTCGCACTTCTTAAACATTTTCCTCACGACTGGAGACTTGGTGGTTCATAATTCATAACTTCCTCAACAACCACTCACTTCGCTCACAGATTGCAACATTAAATTTTCAATTTCACTTTCGCACCAATTCAGCACGACTCGGATTTTCCAAGAACAACAACATTAGCTTTTCACTGGCACTATCTCCCTTTCGCCAACAGGCAACTCGCCACGGATGATGACCGCGAAAATCGCCGGATCGGTATTATACGTTACGAGCCGTTCGAATTGCGTAACAATAATATAGAGTGGGAAAGCACTATTCTGACACTGCCCGTAGGCTGCTGTTGCTGCTCTTGTAAAGAGATGCTATGCTTTGGTTTAAAAATAGCACCCTCTAAGGTAAAAAATCGTTGCGAAAAATAAGGAATTTTTCACACCAATTTTTACGGCTCGTTCTCTATAGTTCAGAATAGCTTCGATCTTGATGAGTTCTAATTTACTCATCTATTTTTCTCACTCTTGGTATTTGTCGATACTATACTGCAGTCAAGTGACCGTGAAATACCTACTCCACTTTTCGTAGGAGATTATATTTAACTGGGGTTAGCTTTTTTTTCGTGTAATACAGTACGACACATATGCCTCACTTATGGAAAAGCGATGTGCCACCATATATTACTGCAGGTTTTGGGAAACGACGAACATTCTCACGAAATGAATCACTAGGCTACTGTAGCTTCAGCTATTTTTGCTGCTCCGGTTGCCAATGCTAAAATATCTTCTTCTGGGATTTTTTCTAGACCTTTTTTCAACTTCTTCCCAACACTAAGACACTTTTTCGAATTCGATTTTCGTTACTTAATTTGGCTCTAAAACGCAGATGTACAAACGATCGATTTAAATTATTATACTGTGACCAAATCTCGTTCGGAAAGTGGCCGAAAACCGGAAGTTTGGTCCTGATCGCTCCCTGATAAATATTCCTTTCTTTGATTTTGCTGCTGTGCAGATCACACTTTTCACAAATTTTCACTGATTTTCTTTCGGTTCTGGGGAGCTGGTGGAGAAACCGGCTTTCCTTGTTTCGCGCGTGGCATTTACTTTAGTGTGCTAGAGTGAAACAACGTGCCCCCGGGGTCCCCGTACCGAAGATTGTGCGCACGCGGCTAAAAATGCGATCCTAATCCGGCACCGAACGAAACTCGACTAAAATTAAGTGACGGACTGGCAGATGGCCGAGGCTGTCCTCGTTACTGTGCTGAAATCGTGCATCGTGCATTGTGTGGATTAGTGGATCGTGAAACATCGTGAGAAAACGAGGGGAATCTAGTGAAGACTAAAATGTGACAGAGCGTTAGTCTACTAAGCGTTAGAATTATGCACGAGTCTTGATTTTATACATTTGAGTGTAGCTGAATATTCCAGACACTAGACTATAGTATTAATCAAATATTTTATAAAAGAAGGTAGCTTAATATAATGTTTTCTTCAACAAAGTTGGTGGGTGTTTCTTTAATAATTATTGTTTACGCAAAAAAAACACTCTTTTTTTTATTTAAAATAATTTTTGTTTTGTGTTATTAATGTATTTTTTTTTTTTTTTTTAATAATTACATCTTTTTTTAAAATTTATTTTTTTATTTATTGTTTAAAAAAATTATTTTTTGACCCTAATGAGTGGTTTTGTTTTAATAAAAAAAATTTTTTTTTTATTTTTCTTTTTTTTTTTTTTTTTTTTTTGGAAATACAAAGTTTCTATTTGTTTCAATTTATAAAAAAGTTCTACATCAATTCCAATTTTCATTCAAATCATACCAATAAAATTATTTAAAGTGATCACTGCTGTGTGATATTGATTTAAATAATATTTGATTTATAATAATCACATTTATTCTTAAACTCAAATGATTATTTTATTGTTTTAACAAAATATTTTTTCACCCTAAGAAATCACTCTGTTTTGAATCAACAAAATATTTTGCTGCTATTCAATACAAGGTTTCTATTTGTTTCTATTCATAAAAAAGTTCCAAATCAATTCAAAATTCAATTCAAATCAAACCAATCAAATTATTTAAAGTAATCACCGCTGTGTGATATTCGTTTAAATAATATTTGATTTATAACAATCACATTTATTTTAAACTTCGTTTTAAACTAAAATGGTTAATTTATTGTTTTAATAAAATATTTTTATTAGCGCACATTTCATAGCAGCCATATTGCTGCCTCTGCCTCGGCTTTTCTAATGTAAGTTTAAACATAATCAATTATAATTCGTAAAACAGATTATCAACGAGTTATTCACTTTGCAGATAACTGGAAAAACAGCACAACTTCCGATGGAAAACAATTTTACAAATAAGCTACCATTATGACTGCCTCTCCCCAATATTTCTTCCCAAGTCCAGCATCCAACCACATGCACGATGCCAACTCCTGCAAGGTCCGATTCTTGCGTTCCAAAACGCCGTTCTGCTGGGGGAATATGGTGCGGTAATTGTTTAAAAACAATAAAACACGACTTTCAGTTCTATAAAGCATGAAGTTTTATTTCAATCAAATGGTTTGTTGTATTACTTCATCAATGTTTATTATTTCAACAAATGCAATTAGTTGATTTGAGAAAACATTTTGTTTTGAACAATAAAACACGATGTTTAATTCTATAAAGCATGAAGTTTTATTTCAACTCAAAGGTTTTGTTGAATTAGTTCATCAGTTTTATTGGTCCATATTCAAACCAAAATGTTAGTTGAATTGATTCCTATTTTGTATTGGTATAACTACGTATTTTTTTGGCTGGTGTTTTTTTTAATTTTTATTTTTTTTTGATTTTTCCTCTTTTCACAAAATTTAATAAAAAATAAATTATTAAAAGGGGGATGTAGCTTAAAATGTTGTCTAAATCACAGTTTTTGGGAGTTTATTCACTAATAATGGTTGATAATTAGTAATCGATAAAGCGCCTGAATAATGAGCATCCTGAAAAAATCAGAGCGGTTACCACAGTGGGTGGTTTATGCTAGTGTTCGCAAAACTCGCAAAAATAAAGATATTTCGATGTTGAAAAATAAGGTTTAACTATTCTTATTTTAAATATGATCATTGCTCTTATTTGCAGAAGCATAATTTTAAGTGAAAATGCTACATTAAAATTTGCTGAAGATAAATTATTGTGTAAAGATTCATAATTCTTATACCGAATGTGGCTTAATGAGCATCACTAATTTATGAAAGACACCAATGGAGCGTTGGTTCTCTACAAGCAATGTCCATGTTTCGTGGCCGTAGAGAAATACCGTCCGTGAAAAAAAATGTGCAATTACAATCAAAATCCAAAGGCGTCCCACCGATGGATCGCTAAAAAGCTTGAAATTCCAAGTACCAATGTGTCTCGTGTGATAAGAACCTTCGGTTCAGTCGGTTTTGAGCATTAAACCATGAAGCGTGCTGGGTTACATGTTCACAAGGTGCAAAAAGCCCCAAACCGGAATGACAAGCAAAACATCACAGCGAAAACCCGCGCCCCAAAACTTTACACGAAGTTGCTCACCAAATCGTGTTGCATCGTGATGGATGACGAAAATAACGTCAAGGCCGACTTCCGTCAACTTCCTGGACAAGAATGTATCGTTGCCAAGTCTAATTTCGATGTTCGAGGATATGCGAGAGAAAAAAATATCGAAATTTGCAAAGAAGATCCTGATCTGGCAGGCGATTTACGGATGTGGTGAAATAAGCGATCCCTTCATCAATTCCGTAATAATCAACGGTGCGATTTTCATGGAAGAGTGCCTTAAGAAGCGTCTCTTGCCATTCATAAGAAGGCACAAAGAATGAACTCTGTTTTGGCTTGATCTAGCATTCTGCTACTACACTCCAACGTGCAAGAGTGCCACTTAGAGTGTTAAGCCAACGGAGTCAATTTTGTGCCAAAATATATGAGCCCACCAAATTCACCGGAACTTCGTCCAATTGAAAAATTCTGGGCAATTATGAAGACGGAACTCCGCAAACATCCCAAAACTATTAAAACAGAGCTGGAGTTGAATAAAATTGGGGTAAAAACAACAAACACACTGGGAAAATCGGGTGTACAAAATTTGATGGGTGCAGTAAAAAGGAAGATGCGGGCATTCGGAATGGGAGATAAATTGAAAAAAAAAAATTCAATAACGAACCGACGGAACAAAATAGAAGAGGCGCACAACAAGCAAGGTGGATCGATCAATTATAGAAGACAATCTGCGGACACTTCGTAGAATACGACTGTCGAAGGGCAGCCATATAACGAATAGAATGGAGACAACTTCTACGCAAAGCAGAGGCCACCCCGGCCTTAGCCTGATTGGTAAGTAGTAATATGAAAGCTTCCTTGACTTCTTCATCTTTTTTCCTTAAGATTATGTCTACGATTAAAAGCACAGTTTTTGCATTGATCGTCACAAATCAGTCAGTCATATCAGGCAATTAAGTAAGTTAGGTTTGAAAAACGAAAGAAGAACATTCAGTACTTATTTGGAAATATTCACCTAAAATTAGACGTCTTTAATCTTGTTTCGAAGTATTTAACTAAAGTAGCATCAGCTACCATTCTCGGATCAGTCTCTATTTAAAATGCAAACCGTTTGAAACAATCACTTAAATTTAATGTTTTGAAGGAAATAATTTCATATCAACATCAGGGTTTGAAAGTAAAGGTTTGTTCAACAGAGAATATCAAGATACGAAGTAAAAGTATTGATAGTTTCGTTAGAATACGACAGTCTGAAAATTGAACAGAAGTTGAAATATTTATATAGAAGTCTGACATTTCAATGGTAGTACAAATCAAGCGAGGCACTTTCTTACTCTTACCATGCTACACCATGCAGGATGGGGTAGAGGACTTGACTGGTATTAAAGTGCCCGACTGATCTTGCTCATGCACAGCCAGTCGGCTGAGACAGTTGTAGAGATTTGTCCGTGGTTGCAAAGCAATAACAATAATGGTTGTAAAAAACAAAAAAAAAACCCTCCCTTTGGAAATAATTTCTCCAACAGTAATTACGTAATTGTAACTTAAATTTAGCTCCAACGCGTAAAAATAACACAGAGCCATAAGTTTCCGAGAATTTGAAGTATATTAAACCATAACATGATTTCGATTGTTATTTTTATTAGTTCCATTCTGTTCGTTTTCAAATAAACGTTTATCAAAAAGAGGGATCGTTGATAAAAAAAAATACAATGTAATGAGCAGGATCCATGGACATTATGAATCAACTATCCTAACATATTTCCTATCCAATCTATCACTTTTACTATGACTATTCTCTATATTCAACAACCTTCTTACTATCCGATATCTTGAGCAGGATTCATTAGACCCGTGTAGTTATTATTCTGCGATGTCAAATCTATACCTCTACCCTAGTGCAGTATGCGCAGTGACAATTCTACTGGATACCTGGTCCGATGATCCCCTTGGGTGCTTGAAATTTAAAATGAAATAAAATAAAATGTTTCAATATTTCCCCTTCTGCTAGACTACAGTAGCAGCTTGGCACGGATCTTAAGCAAATGTTACTAATGTGTTTATGTTTTGACTCGGAAAAGGTTCTTCAGTACATACTGTCTGTGTATTGATTATGCACCAAAATTTTTGTTGAACATATTGACGGGATTATTGATGAAACTTGCTTGGCATAAGAAACATCAAGTCATCGAGATTACGATTGTGTGGTGTGGAACCCATCGTCGCTTGTGTTTCAGGCAATTAAGCTAATTTGAACAAGTGTAAGAAAAATCTTAACAGCATTTGCTGCACTAGATACAGAAAAATCAAAGTAAAGTATTAATAAAGTAAATAAAGTATTAATACTAGTCTTTTTCGGATATAGTTGAAAAAAAAACTGTTAATCTGCTGTTACTTTATTCATCAAAACGAGTAGACAACCTGTTATAAAATATCTTATTTTTTCATGTGCCAGGTAATAAACACTCTGCACTAAATTTATTCCAAGGAAAAGATTAACTTTATATTTTAAATAAATAAATGCACAAATTTCTTTCAGTACCCGTTAGTGGCATATGGCTTATCGATACAAATTAGTCCAATATTAGAGCTTGTTAGGATTAGTTTTTCTCATGGCTCGATTCACTTTGGATTCTGATTGCCGTCCAAGCTTCTCGCAAATAAACTTGCCTACATTGACAAGCTTTGGCAAATCTATTCCGGTTTCTATGCCGAGTCCATGCAACATATAGACCACATCTTCCGTGGCCGCATTACCAGATGCACCTCGTGCGTATGGACATCCACCCAAGCCGGAAACCGATGCATCGACAACAGCAATTCCAAAGTCCAGCGAAGTCAGTATGTTTGGTAGTGCTTGCCCGTACGTATCATGGCAATGGACGGCCAACATGTTGATAGGGGCTATCTTAGTAACTTCACGGAGCATTTCCGAAAATGTGCCTGGTGTTCCTACGCCAATGGTATCACCGAGTGAAATTTCGTAACATCCCATCTCTAAAAGTTTGTCGACTACGCGAACCACAGCAGATGGCTTAATTTTTCCTTCGTAAGGACACCCTATAATTGAAATTATTGTCATCAAATCTCATTCTATATAAATCAATCAACAAATCCTTACCAACAACGGTTGATACGTATCCTCGTACTCTAACCTGCTCCTTTTTAGCGGCATCCATGACATCTTGAAAACGGTTTAAACTCTCCGCGATCGTACAATTAACATTTTTCTTTGTGAAACTCTCGGAAGCAGCTCCAAAAACGGCGACTTCTTCGGCACCTGCACTAAGCTGAAGTAAAGTACTCAAATCATTATTCGTAAACTTGGATGCTATCCGAACTACGAACCGCAGCTTCGAAACCCTTCAGATTCGGAGTGAGCACAGGGTAACTTATACCAGGAAGCTTGTTGATACCTTTGAACACTTCGGTATTATCGCCCATTTGAGGAACCCACTTAGCACTGACGAAGCTAGTGACTTCAATCGATCGTAGACCCGTCTCCGATAGTGCATTGATCAGTTCGATTTTAGTGGCAGCCGGTAGGATAGTAGGCTCATTTTGAAGGCCATCTCTTGGGCCAACTTCGACTATGCGCACCTCGGTAGGCTGTGCGAAATTCTAGTACCGGATGAATGTTTGAATGAAATGGATATGCTTAAAACTGTATATTCAAACAGTAAAAATGCAACGAGAATTTGAGAAACCGCTGATAAAAGTTCGCTGTTTTTTTTTTTAAATCTAAAGTTTCATGGATGCATTTATTCCTTGATATATTTTCTGCACTTCACAGAATGGATTCAATCAAAAAGCGCTCTTTGATTTACTATATGCAGGAGTCCAGTTTAAAGTTACAAGACAAATAGCTTACCGTTGTATATGATCTCACAAGAGGATTATATGTACGCCGTAAAATTGAGATCATTTCAGCAGCAGAGGAAGGTTTAGCTTTAAAATTTGTTAAATAATAGTTATAGTTAACGACAGGAATAAAATGCAAAAAGAATGTTGCGTAAACAAAACAACGAAATATAATGACGTCATGCTGTGTCGGTTAACCTCTTGTTCGATCATCAGCTGTTTACGGCCAAAGCCACGCCGCCAGTCACTAAGCCATACACGGTACCGGAAAATTACTTGTTTTGTTTGAGTTAATGTGGTTTATTACATGCTGCACACACAGAGAGGAATTTGATTGTCAATTTTACCATTATTGGGGGTTAGGATGACTATTGCAGTATAGTGATTTTTAACCGACTATGATCATGGTCAAAACTACCATTAAAAATAGTTGATGCAACATTTTCCATAATGTCGGAATAGTCCTTGTTACCATGATCATAGTCAAAAATGCCATGAACGTGGTGAATTTGACCATTTTCATGGTTATTGAAACCATTATATGCGATAGTCATCCTGACCATGATTTAATTGTCGGTACAACGATGAAATTTTTCTCAGAGCACTCTGAGATTTTCCTTATCGTCAATAGTTTATGCCTTCCCTAATAAATTTCGTATGGTTATTTTTCTTAACGACCTTTTTGGGGTATCATCCAAACTATTAAAGCAATGGTTGGAGGATTTGTGATATCGTTCGTTTATGGTAATTTTTTATCAGGGTAGTTTCAGACTATAGGCTTCCCTGATATAAAAAAATACTTTAAACGAACGATATCACCAACCCTCCAAACATTTCTTTAATGGTTTGGATGATATCCCAAATAGGTCGTTAAGAAAAATAACCATATTAGGGTTGTAACATAATACAAGCGTGTTTTGAAAAGTATCTACAAGGAAAATGCCATCTAGATAGCCTTGTATTTTGTTACAGCGCTGTTGTATGAACAAAGTATTAAAAAATAATAATTTTTATCATTCACGGAGTTTATATGTAGCATACACTCAGGCAAATAAATTTAAGAATTTCATAAGGTTCGACTTATGAACGATGGTATGAAATTTCATAAGCCTGACTTACGAATGGATTTGGTTTTACACGACGTTGTTCTTGTACGCCTTTAAGCTTTCCTGTTTACAAGTATTCATGTATACTAGTGGTCAAGTCACTAGATGCATAACCTCAACGTTCAAGGTTCGAATCCAGGTTACTCCATATTATAAATTTGTTTTTCTCCATTGAACGGTTTTTATTAAAAGCTCGCCGCTGAAGTAGAGCGAAACTATTTTTCGCAAAATTGAACATCTGTTTGTAGAATTTGAACTTAACCACCATTGTGAATATGGTTCTTAGGCCTTTTACCATTTGACATATTGTAATTAAAGGAAATTGTTAGTTTACGGTTGGCAACTATAAAGGTAACAATAATCGAAACGATCGTCAAAGATAATTATCCAGCAATAGTTTGTATGATACGGGAAGTTTCCTTATATTATTATGCCCATCCTTGTGGTGTCATTTACCCGGAAAGGTGATTGTCATTAAGAATTTTATTATTTTAAGATTTTATCAATAGGAAATCGATATACCACCGATTATACCACTGGCATAAAATGTCTTTGAATTTCAAGATTTAGGACTGTTTAAATATTTCATTCACTGTTTTATGGTATGTGTACCTTCCCCTTTCCTCCTTTGTCACGCTTTTTGCCATACTTATAACACGCACTGTCACAAATTTCCAATTCCCTTCCTCTAAACTATGAGCATAATATTAAAACGATCTCTTTCAGGATGTTTTCCATATGAGAACGTTCATATATTACGTCCTAAGTTTAGAATAGTTTAGAGGGGAGTTGGTGTGGAGAAGTGGGGATTTGTTACAGTGCGTTTTATAAGTATGGCTGAGTGAGAGTAGGAAGGAGGTTGTAATGTTTGAATGTTGTGGGTGTAATGTTTGAACCATCTCTAATAGGAAATGAATATTTACTAGTTGTGGTTAAAATTACCATTACTAATATAATCACATTTGCGGTCATTTTTACCATGTCATATTTTCAGTATGTCTCGGTAATTTTTGTCATAGATGGTGTTTTACCATGTTCATGGTATTTTATACACTCTACATTTTATTTACTATGCAAGTTGTCAAATTTATAACAACTGAAATTATGCTGTTTGCCACCTTCGATAGAGTTTTTACAAAGATTTTCCATTTGTTTGATAAAAAATCAAGTGTTTTAGCAATGTTTCTTACAACAATTTACAACAACTGAAATTATGCTGTTTTCCGCGAATTGATGTGTTTACCACCTTCAATAGAGTTTTTACATAGATTTACCATTTGTTTGATAAAAAATCAAGTGTTTTAGCAATGTTTCTGATGACACAAATTGAAATACAATCGTGGTTGCCTCTCACCTCTGTCAGTCTGGTATCAATTTCAGTCGATTTTCTGAAACGAAAAATCTCTGATCAGGTCTTCCTTCGGAAAGGAAGTAATGCCGTTGGTTCCGGCCCATGTTTGATGGCTTCGATATGTAGGGTCCAGATCGTCTCCTTGGCACCTTTAATTAGGCAATCAACCCTTTTCAATGCCGTTTCGTTAACTCCTGTGTTCGATGAAATACAAATTTGAGTGAGTTTTTTCCAGGAGTTTTGTTAAGTTATCTTCAAAATTTTCCAGTTAGTCTAGTATGAACGGTTAATTCATATTTTTCACGGTTTTTGGGACACTGATTTGATTTAATTTTTACAAAACAAGTTGAATAACAAATGAAATTACACAAATAACAGCAAAGGGGCCTATTAAACGGTCATTAAATTATTATATATGTAGTAAATTAAAAAAAAAACTAGTTAGATGAAGTTTGTCGGTACACCACACCTGAATGCACCACAAGATGAATCATAAACATGTTAAGATAAAAAATAAATGAAGAATGAATACGCAGTACTAGCACAGAGAACAGACATTGATGTCCATATACCTTTTCTTGAAAAACGTGTGTAAAAGTCAATATGGGCAGCAGGTATAAGAAGCAAGTGCAGAGAAAAACAAACAAAAAATTTCAGGTTATGTGCTAGGCTTTTTATTGATAAACATTTACATGACAGTTATCGCACAACTGCAGCGCCGCCTACCAGGAGCATAACGACATACATTTGAAATGTCGGTTTAAAGTTTTACACAAGTAGCAGACCGAAGATGAACGTCTGTTCTCTGTGGTACTAGTAGCACGCATTGTGAATTTTACCACAAAATCAGTATATTTTATAATAAAAAACGTTCTTCGTTTAACCATAAAAGTAGTGTTGGCCACAGCGAGCGCGAATAAAAATTCCATATACAGTGACCATTTGTTCATTGCAACATGTTTACATTGCAAAGAGCGAATGGCATTCGCTCATTGCATCAGATGACAGCGTCAAATCGACTGTCAAAAACTCGTGAACCCCTTGAGTCAAATGACAGACTACTGCTTGACATTTGTATATGACAGTTAATTGCTTTTTAATTGCAACACCTTGCAATTAGTGAACTTGCGATTAAAAGACTTTCCATTCAACGTAATTGCAATTAGCGAATGGTCTCGAAATAGTTTATTCTATAGAATAGTTTATTCTATCTAAAGTTATAAAATTCCTGGGAAAACAGTTTGATTAAGGAAAGTTATTACATAGCTATTTAAGGTCGACGGTTTACCAAATCTATAAATTACTTGGCAATAGTTTACGTTTTTCATTATCAGGTATAATTTCGCACCTACCGACCGTAAATGCTCAGATGAATAAGCTTGTAGTTCGAGCTACTGTCGTCTAGCAATAGGAACATATGTTCATAAGTTTACATGTGCTGGATGTTCTACTTGATCGATCCACCTTGCTCGTTGCGCGCCTCTTCTTCTTGTACCCGTCGGTTTGTTTTCGAGAATCATTTCAACTGGGCTGTCGTCCGACATTCTTACGATATGCTCAGCAACATGCAATACTTCGATGAAGTATTGTTTTCAATTTCCACTATGGACCTTCGTGGCTCGTCAGTGGTCTAGATTTGTGATATGGGCTTGGTGTGAACTTTTAGACGGGGCGTAGTTAACAAGTAGTTTATACTTAGTGTTAAAGGCATAGTATTGCAAACTTTTCTTCTTTTTTATTAGATTAGTTTCCGTCGGCTTATTTCCTCACGTGGTGATAACAACCGCAATCAGAAAGACGACTCTTCTCTTGTCACCTGGACCCTACATGTCGCACTCATCTACACATGAGTCGGGGCCGGGCTTTACACCCTTCCGAACACTGATAAAAAAGGAATAATAATATCTATGTGTCCGACACATGAATTTTTGCAATGCGGTCAACAAATGATAGCTACTCAAGTAACCACGAGGCTATAATAGCATGCATATATAGGGCATATGCATTACGTCTAGTGCACCATTGAAGTTGGATTAAAGCTGAAAAGGGCCCCACTATGAACGAATTAATGCCATATATTTTGTAATGCCCTAAGACATTCCTAAAGTAGCATTATGGCATTGGTAATGCATCATGTAAAGCTAATGTAACGCTTCATTACTTAACAACTGTTGAATTAATGCGATCCCGCATTAATGTTGTTGATTTTGGGTTGAATAAGTGCAATAATATAATGCTTGTGGTTACTTGGGTATTTGTACCCACAAATACTTGTTATTGACATCAACAGGCTCAATGTGGCCCCAATGATGTTGAAAATAAATTAATTTAAAGCGTAGGGTCAAATAATAAAAATACGTGTACATAAAAACGGTCACATAGTTATTCAACACCGGAAGCAACGTTGAAAAACGTGGTAAACCGCCAACGCAACATCTGACGTGAATGGTGAAAGTCGAACAGATCAGAGGCCCGGTTGAATACTCGCTGTAATCCACCGATGGCACCGTTCATGCTGTAGTTAATACGGCGGAGAGGTAGTCTCAGCATAATATTGTTTTGAAGCGCTCTAGGTTGAACGTTGACATTTATTTGCTCCAGGATTGCAGTGCAGTCTATTCTGCCTTGTAATATATCTGCAATAAAAAGCGTCCTCGAGGTTTCTCTTCTGGTGCGGAGAAGCTCCAGATCGATCAGCAGGCAGCGATTTTCATAGCTGAGTAGATGAAACTGGTCCCTCCACGGCAGGTTCCTTAGAGCAAATCGAAGAAAATGTCGTTGAACGGACTACTATTACTACTATTTGTGGCCACACATACTTTTCATTTGCCACTTAAACGTCATATGCGTTTCTCAGAGGGCTCTGTTTATGTGTGAAAATATGAGTATCATGTGCAATTCATGTGCCTCCGAAAAATCTGACCGACCTCGACTGGGATTCAACCCACACCCACTGGGGTGACAAGTAGCAGTCACGCTTACCACTGCAACCTGCGCCGGCTTGCAACATTTTTGTTGATGTGTCTACATTTTCAGTGTTACAAAGTTTTTGACAACGGTCATTTTGAATTCAGGCTTGCTGTAAAATTTACCGGATAATTATTTTCCGTGTAACACGTAAATTGAGTATAACTTTACCCATACATGGGGTTTAGATTTTCAAACGTTTAGTGCCAGTGGCCGCAGCCAGTTTTTGCGCAGTTTTCGTGCAAAGACGTAAACAAACGATCGTTGACAGTTGATTCAAAAATAACCGTTTTGTCCTTTGCGCCTTGTTGATCAGGATAGCGACCAGTAACAATTCGATTTATTACTACCTGTAAAATCCGGACTTTCCGTAGAATTGTTTTATTATATTCGGAGACTGCTGAAGTGTGATCAGCATTAACAGTTTTAGAAACAATCATGTCCAATGACAATAGCAACGTGAACGTATCCGACGACGAATGTCCCATCTATTTCGGAACACCGACTATCAAGGAAGTGAAAGAGTATCTACGGAGATTACAGTAAGTATTAATGTTGAGGTCAAAGTAGCCCTTTGTTATTTAAAGTTATGATTTGGCAGTTTTGTCAGAAATTTGAATTAATAACTCTGTTTCTCTGTAAATGGAAGATTTGGTAGAAATGGCATTCACCAAATTGTGTCGCTATCTTGGCAAGACGTTCAAAAAGTTGAGCTTTGTGTTTACTCGGCGAGCGAGGGTTTTAATCGGTTTTCTTTTATTATTATTATTTTTAATGCCACAGGAGGATGCCATTAGAGCAGCAAGAAATTGAACCAGATACGTCGGATGAGTCGTCTTTCGAAATCGATGACAGTTTCCAAACGATGATAGAGCAAAAGCGGAAACAAATGATGGAAACTCGCCTCAAAGAAGATTTGTCTGCATCATCACGTTTCTCTGGAAGTGGAGATGCAGGTAGTATGAAGATCTGTGGAAATGATTCTACGTTTATAGAGCATGACTCGATGCGTAAAACAACGGATGAAAGTTTTGAAGAAATGGAAAGATTGTGCTCGATGAATATTAGCAAGTTGGGGATATCAACACAACGCTGCGATGAAGAGGAGGAAGCTATTCGAAGAATTTTAGAGAGCAGTGTAAAAAATAAGACAGAAGACTTGGATTCGAACAAAGTTACTAAAAGTACCTGTGAAAGAAAACATGTCGATAATTATTTGGAGTAATTAATTCATTTCTTTTGCAGTTTCAAATGACGTTACAATGGGACTAGGAGACATAACGCAATTGGATGACATTGAAGAACCGTCGTGTTTATGGGAAAATACGATGATTCAGGGTGCTCCCGGAAAAGCATTGTCTCCGGTAAAACGTATGCACATGTTGCGCCCATCTACGATCATCGAAGAAGCCACTATGAACGATACTACAACTGCTAGTACTAACTCGAAGAACACTTCTCTCGATAGTTACATCACTGCAAAGCAAAACCTAAATGGAACTGATGATTGTTCAATCGTAACCGGGAGCGAAGTATATCGCACGGCCGATGATGGAACCTATGATCATAGTAAAGCATCAACCGTGAATAGTACTACCGACTCGGCTGTTGGTTTCGATGCAACAACAGTGGAAAATACGGACATTGAAATCGGACGTAATGTTCAAGAGCAAGTTATTGCAGACGATGATGATGTTATTGTGTTGAGTTCAAGTGACAGTGAATCAGAGGATGAGCACAACTCTGCAGATTCTCTACTGTCAGAGAGTGCAAAAATTGATACTGCTGTCCTTTTCAATAACAGTGACAGCTTGCAAGAAGATCCTCTGTGCCAGGAAGATAGCATTGATCGTGTCGAAATAGGTTCGCCTTTACTGGATGCTATACCGGATCATTTTAATGATACGATGGAAGAGATGGAATTCATGATGCAACAGGGAATGAAAATTCTCCAACAGCAGAAAGCACAACAACAATCCATCTCCGAACGGTCGAAACAATCAGGAAGCGTAAAGAAAACATTCCACACAACTCCGGTAACACCCATCAGCCCAAACCGGTACCTTAAAGCAAACCAACATACTCCATTCAGTGCTAAACAAACCCTCTTCTCATACAGCGGAGCTACTTCGAATTCTGCTCAGAAGCTTACTTTTGCTCATTCTTCAGGAGCCAGCAGTTGTGGTACGTTCAAAAAACCTGTCAGTCGATTCCCGTTACCTAAGTCGTCCAAAAAATTTGAACATATTGTTTCTCCCATTGGTGAGTACATCAAGAAGACTCCTAAAACAACACTACAAGCTCGAATCTTTTGTGCCAACCATAATCTGATTGATGTGCTCCATAACAAAAACGATAACCGCGACAGTGCAATGAGTTCCAAAGAAAACCTGTTGCAGCAGGAAGTTGACTCGTCAACGTACAGTTCGTCATTGCCTAGAAAGGCCGTTGTAAGTTCTCGGGGCGCGCACGTCGTAGATGAACGCAATCCGGTGCGAATCCCGGGTGGGGAAAAAATGCATAAATTGCTCAACAACTCACCCATAATGATCGTCCGGCACGAGGGAAGACTGAACCAGCGGGAAACAAAACTGACGGAGGACAGCGTCGTGGATGATAGCATGGCTGACCTATCACTAGCATCGGGTGACATTTCGGTTCGGGTTCTTAAAGATGTCAGGCGATTCTAGATTCTGAAGCCTCTGAAGATGATATTTTATGCGTGTTCGAATTGGATTTTAGTCGCCGGAAGTTTTTTTTTAATATAGATGCTAACTATCCTGTACTCGAGTGTATCCTGAGTTTTTTTTTAGAATATCACATTTAGTCATTCTTTATTTTTTTTTTTTTTTTTTGTGAAAACTAAACAGTATTCTACTCTTTGAAGGTATTTTTATTGTCCTGAAACTCGAGTCCCCGCGATTGTTGTTCCTTTCGGAACAGATAGTCTGCTATGTATTCAGCTTCGGCTCGCCTTTTCCGCGCTGTGTATGGTTCGTACACTTTTTTGACGACAAACATCAAGGATCCGGTGACAAGGATAGCACCCCCTAGAATCGCAGCGGGAGAGCCACGGATCGCTCGATACATGTTGACCAAGGTGGACATCTGCAAATACAAATTTGTCTACTGTTGAAAAAGAAAGGCCCGTAAAAAATACAATTACCTTGAATCCCGAATGATTTCAATGTTAAATCTTCAAACTTCTATTTTGCCTGAGGTGCAGTCGTTTTGAGTCCCCCTGCTTCACCCGTCCCAACAGGCGTTGTATTTGTGACCTGGAGCTGTTTGAATGCCGGCTGAAAAGCGTAGAATCCTCCACCAACGCCGAATACTGCCACTAAGATGATTTCCGGTAGCCTGGATCGTCCGTATCGCATTGCTCTACTCAAAGGAAAGATGGTACTTTGATAGGAACCATTTATTTCCTTGGGAACTTACCAAATTACAATTATGAAATTGTTTTGTTATATAGGTACTTCAGTTTTTATGCTGAAGCAAGGCTTGCATAATCACAATCTCGATCAATGTTCGTTTACACACACCGAACAAATAATTAGATGAATATTACATTACATTTCGCTGGGTGTAAATACTCGTAGGAACGCTTTGCGGACACAAAAATACAGATTTTGTGAAAGAAGTTGCATTCGTCATGCGAAATAAATTATATCTGTATTTTGTTACCTGTTTTCATGCACCAGCTTGAATGAGGTAATTGATCTTATATTATAAGAGTCCTTATTTTTACTGTGTACTCAACTGAGCATTTTTGACGTTTATCAAAATGTGTGAGTATGAGTGTAATATTGGATTGTGTATAGGTGCACGATTTAATGTAAAAGCACACCTCAATACTTGTACAGTCGGCACACTTCAGCAATGCAAAATAATTTTTTGATTAAAATTGTGTTGTTTATGGTCGGTCACGTAAACAAGACGCGTTAAACATTTTTAATTTCTGAATTTTACTAAAATTGTGCGAGCAATTAACTCCGAAAGAGTTCTTTTCGATCGGTCTGGAAATGGATCTCCTCTACACGACCCACCGTAAGGGGAACACCGGCAGCTACATCTTCAACGAAGCGCAGTATGTTCGATCATGAGTTTCATTCTATTTAAAAAAATTAATCGGTGATTCACCAATTGCAGACAAAACTTTGAGTTCCTTTGCAACACTTCCTCCTGCAATGTTCTTGCCTTCACTACGACCAACGAGCTAACGGAACCATCGCCCATCCAGGGTTGGGGTTTTCATATTTACGTGGTGGACTTGAATACCCCATGGTTTCCATACCGGGTGAATTCGAATAAGTATCCCATTTCTGTTCTACAGTGGGACGTCCTCGGAAGGTACTTGTTAGTAGGCGATCGCAATGGATATGTGCAAATTTTCGTTCAAAAGGACAATTTGCTGTCTGAGTGGAAAGCCGTGTATAATGTGAAGTTCCCCGGAGAAAACATCATTGCCGCGTCATTCTTTCACAACGGCAGGAAGCTAAATCTTCAAACGGATAAAAAGGATCAATATTTATATTTGGAAAAGTTCCAGAAGGTGAAGTTTTCGGCCAGTGTGAGACAGTTCGGAGGTGTTCCGGTGGATGGAGTGCTTATCGTGTCGGCCACCGGCATGCTGGGAGCTTTTGTTATTCCAGCAGAGTCTAATGCGAATATCCAGAAACTGATAGAACCAGTCAAGTTGGTACCGGTTACGGAGAGCTTGGCAGTTACAAGGAACTTCTATACGACTGCTGATATTTGTTATGGGAAAAGTCAGTAGCTGTAAGAGTTGGATGTGCAAGTAGATATAATTCAAATGATTTTGATTTTTAGGTGGTAACTTCATCATAGCAGTCGGAAATGGGGACACAAAGTCCGCCAACTCAACCATGGTCCAATGCTACCGGGTTGCTATAAAGCAATGTGATGAATCTCTGGAAATAAGCAGTTCGGCTTTACCAAGCTTTTTTCTGGCAGAAGGTTTGGGTAAAGGTTTGAAGGATTTACGCCTAGCGCATGTGAAGTGGGTATTCAACGAAGATGCAGATTCGTTGATAGTGGCTTCCAATCATAGCGGTGGTGGATGTTTCATTGAGCAGTGGGAATTAACGGAAGAAATAACTCCGGTACACAAACTGTTCCAGAGCAACAAGACCGAATCTTTCAAAACGTTACTATGGGTTAGCAAAAGCCAGTATATGTACAACGCGAAGGTGGTGAAAATTAGTACGACTAAGCTAAACTTTCTAAGTTGTTCTTTCGTTTATCTGGCAATGAACGACAACAGTATCCACTGTTTGCAAAGAGACACATTTAAACGATTGACTTGCGCAAACATTGTGTCGATACGTGACCCGAGTGATCACTCCAGCAAGCAGATACGATTGGGAGTCAAAATAGGCGCTATCGACGTGACCCACTTGGGTCACTTGTTCGTAGCACTAGATACTTTTGGTCAACTGTACGTCTATCGTTGCAATTTCATGTGTCAGGATCAACTTGGCACTCCAGCACTGATCGTGCACAATGTTAATCTTCTGGAGTATTGTTTGGTCACTGGTTTGGATTCCCTGGATATTCTACTGACGCTTAAAACGCAAATCTTGGAAAACGTTCTCGAAAGACTTACGGAGAATTTCCATCGGCAACCGCCAACTGTTCAGCAGTATTATTACGTAAACTTTCTAACGATGAAGATTGCTCTGTACAGGTTATCAATCTCCGGGCAGCAGAAGGCCCATGACCTGTCAAACTTATTGATTCTGCATTCGATTCTGATTGCATTCAAGAGTTTGTTGCGTCCTTCTGATTTGATCTCGCACGATAAGGGACCAGCCGAAAATCTTGCCAGTAAGAAACGCTTTATTTTTTTTTTAATGTTGTGTTTGAAATGATTTTTTCTTTCTTTTTTTTCTTCAAGTGGTCCTTTCAGAATCAGTTCCAGACGTAGACAAGGTACTACTTAATGTAGAAGCAAAAGAATTCACTATGGAACGGTCAACACTTCAAAGTTTGCAACAACTTATTCAGTGGGTTGCCGATTTAGCGTTGAACATTCTAGCCAAGTTGCCGGAGAGTCGATCTTTTATGTCCAACAAATCTCAGGGAGTAAGTTATATTAGAAATATATGTTGTAGTGGATTCAAATTTTAATTTAAAAAATATTTTATAGTACGACATTAGCAAAGATTCGCTTAATAGCATCCGGGAATTGCTGGTTATGATTCGTATTTGGGGTTTGTTGAACCCTCAATGCTTACCTGTATTCTCCCGATCGGCGGACAATTTGGACATACTTGGAACTCTATTCAGGCTGCTGACTAAGCTGTCCCTCAATCCAAATGAACCAGACGATCTATTATTGGACGAGTGTTGTCTTCTTCCAAATCAAGTTCTCATTCCACAGCTACAGTACGTGCCATCAAGAACCATGATCGCGTCACCCTTGTTACCGCATGTTACCCTTCCAGTTATGGTGAGCATTTATACACCCAACATTTGTTATCATACTAAGTTAGAACATATAACTCCTCCCACAGTGTGACTACGGAGTGGAGAACGAATCACTCAAGTTCTGTCCAGAGATGCCGATTGTTGAGGGTGGTCTTTCGAATGAAAACGTTATCGATTCGGTAATGTACCTGCAGCTCGGACGAAAGCCACCTTCGCTGCGCCGCTGCACCCGCTGTGGATCGTGCAGCAGCGTGGTTAGTGTGGCCAAGACAGCCGCAATGAAAGCATGGGAGCAACGGTGGATTGACAAGTGTCGGTAAGTACATTTTATTCTAAGAGATAGAGATGGGGTGGTTCGTATATTACGTGAATTTATTTCAATACTTAACCTAATCAAAATGGATAATATTTGGATGTTTTTAACCAATCCAAATGCATTGATCGCTTTTGTTCCACTAGCGAATCCAGTGCTGTAACGTGGAATTTTTCGAGTTTAAAGTTGAGAACGTCGAAATTTGCCTTCATACGATCCGTACAAGTAGATTTTGGAATCGGGATGACCCCTCTGTCAATCTGTATTGAAATTGTTGGTTGGAGTATTTTTAGTTTTTATGACACTCAGAAATACTAATCTATTTATTACATACCAAATATCTTAGAGAAATTTGCGCCACACTCTTCTTGTATTTCTCAGCCATCTCATTCAAACCAGGGGAATCTAGAAAGGGGTGCTCTTTTCCAGGTTTCGGTTTACCCAGTGGGCTATAAGCCATAACAAGAACTCCTTCTCGTTCGCAAAACTTCCGCAAATCCGCTTGATGGAATCCGACCGAACATTCTACCTGATTGACTACAGGTCTGATGCTACCAACCTCAATTATTTCCTTCAATTGCTTCTCGTTGAAGTTTGAAACTCCTATTGACCGCACCAAGCCTGTACGTTGGCACTCCTCCAGCGCTTTCCAAGTCTCTACCGGTGTCACTTCGTCATCAATCCCCGAACGGTCGTTTATATCGCACAAATCCAGCATCGCCACCGGCGTATGCATCAAGTACATATCTATATAATCTAAGCCCAAACGTTCCAACGAAAGACGACATCCCTGTGTTACCCGCTCTGGCCGATGGTACGCCGGGCCAAGTTTGGAAACTACAAACAGATCTTCCCGTTTCACTTTGCAATCGGAAATTTGTCCGCGAAATGCTTGACCGAGCACTTGTTCGTTGCCGTAAACAAATGCCGTATCGAACAGGCGATATCCGACGTCGATAGCCGCCTTAATCGTTGTAACTCCTTCGCTTCCGTTGATTTTGTACGTTCCGAAACCGATCGAAGGAATCAGCAATCCAGTGTTAAGCGTCACCATCGCTCGATAGTGGAGATTATTGAAAAGTGAAGTGAACGCACGTCGTGTATGTTGTTTATGATACTAAAACATAACCTTAGTTTTGAATCAAAACAAACTTGTTAATTAATTTCATGCATCAGTGCTAGTAGTGCAAGTTTCAGATTTTTTTGGGGCCTGTAAATTTCGTTAGTGAACTTCGTGAGGAACGTTTGAACAACGTCACCCACTCATCACTGTTAGTGGTAAAAAAGGACTCCGAACTGCTCTTATTCACGTCAGTCTCAAAAGCTCGCTGTGTGTATCTTACAAAATAGCCGGGGACAATTTCTAAGAGGCAGAATTATGATTTACACGATTTTGTGTTATTCAAACAATGAAATTGGGTGTAGAAATTTCCGAGGGGTTTTTCTTTGGGGGTCAGGGACCGTGTATATAGGATATGCCGTAACGGGTTGTGTATATAATGTAAAAAAACTGAAGGATCGGCGGTCGATCATGATGAGGGAGGGAGTGTTAGGGAAGGCATAAAATAGAAAGAAGAAAGAAAAACCGCTCTTCGCATGTCCGTCCCATGTCGATTTTTTGTGATTTCGGTTTTTTTGCAGGAATTAGCTTTAAATTATCTGAACTTTCAGAAAAACTGATAAAAAAGTAGGCTTTGTTCCTGAAATATGGAAAATCAAAACCCGTTTGTTTTGTCCCATGTCGAAAATATTCGCATAACAGTCACGTGTTTTTCGTTGAATCGTCGAGGGCCAACTGAAGTTTCAAAGTGTTAATTTTTTGTAAAGTATAAACCGTACTATGCAGTAGAAGCAGTAGAGTAACACGGGGGAGGGGGGGGGGCTTAGGATTCAACCTCCCCCCCCGCCTTGAACCGCAACTTTAATAGGAAATTTTCTTTTCTGTAACTACTTTTTTTCAAAAAATTTCGACCTGAATGCCACCAGATATGCCACTGAGCAATGCTTCTTTTTGATCATTAAGCTTTATATCAAACTCATATTGCACGTTCAATTTGCTTTATTGATATTTATTTGAAAACACTCCATTTAAAGTTCATAGTAACACCATCACCAAACCAATTATGTTTCCTTTTGGTCGGGGGGGCATTCCGCTTCCCCTTTGTGGGGCAAAATAAAATCGGCGTGCGCGGTTACGGGTTTGCGACGCAGAATGTTAGCCAAACTGAAATATTTATCATGAACTGTCTTCATTTGCTTCTTGGACATGATGCAGCAAGAAAGCATTTCTCCGCTGTCATCTACTGAGCTGCAGTAGCTCATTTCAAAGCTACCTTTTTTGAGAACAATCTTTCTGATATTCTCGATGTATGGCCGTGTTTTGCAGCGATTTAGCGTGTACTGCGAAACAGTCATCTTCATCTCAAAGAAGTCATTCGCAGCCATGTCCACCACAACAACATTCTGTTTGGCTTTTTTAACCACCTGCTTAAATTCAGGGAACGTTGATGTGGGATTACCGTGTCGCATAGCTTTCTCTACAGCCGCGTGGAAGGAGTCGGCAGCCATAAATGTATGACCGGACAATATTCAATATTGATTGTTTACACAGAATAATGTTCACGACTTACCCGCAGTTATCTCCATACCCGATCGTGTTCAAGAAGAACTTTCGACATACACGTACATCGGTTCCATTAAACAAACGGAGGCAGAAAATGTACGAACAGCTTCCTGCTCTGGGTTTCAAAAAAACTTCCGTCGGAGTCCAGCACTTTCTCTTCAGAATCGGAACACTCCTCTGTAATCTCCGTTACATCCACTGGGTTTTCGACTGATTTCTGAATTTCTTTTGCTCCATATTTTTCCAGGAGGAACGTTTTCAGTGGAAACTTGTCATCACCGGGTTCATCATCGAATCCGATAAATTCTTCTTCGGAATCTTGCTCACTACCGTCACTACCGTATTCCTTCAATAATTCCAACGCAGACATGGTCAAAGTGTAGAAATAATTTAAATATTGGTTGTTTCCGGCACGTTATTTAAAAAACAAAACAAGCGCATCAAACAAGCAAATTGAACGAATGGCCTACTTGTCAAATTATAGCCTACACTGAATTATGAAACGCCCCCCCGCTTCCATTCCCCACACACAAAAAATGCAACGAATCATAAAAAAAAATCCGATAAGGTATCTAATACAAACATCCTTGCGAAATATGGGAGGGGGGACATAAAATACCAATATTTTGTGTCGAATACAACGAATCAAAGGTGTGTAAATATATATTGTCATTATTTGAAAATATAAAAAAGAATAAAAAAATACCTTGAGGAAGATATGTATTCGTGAAAATTTTCTGGATACGTGGGTGGAAAAATCTTCTTCAACTCAATTCAAACAATAAAAACAAATGAGTTAGAATAATATTTCTTACCTTATGTGAAATTTACCCTAGCTAAAGGTGATTCGATGTGCTATTGCATTCAGCACGGCCCAAGAATTACAAAAAAAAGGTAGCCGTATTTCCTTATCCGCGTATAGATAGTCTTCGATGTAGGCTTCGTAAACAAGTTAGCAACATAAGTATCTTATTTTCATTAAAATGCATCTTCGGACAACGATTGAACTGGTGCCCGTTTCCCCATATGATTGTCCATCTTACACCATAAGTACAAAATAGGCCTTGAAAATATGAAGTTATCTAATAACTAAGACTTGTATCACAGACAAACAGACGTAACACTAAGAACAAATTGCCTTACAATACATCATCATAAATTTAAATTTAGATACGTTAAAACACTAGCGCTATCTGACGGCCGCTCTGCCCAATTCAGTGTCAACCATGTTTGATTGTCTTGCCTGCCGCAACAGCTGCCAACGAGCGCGCCCATGAAACACACGCACACTTTTTCAGGCTCGCTTGACTGTCAATCGTTTGTTTTGAAGCAAGCTAAGCAGGTTCGTAGAAAAGTGAAAATTAGTGGAAAGTTAGTAAAAACCGTAAGTTCAGTGTAGTTTGGAAATTATTCCGGCGGAAAAAAACAGCCTTACCCGTTACCCTTCCTCAGACTTGTTACAGTTTTTATAAGCTGTCGAGTTGAAATGGTCGGAGCATAGTTTCCGCTTTTCGACCGCCTTTTGTCCGCCTCCATCAAACTACTATTAAATTTTGGCAATATGGTAACCTTTATTATAGTTTCCTAGATTTGTGTCGTTAAAAATTCGAAGTGGTGATTTGAATCGGCCATGATGGCATAAATTCATAAGATATTTCATGTTAATTTAAGCTAGATATTGTCTAAATCAGGTCTGTTGTGTGAAAGATTGCAAACAATTTCATTGTTCAGGCGAAATTTGAGGTGTCTGTTAAAATGAATATTTGTGTTCTGTGTAGATTTGAAATCCGAAACATTACACCTGATCGCTCATTACTCAGATTTTTCCGCTTACATTTGCCACCTTACGACATTAATGAAAAAAAAAATGGTTTCATAAGGCTTGTTCGCGACAAAATCTGGACACCCCTAAATACGTATATCTCTAAAAATACTTCATCAGCGCGTGAAATATTTTGCAGACTGATGAACGTATGTCTGTTCATTTTGTAAAATCAATTTTCGGTGATACTACAAGCTTTTAGATCGAATATGCTGTCGAACGAAGAGCAAGTGCGAAAAGCAATTGCGTGCGGTCGCAATGAAAATTTGGATCTTTCAGTAAGAAAACTTGCAAAAAAGCTTGGTTTTCCTGCAAGAACTGACCATAACGTTCTTAAATCTTTCGATACACGTTTGACAATGGCCAGGAAGGCTGGGAGCGGAATAAAAATGGATCTCAGGAACCACCAGAAGGACGCGAAGGCGAAGCAAATATTGCAGAAGAGACCAGATCTTTCGGTACGTACTGTGGCTAGAAAAATAAAAATTTCCCCAACTTTTGTGCATACTTCCAAGCACCGGCCAGGTATGAAGTCGTTCAAGGTGAAAACTGTACCGAACCGTAATGATAAACAAAATGTGACGACTAAAGCCCGGCCTGCAAGTTGTATCGCGAATATTTGACGAAGTTTTCCTGCTTGATAATGGACGATGAAACTTATATGCTGGAAGACTTTAAGCAGATTTCCGGAATGTCTTATTATACTGCCATGCAACGGAACGGCGTAGAAGAGCATTTCAGGACGAAGAAAAGGGCCAAATTTCCCAAAAAATATTCGGTTTGGCAGGCAATATGCAGCTGTGGTCGAGCAAGCCAAAGCTTCATCACTACCGGAACGGTAAACAAGGAAATATACCGTGAAGAATTCCTAAAGAAGCGATTGTTACCATTCCTACGTAGCCTCCCTCGCTATTCTGGCCTGATTTGGCATCTTGCCACTACGCCAAAGATGTTTTGGAATAGTACAAGGCGAATGGAGTCCATGTTGAACCGAAAGAGGCGAATCCACCTAACTGCCCGGAGTTGCGACCTATCGAGCGGTATTGGGCTCTCGTGTAGGAGAACTCTCTCAATATAAACAACTAGCTACAGCTATAGAAAATTTTCGAAAATCTAGGACAAAAGCAGCTAAATCGGCTGCAGAGAAGACCCTAATGGCTGGAGTAAACTCAAAAGTTCGTAGTTTCTTCATGCAGCCCAATTAAGTAACTGTAATTAGTTTTAAAATTACTACTAATGCACAATGCACAAAAAATACATCTTGGATTGAACTAACAGCAAATTTGTATTATTCCAAATTTCCAAATTTGGTCGAAAACAAGGCTTATATTGCGATTAATACCAGAGGAAAACCTCTCGATATATGCTGTTAAAAAGTGTCCATTCAACGACCTTAGAATTCAATGATGAAAGCATCGCCCTTAATGAAGGCACTAAACCATACAGACCAAGGTTATTAATCTTCACAAACGGATTCGACTCCCGTGAAAATGGTCCTCTTAGGAACTTTATCATTCGAATTATCTCATTTAGTGAAACTAATTTTCGGAACAAAGTTCAACGTAATGTTTTTTTTTGTAACGGCCCTGTGTATGTTAAAGTGCTTTGACGAGCACCTGAACGGCAGCGTTACAGCAAGTCAAGGTGGCACCGTAATGAATCTAGTAATATGCGCAAAAGATGACAGGATTCCAACCTCAACACTCCAGGAGTCGGAGGAGGAAATTGATCGGTTAAAAAACAACAACAACAAAGCTGACTTACTCCCAACCGAGCTATTTAATTTCGGTGGTAAACCACTGGGTAGGGTGCGGCCATGTGCAATTACCAAGATTCGGGTGGAAGAGTGTTTACCGGAGGATTGGATGGAAGGAATCGTGTGTCCTATCTATAAAAAGGATGACTAGCTGGTCTTCTGCAATTATCGTGCAACCACGCAACGGAGCTCCACCTACAACTTGCTCTCCCAAGTTCTATGCTGCCGTCTGTCAACAATTGCAAAGGAGTTTGTAGGACAGTACCAGCGGCTGAATAGTCATGAAGAAAATAGATATAGTGTTTGGCTCAGGAAGTACCAAGCTGAATGATTCGCCCTAATAACGTAACTCACACGAACATACCCACAAATTCTCTTTCAAAAAACAAAGCGAATCAAAACATAAACAAAGATTCTAGCACCGAAAAGCACAAGAGTGTGTTGCAAGGTGCAACCTGCTAGATGTATGAGATGCGTAGAGGTACTACAACAATGAACCAATTTCAAATCGGTAGTTGCATATTGATTGTTGACAGTACCAAGCGGGATTCATGGGTGCCGCACTACAACGGACCAGATTTTCGCGATTCGGCAAGTGTTGCAGAAATGTCGCAAGTATAACGTGCCCACACATCATCTTTTCACCGATTTCAAATCAGCTTACGACACAATCGATCGAAACCAGCTAAGGCTGATTATGCACGAATATGGATTTCCAGAAAAACTGATGCGGTTGGTATAGGCAACGATGGATCGAGTGATGTGTGTCGTACGAGTCTCAGGGGTACTCTCGAGTCCTTTCGAATCTCGGAGAGGGTAACTGCAAGGTGATGGTCTGCCGTGTTTGCTATTTAACTTTGCACTGGAGAGTGTGATTCGAATAGCAGAGATGGACACTTTTTGGCGTTGATATCGTGGTACGCAACTTTGAGACGATGGCGGAAACGTACATCAGACTTAAGGCTGAAGCAAGTAGGATTGGGGTTGTCATTATGCGACAAAGACAAAATACACGAGAAGAAGATGCTCACGGAAAGACAATGTTCGCCTCCCACCATGAGTTCTGATGAAATCGAGGCTGTATATGAATTCATGTATCTGGGCTCATTGCTGACCGTCGATAACGAAACTAGCAGAGAGATACAAAGGCGCATTATTGCTGGCAATCGTGCTTACTTTGGATTTCAAAGGACGCTATGATCAAACAAAGCTCGCCGAACTACACAGTTGATCATCTACAAGGCATTAATTAGACCGGTAGTCCTCTACAGCCACGAAACATGGTCAATGTTCGTGAAGGACCAACGCGCCCTTGGTTTGGTGTCTTTGAACGGAAGGTGCTGCGTACGATCTACGGTGGAGTGCAGAGGGAAGACGGAACGTGGAAGAGGCGGATGAACCACGAATTGCATCAGTTGCTTGGAGAACCTCCCATCGTTCAAACCGCAAAAATCGGTCGACTAAGAAGTAGGAATGTCGGACGACAGCCCAGTTAAAATGATTTTCGATAACGCACCGACGGGCACAAAGTGAAGAGGCGCGCAACGAGCAAGGTGGATCGATCTAGTAGAATGTGAGCTGCGGATCCTTTGCAGACTGCGAGGCTGGCAAAGTGCAGAATGGAGACAACATCTGTGTACAGCAGAGGCCACCCGGCCTTGCCTCATTGAAATAATAGAATACTGTATGTTAAGGTGCTTGTTATTTTTTATTTCTGTTTTAAAGTTTACCGTTATTTATATAGAAAACTGTCCAGAATCATCTACATCTACTATGCAGTTGTGTTTTATATAGAAATTTGTTATTTTTTACACATCATTTTCCTTGACTTAGATTTGAGAACATAATTGTATCATCAGAAGTATAAACATACAATCTCTCATTTCTAAATAATCATTGACTAATGCTTCATCTCGTCGAATAATCTCTTCACCTCTTTAAGCGACAGTTGATCTTGTACCGGTTGATACTTATCTATCTGATCGCAATTTCTCACAGCACCGAACCGTGCCATGTCGGATTCCAGCAGAACGTAAACTCGCTTGGCAGCCGCCACCAGACGATGATCAAATGCGTTCATCTCAATCTGCAACCGAATGTATTCCTTGGCCATATGCATATTGCTATAGATGTATGCACAGTTGAAGTAGAAGTCGAAGCTCAAGTTACATTTCGAAACCGATCGTTGAAGATTCTGTGGACCGAAGACTTGTAGTAGCACCTTAACGGCTTCCGAAAAAACGGCATAGCTATCGTCCAAAGAGTTCATCATCACAAGGTAGAATGCGTAGTTTTCCAATGTTTCCGCGTAGCAAACACTAGAGGAACCATAGTTTTGCCATGCTCGGCTAACTGCTTGCGTGATCATGAGCTTTGCTTGTCTTGACTTTTTCTGCGAAACACATGTCTTGGCCAAGTGACAGAAGACTTCGATGATCAAGCGATTTGAAGATGCTCCTTCAACCAGCAGCTCCAATGCCTTCAGTGCAAATTCGTGACTGTACGCGAAATTATAATTTTCGTAACGATAAATCGAAATGGCCAAATACAAACTAGCCAGGAACGATTCCGGTATCCCGTTATTGTTGGCGATGATCGTCTGAATCAACGCACTCGTTTCGTATGCTGAAGGATGCCACATGTAGCTTTGTGAGATTAGCTGCGGTCTCATAGCGTTGAGTTGTTGCAATGGTTGGTTGGAAGCTTGTTGTCTAGCCACGTTCAATACTTTGATGGCCTCACGATGCCAGCCAGTTTCCGACAAGAAAGTACCTAGTCTGAAACTGTTTTCGTACCCTAACGAATATGAATCGCTTCGACACTTGTAGCAATAATTGGCTACCATATTGCTCACCAGTGTCCTATCGAAAACTTCCAACCATTGAAAGCATTTCACCAGTTTCGCTTTATTGTCGCTCCGGCCCCGAAGGATTTTGTCTATCACTAATGGGTTGACCAGTAGGTGCTGTTGCAGCTTCATTAATTTCGGGTGCGCACACATTTCTTCCAGGGCGTCGATGATAAATTGAATCGGTAGGCATTCCACCGCCTCGCCTAATTCTTCTATTTCTTCCTGTTTGTCACTAAGGTACAGAACGTATGCTTTCAAGGCCATACCGGCGAGACTGTAGGAACTGATGACAGGCTTAGTCTGTTTAAGCTTTTCCATATTCACTGGCCAACAGTACATGGTACGATTCGTTGAGTTTATTCTCACTGTGAAAGTATGACGAAACTGATAATGCAAGTTGACTGCGGAACAGCTAATATACCCCGACAGGTATAATGTGTCGCCTAAATTAGAATTGTACCAGAAAGGGACGAAAAGATTTAGGCTTGATACCTGTAGGATGTTATTGAAAAAAAACTAATACGATCCTAGCGCCAACGGAATTTGCTAATAACAAAGCAGGCCACACCGCTGACTTCACACGAATCCAATAGGAAAAAAGTCGATTGGAAGATTGTTTTGATTATTTATTTCAGTGTGTTTGTTGATTTGTTGATCAGGTGTAAATTATCTATTTTTCAGGCCCTCGTATAATACACAATCAGAAGGTTAAAACTAGACTACACTAAAATAGAACTGGAGTAATTGGTGCTTGGAATCCACCGACGGCTGATTATTTGTATATCAATAAAATATTATAAAGTTGATCACTGGGCTGCAGAGTTGCAATTTGTGGATATAAATAGCGGTCATCAATATAACACCAACACGAAAACGGTGCATATAATTATATCATTTATCTTGTCTATTTGATGTATGTTTCGCATCACAGTTTCGTAACGTATGTCAATACGGTCAGGCCTACTGTGCAGTATTTAAGGTGCAACGTAATTCATGGAACATTTAAACACGACATTTTGGAATCCAGTAAATTGAAGCAATGTGGACATCTCATCATCATATGTGGTCATTTTTTGTGGATCGGTCATTGGAAGCATCTATTCTATAAAGTTTACATTATGTTCCTTTTTTGTCAGCTGATAGTTGGGACATGTGCATCAGAATAATGTATACTTTCAAATATTTGCTCTCGATTACTAATCGCGTCCAGAATAAACTCCATTTGATAAGAAACTGCCACTGCAAATGCCAGTTAAAGTCTACAAGAAAATTACTATGGAGAAAGCAAACTATTTATTTCACTGTTTTCCCAAACACTCTTCAAATGATGCTATATCTATAATCTTATACAAATCAGTCATTTTTTTTATTTTGTAAACATCGACTGAAAAAGTAATTAATAGACTGATAATCTTTGATACGATCAAACAGCTACTCAGTCAACAACACTATTTTTTGCACTGTGTTTTAATAGCCATTATGCTCTATTCAATCAACCAGAAACACCATTGTTGCCTGCTGAGCAGTTGAATGTGCTGAATGATAAGACACTATCGACCCAAATAATTAACAACTTTTTTTCCCTAGACTAAATAATAGAGTAAGATGCAGTAAAGTTTTAGCTAAAGAAATTGTCTATTAATTTAGCTGAATACTGATAAAGTAAGTTAGGGTCCTCCCTTAGCTCAGTCGATAAAGGCGCAGCTACATAGCAACACCATGCTGGAGGTGGCTGGGTTCGATTCCCGGTCTGGTCTAGGAATTTTTCGTAAAGGAAAATTTCTCGACTCCCTGGGCATAGCGTATGATTGTACTTGCCACACAATCATACTAATGCAAAAATGGCACTTGGCATCGAAAGCTCTCAATTATAATTGTGAAAGCAATAAGCTTGAAATGCTAAAGAAGAAGAAGACGATAAAGTAAGTTTTTAAAGTGGTTGCGCACTGTCAGTTTCAAACTAAATGAGTTCAAATTTTAGGAAGCTTATATGGACCCACTCGTCTGACCACAGGGGAGCGAACATTCCCAAATTATCATAAGCCTAATAAGGACTAACTCTTGTTCTAGCGCTTAAAGCCTCTAACTATAGCGCCTTTACTTGCTTTCTGAAAAGAGAAAAAATAAATTGGATGAAGATCATTTATTTTAAATCTACAATCAACACTCACACCGAAAATACATAGAGATGCAGTGACGGACAATACAATTAGACCAAAGCTCGATGTGTATACAAAATAGTCTTGTTGGAAGTTTCTTTTATTTTCCCGAAAAGTAATTTAGCTGGAATTTCGGCTATAGCCTAGAAATAACCTGAATTTTCATCTGTCACAAATTCATACTTTTCGTTCACCACTTTATACTACAAAACAATAAGACCACCTTTAGATTTCCATACATAATGCTCAAATTTGAGTATCTGAATTTTGATTTTTGATGTACGGGTCATTTTAACATCAGTATACTATAGATCGTAATTCAAATTAATCAACATGGCCTAAACCACGGAAATCAAAAGGTGGCCTTATTGTTTTGTTGTAAGTGCTGTCTGTAACTTCTAAAGTGGTTAACGAAAATTATGAATTTGCAACAGATGAAAATTCAGGTTATTTCTAGTTTAAAGCCAAAGCCTCGGCCGAAACCAATGATGAAACCCCGAAAAGGCCGAATATTAATGAATGTTCGGAGTTCCTCCTCTACCGTGGAACCATTTGTCTCCACTGCTACAATGTTAGACTTTCTCTACACAAAAATGCGAGAAAACTGCTTTCAACTAAAATCGGACCAAACCAGATTAGAATTAAGCTCATGTATCAACGTGATCTCGAGATATAAAAAGTCCAATAGTTAAAATTGGTTACCCATAAAACACAATACTATTAACCTTCCTTGGGTGTTAACATTTTGTGACGAAAAAGGTGTTTGGGGTCATATTGATCCGGATTTCAAACTCACATTGTGGAAAGTTTATATGACCAAATTTCAAAGTCTTTGCATTAAAAATGCTTGTTGGAGTCCCGATTGGCCACAAGGAATCTGTCCCGTAAGAGGGCATGTTTTGCCACAATCCGTGAGGCGGCGACAGATACAAATTTTCATACGATCTTTCAAACTCTACTTTTCGATAGGCTCAAACTACATAATTTCGTTCATTTTGTGCTTTGTTATTGTATTCGACAGTGGAAGCTATTTTTTAGCTAAATTGTTTGATTTTGTTACCAATTTAGCGAATAATGAAAACTGTACATGTTGGACATTGACAAGAAATGAAATTGACATGTTTTCCTTTGAAAATGACTCTTAGCTTGAATGAGTGATCAAAGCTGCTTTGTCAATATCACCATGCATGGTCGAAATTCATAGTACGGCATGTTTCGACGAAAAACGCTTTGTCTCCCAGGGCCCCGGGGTCCCGGAATGGCCAATATAGTCATTCATTCAATTCAAGGCTAAAAGTATACTACTCATGAAGTTTGAACCGTTGAAAGGCTTGTTTCAGCGAAAATCTGTATTTGTCCCCTCCTAAAGGGTTCATCCGGGGCATCCGAGCTGTACCAGAAAATCCAATATGGCCATTGATCTATTTCAAGGCTAAAGAAGTTTACCCAACAAAAATCATGAAGTTTGAGTCGACGAAAACCATGTTTCGCGAAAATCCGTATTTGTCCCCTCCTAAAGGGTTCCCCGGGGCATCCGGATTGCCCCAGAGTAGCCAATATGGTCATTGATCCATTTCAAGGCTAGGAGTAGACTTCTCATGAAAAACATCATAAAGTTTGAGCTGTTGAAAAGCATGTTCCGATGAAAATTTGTATCTGTCTCCACCTCACGGATCGTGGCAAAACATGCCCTCTTCCTGCACAGATTCCTTATAGCCAATCCGGTCAAAAGGGGCAGTTCTTACCGCAAACTGAAAATGTTGACTCCAACAAGCATTTTGACTGCAAAGACTTTAAAATTTGGTCATATAAACCTTTCGCAATGTGAATTTGAAATCCGGGTCAATATGACCCGAAACACCTTATTCGTAACTTTTTTATTTTTAACAGCCCTTTAGGAATGTAAAATAAAAATTGGTTCGATGCAGAAACGTATCTTTATATGATTTAGGAAAATTCAAACTTTTAGATGCTTATTTTAGAAAGTTATAGCATTTTGAAAATCCATTCCCGGTCATATTGGCCCCGACACCTAAAGAAGGTTAAAGAAAATGACACGTGCTCACCAAAATGTTGACAAGTTTTTTCTTTTTTTTTTTTTCTTTGTAAAAAAAAATTCAGAAGTTTAATCTTTTTTTTTTTTTTACAAAATATTTTTATTATACGAAGCACCTACATTGAATTCAACTGTCTAAGTTTTTTTTTTTCTTTCTTTTTCTTAAAAAAATAAAAAACTTGGGGCACTTGTTTTGTTTCTATTGAATGTTGAAAGTGGCTCCAATTAGAAATGTTTTAATTTTGTTTGCTTTATTTTAGACGGTGGGAGAAAAAGTTTTTTATAAAAAAAAATTTTTTTTTTTTTTTTTTTTTTTATAAAAAAATTAAACATTTTTTTTGTTTTTTTTGAATGAGGAGGGAGAATTATGTTTTGTTTTTTTTTGTTTTGGTGGGGGGGGGGGGGGGGTATTTTTTTTTTTTTGTTTTATATGCGTTATGTGGTGTGGGGGGTGGGGCCGCCCCCCATATATTTTTTTTTGGGTATGTTGGGGCACACTCAAAAAAATCGACACGTTACTTCCACGTGAAACGCACGTAATTTTCGTCCACTGCCAAAACCAGTAATAAACACGTGGAATTCACGTAAGAGCTACGTGATTTCCGCGTAAATTCACATTCTACGTGAAAATCACATAAATTTTACGTGATTTTCACGTACAATTCACTGGACACGTAATGTTCACCTGATTTTACTGAAGAAGATTTGTTTACGTGTTCAGGTGGAAGTTACGTTCAATTTCACGTGAAAACAACGTGTCGATTTTTTTGAGTGCAGGGATAGAAAACAGAAAGAGAAAAATTTCTGTCTATTTCTGCCGACGGTTGATAGATTGATTAAAAATGCACTTATTTGGTATTTTTAGATTATGAGTTGTTAGTTCTTATTCTTACGATTTGATTCCATATAATAATCATCATATGTTTGCAATAATAAGCCAGCAATCAATGAAATTCTGAGCGACATAAATCTATGTCGCCACATTTTTTAAACCATCGGCTAGTGGCAGCAAAAATGTTTTGTCGCCTGGAGAAAACGGTACATAAATGTCGTATGAGATTCTCTCCCACGACGGTTAACTTTTGCGTGTGTTCAATTTGGTCGTAATGAAAAATGTCAAATGTCAAAATGTAAATATCAAAATACAATACATTTACCACCATTGTTCCGGAGTGCAACCATAGACTAACTCTAAGAACAGTAGGTCCCGAACAAATACGATTTTTTTCTTGGCTCAGTCAGTACTAGCACATCGGTCCCAAGCTCGGTCCCAAGCTTAATAATACGCCCCTAATAATGAACTCGCACGAACACACACTCAAATATTCTGTCAAAATAACACAGCAAATCAAAACAAAGGCGCAAATATGTAAAGTTAGGTGCAGGCTTCAAGGTGTATTTCGGACCAAGGGGTTCTACAACAGTGAACCAATTTCAAATCGCTAATTGCATATTGATTGTTGGTGCAACCTCAATTTAACCAACATTTGTTTGAAAGAATCATTATATTGGTTGTTCAGTTTTGACAAATAAATCTTAGGTTCCAAAAATTTAGTGTCAAAGAAACAAACTCGTTGTTTGATATACATATCGTATCGATATTGTTAGAAATAACCAATCAATTGGTTGAAATCAAATGAAATTTATTGCTACAGCTCCCGTATTTTTCGTTTATTTTTTCTTTAGCTGAACCACCGGTAAACCCATAACTGTCCTATGTATAGGAAATACCTTACACAGCAAAAAATAATGTAATACAGATCAACGTAATTGATGCTAACGTATTAAAAACTGATGTAATCAAGGAAATACGATGCACAATAACATCCAATTGATGTGATATTACATCGGTCTTCAAATTACATCAGAACAAAATTATAAGTTGCATGAATGTAATAATCACATATCAAAAACATGAATATTACACAAAAACCAATGCACATGAAGGACTCTGCAAAAAATGTTAAATATTACACGATTTTGATGCTTTATCGCATCTAGTTATGTAAAATTAAATCTCGCAACACTGCCAGATTTGTTCTTAATATTTTTTTTCTGCGGCAACACTGTTTTCTTGTCAAAACAAAGTTAACCGTCACGGTCATGATACCGTTGCATCCAAAAGCTAAACCATTTGAAACGTGCGAATTTTCTCATCACCGCCTTCATATGATGACGGAATGGCGGAAACTGCAAACACTCTGCCAGGCAACCCTCTGAGAAGAACAGATATTCGTCTGCAACCGGTACGTATAGGATCCGCAGATGTATCTGGCGATTTTATTCATCAACCATTTTCATTCAAACCAGATCTCGAAGGTAGCCACATTTCGTCGAGTGGTGAATCGCCTGTCACCTGAACCGATGCCCTCTACCGAAAAACCGATGTTATGCTCGGAAGTGGATGCAATCGTACCGACACTGCAGATTATATTCAAACAAGATGCTGGTGAAACGAGAAAAAACTCCGGCTGTTTATGAGTCGGATGCGAGTGACAAGACGGAAGACTCCAACATGTCCAACGGTGCGGAATATGGACAAAAAATGGCGATAATTCGGATAATGGCTGTGGGATAATGGCAAAGTTAAGAATTGATGGTGTAAGTAAACAAGGTGAAAGCAATGCAAACCCACCAGCACCTCATCTGGGTGAAGTAGTGGTGGATGATCTTCGTTTGCTAGTAGAGCGGCTGGTGCTGGTGGGGGTGACGATGGTGACGGTCGCAAGGAAGAAGAGTTTCCGCTTGCGTTCAATATTAAGGCCGAAAAGGATGAGAACGAAATGAAAAAGAAGGATGAATCGACGGCTTCGGAGAATATCTAATTATAAACTGAACAACCGGACAAAGAAGCCACTGGCTGAAACACATTTCGATTCAAATAGAAATAAAAGCAACATTTTGTTTTAAAATTATTTTTACATTGCTCCCTTTACTTCGCGACTACACAGTACGTCGCAACGATTCACGTTGTCTCGATGGGTTACGTTGTCTTGTTTACATCGACCAAATTACATCGATAAGCAGTGCATCATTTTATTGTGTACATCGAGGCAACCTAACATTACACAACCGATTGAATAACCTATGTGCATCTGATTCTGTGTAATATTCAACAACTTTATTTGCTGTGTAGGACATGGATAGCTATGCGTTTACTGGCACTTAAGGTAGTAGATAAAAAACGCTTTTGGCCCCGCCGGTTAGAGGGCGTTTTGTAATAATAAAAAAAAAATAATAAAATTTTAAAAATTATAAAAAAAAAAAAAAAAAAAAAAATAAAATTTTTACGGGGGCACAAAAAAACCACACGGGGGGGGCAGGGGATGAGTGGGGATGACATAAAAGGAGGAAAAGTAATACAGGAGTTGCCGAAAACTATATATGGGGGGGGTGGTTACAACAAAAAAAAATGGTGATTAGGGGGAGTTACAAGGCCGACGCGGCAGTCAGGCCCAATTCTGTTTTTTGGGTTTTTGTGGTTAAGGAAAAAGAGGAAGAATATATATGGGGGAGTTTGCTGATTTACACTTCCGGTCCGTTTCCTAGCATCTTGCTATGAAGTACCTGGTGGTCAGTCACCCACCGATTACCTGTCAATCTGCCAAATTTTGGTAAACCGACTGCTTAGAATTATCTCAAATTGTAATATTCCGCCCACTATATCACAAAATATTGCGAGTAGTTGAACGGAGTGGAGATAAGCAAAGCATTTGGTATAGGACCAAGTCTCCCCCGGTTGGTACCATATTAATGAGCGTAGGAATCAATAGAATCATTATCAGTTACTAATGCTTTGATGGGCCACCAATCGGAGGGGCGGCCCAACTTGGCTTATCGCTATTTGCAGGATATCCACAGAAAAGAGGGCATGCCGCTGCTCATGCCTAACTATTACC
This sequence comes from Aedes koreicus, assembly GCA_024533555.2. NCBI lineage: Eukaryota > Metazoa > Arthropoda > Insecta > Diptera > Culicidae > Aedes > Aedes koreicus. Next base: position 150,025 of record JAHHFK020000650.1, read on the forward strand.
TACACAGGCAGAAAAAGCGATCACCATTATTTACGAGTTTACGGTGATTAGGTCATGCCGGACTATTCGGGGTGCGGTGCAACTGGCGTTCGATGTTCTGTTGCCTGAAGGAGCGGTCCCATAATTTTGGCGAATAGTGCTAGTTACATACCTTCAGCGTATTGCTAACCAAAACGAACCCTGCTGCTGATCTTTTCCCAACTGTTCAACATCCCAGTGATTTCTCATGGAAGTGCAGAGGATTTCTCGGCTTCCTTCAAAGCGAGTATCACGTCAACACGTTCCTGCCCATTCCCTACTTGACCAGCATTCGGGCACGGCCGGCGCCGGTATTGCTTCATAATGGGTCACCAGTTTTTACACATTGAGGATGTATGTTAGTCCCAAACATCATCTATTGGTTAAATTATGGAGAGTGTGAGCTGTTTAGTGGAATACCTGTAACTAGAAGATAAAAAAAATATATAGTAATTTCCATTTAAATTCCAATTTTTAGACGTGGAATCGCAAACGACACTGAAGAAGTCTGCACATTGTAGACGAAATACGCGTATCTGTCAAGATAAGCAATAAAAGTAGTTGGAATTAAATGGAAATTACTAATCATTCTTCTTATCTTCTAGTTATCTATTGGTTCTTTGTGTAAATACAGCTGATCTGGCAATAACGGAGTAGCATCCATGGGCGGTCAATCATGCTCATGCTCATGCTCAAAGGGATGTATATACATTGAGCTTTCGAAAAACATTAAGAAAATGTTAACATAGTATTGAAAAATAATAAAACAACACCTAACTACGTGTGTCCCATACGAATAATACCCGCATATAAGTCCCCAACAAATGAAGCTAAAATCTTATTTGAAACTAACGAGAGGTAATAATAAGACATAATTGAATATTCATTATAATGTTTCTACTATTAATGAATTGCAAATAAAGCAAGGCCACAGCAGTTTAAACGCACTGAAAAAAATATCTCCTAAACCCATTTCTGTTTATTTTCGATAAGACTCAGGATAAGCATAAGAAGCGTTTCGTTGCTAGATGCGTCCAATCCAACAGGATTCTCTTGGATTTTGAGAGCTATCCAGTATGAACCCTTCAGCGGAGACCTGCTTTAATTGTTTCTTATAAAACAAAGAACAAATTGAAATTTCTCCGTTACCTGAAATAGAATTGCTGTATTGCAATTCCAAGCTGCCTTTTTCTAATTATGATCAGTCTGATTGGTCTATTTTTGGTCGATTCTTACATTGATTCAAGGTGTATTGACTGACGTTGAACGAAGATTGGAAGAAACTTGTCGGTTGCATATCTAACATGTCAATATTTTTCTTCGCTTGTAGAACGGTATTGGAAAACTCTGGGAACGTTAATAGTGGAGCTCAACGCATTATTTTTAACAGCAGCATGGAAATAATCTGCCGCCATAAACATTTAAGGAATATTTCGTACACCTGAATTTAAATTTTTAAACCGTCAATGCGAGGCTGCTGAACCTGACCTTATTTATACCAAGCAAGCTTGTACTTATTGGAAATCCACAGCTAGTACTATTTCTTCTGATTCAACGCTGTCGCCACCTTCGCGGTACTCTTTATGCGATTACTTTGCAAGTGCCATGTAATTATCATGTTTTTTTTTCTCACAAACAGCGCCACCATGTTGTGAACTTTCATTCTAGTGCTATGACTTGTGCTCTGGCAGCAACGCATGTTTCACAATCTTCGTGACCATGTTTGACAATAGATATGTTGAGTTTCTTCTCGACTCTGTAAAAAAATGTGCAGCTCACTTTCATATCAGGATGCGTATCTTGATAATATTGGACGTTTGTTTTTCAGTTACGGTTACATCTGATGGCAGGTAAAAACTGTTCAATGCGCATTCACGACGATAATTCGAAATAGTCGGATTATACAGAAATACGCAAGCTTTAACGGCATCTCTACGGTTAGTGTAATCCTGCTCTTGCTTTGCCGACCTTCTTGGCAACATCACGTGTTGAAATGTTGGTAATTCCTTAATTATCCATAACCTTTCCCTCCGTCTTCCTTCCTGTGCAGCATCACGGTTTCCTTCGTGTTCCGCGCATGTGATCCAAAGTCAACCGGTCGTTGAACCTTTTTAGTACTCTTGAGACGGTTAAATTACAGATTTGTAGCATTTTTCCCGAATCACGATGTGACAGCTCCGGATTTTCCATGTGAGCGTAAAAAAAATGTTCACGTGTTTCCACTTGACTCACTTCCTTCTTGGCTGCAACAAACGACACAACTACGCAATTCACAGGATGTAAATAATATACTTCAAAGAGGAATCATGACTGCGCTCAGTGTTTCTCCATTGTTGTGCGGATATTTATTCTCCGTGGATGTTAATGCTTTAATGTGAAGCTGATCATCCGGGGAGCATCATTCACATCTTCCTTGACGAGGACTGTATCCAAAGCTTGTGTAGAAGTGTCCTTATATAGGTTTTATATTTCTCGGAGAAATATCCCAGTGCTGGAGATGATGATGATGAAGTTGATGATGTGAACTACCATCTAATGTAGCAAGACAACTGCCTATAGAACTGGACTGTTTTAATTAAACGATTTGATCAAGGTTGTACTGTGGTAGATGTTTCATCATGTTCCTGTATGAAGGGCCAAAAACGTATTGTGGGCCTGTAAGCAGATTACTTACGCGCAACCCAAAGCTACAGGAGTCTAGAGAGAATCTCCTTCCAGAAACAAGTTCGCAGAAACCACTCCAAAACCTTGCCCTCGCCTAGTAAAAAGTTCCACTAGATGGGGAGAAGAGTCCGCCCTTTATTCACGAAATGTTAGCAACAGGAAGTTGGCAGTCCCACTCTTCCTATCCAAATCGCTTCAATCGGGTGCTCTGATGGTCCCTTCCTTCATCCCAACATATGGTATGAAAAATTCAGAGAAATAATATGATTTTCTTACCTTGATTTTGAAATCATCTTAGCTTGAAGCTAGTGTTAGGAAATTTGGATGAAGGTAAAATTGGTTAGTGTTATAGGTATACCGTTCCCCACTTACTGCTTTATTTTTAATTTTTTTTAACTTGTTATTTATTTCAAATTTTACATTATTTTACATTCATACTGCTTCAACCTCCCTTTGATGTAGGGTCCAAATTGTTGACTCGGTGTTTCTGCTTTTGAAGAGCTGACTTTAGCAGCGCATATCGAGACTCACAGTGTATCATATGGCACCGCTCGCGGTCATGGTATAGGGGAGAGTATAAGAAAGGAGAGAAGCATTAGTAATTGGTAACATGCTATGCGCATGTGAGATTTTCATAGTGATATTCTCACAACGGCCGTTCAGGATGGTTCGACGTATGCATATTAGAGATCATTCTCGATGAGTTTCCACACGTTTACTCCATTCCATCACGTTTAGTTATATCAGGGCAATGATCCCCCATCGCATCTTCAAGTGATCATTACAAGCTGTCCATTTGGTCCAGGCACTTTTGAACGTTGATGTGGCAGCCTATTCACACATAAAATTTCCCGCGACCAAGCCGACAGAACGTGCCCATTCCCCGTTCTGAACCGCAGGGCAGAGATAAATATCCCAGTGGTGGTGAACATAGACTAGAGGAATAATAATTACGCGTTAACTCTCAGTTACTAGGGGGAGTATTATTGCAATAGAGGATATCCCAAAATTATTCTTCATGTACTTAGATTTGCCTGCCGATTTCTTTGAAGCTTTGCCATTTCAAGGCATCTCGTTCTTACATTCTACACCTAGATAGACACTGGGTTAGGGAAATACTGTGCTATTAGCAAGCAAACTGTGATAATAAGAGATCGCTTTTTATTTGTGCAATTTTCAAAATTTTACATTTTTTGACTGATAATTCTCCAGGATTGAATTAACATAATCAATGTATATCGAGGTATATTTTCAAATTATTGTTCTACATTATTCAAATTTTTATTTGACACATATCCTTGCCGTAAAGCGTAGTCTACGTGAAAAACTGGCTGGTTTTCTTGCTGAACAAATTATAAACCGAGGAAATATTTCGTAATGTTTAAGTAAAACAAAAAAAATGCTTAATAATGTTTAATAAATATTTTTCCAGATGCAACGGCTTTTGGCGTCTGGAGGTCGCCTAACTCAACTCAAGATAATGATCAAGGTGATATTCCACCACATTACGAAAAACGAGCAGTAGACATGGCTTTCGTGTGGAAACACCTATGAACTTGTATAGCAATGTTTATTATTGATTTGACCATACAGACAGTATAAGTATCCATCGTGAGACGTTTCACAATACTATTGCGTAAATGTAGCTTTTAAGTGGAATATTATTGTAGTGTTTATAGCTTGTAGGGTAAATTGTAATGATTATTCAATAAAAGATTTATCGTATTTTATAGAAAACACTAAAACACCCCTACTTTTTTCAATTCAGTACTGCCGAAAGAACTAACAGTCCCTATTTGAACTGCGAGGCGCTGATCCTCAGTCCGATAACGTCTTTACCGATTTCTGCTACCCGGCATACGACGCAGGTCACTCCCTTATAGGGTGGCAGGTAGGAGGCCGAACAGAGTGAGCATTTCTCTTCCGGCTTGCCCCGGTAGATAGGTTTGTATGTCACTGCGCACAGAGTGAACGGATTGTGTTCATCGTACTGTAATGTCTGTTCATCGGTTTCGTTCATTTCACAAGCTTGAAGAATTTTCCGTGCTTGCTGGGCCACTTCCGGTCGTGGGCCAAGCTCGAGCAAGCGACGCGCAAAAGAAGCAGCGGTTTTGTAATTTTTCAGCTTGAAGAAAAGGTTGAGAGCCGTTCTAAGCGTAAGAATCTGATGAACTGGTTGAAGATTGACGTGCGTGAAATAGGCGGCCAGTTCGCAAATCCGCTTCTGCTCGTCGAGGGTGTTCTTTGGGAGCCCTTTACGGATGGATTCCATCTGCAAGCCGACAACATATTCGCGACAGATTGTCAAGAGTTGTTGAGCTTCTGCGATTTCCTGACGGGATTCAACCACCAGCAGAGGAATGCAGAGAATGATGTGTTGGAGTTTATCAACTGCTTCAGTAAACTTTCCAGTTGTGGTTAGTTGGTAGCAGGATTGAAGGCTTTGAACAAGGTCGTTTAATTTGAATGCTAGAGTGGGATGACAGTTTTTTATGTTCATTTCTTTCCAATTGCGATTCGGATGTGCACCTAGCGGACCCATATTTGGAAGGCAAGTGTAGGAGGTTTTAGAACCAAGATGAGATTCCAGGAAAAGGTCCTTGTAGGGAGCAAAGTTGACAACTCCAATTTGATCATGCAATAAACGGAATGCAGTTTCAAAGGAACCGGCGCGGACGTGATCCGCCGCCAGCTGCGAGTTGATAGTCCAGAAGTGGGACGGTGCTAATCCCTTTGGCGGAACGGCGTAGAATCCTTTGTCGCCAGCTGCACTAGCGGAAATCTTGGACATAAGCTCTTCTGGAAGTTCGAGATCTTCGTCCCCAACGTCCCAACCAGCGCCTTCTCCTCCTTCGACCTTGACATCATCGTCGTCCTTAGCGTCCTCGAACTTGTCCTCGTCTCTTAAGTCGTCATCTACGCCCCAACCATCCTCGTCAGCTGCCTCGGCGACGGTTTCCGTAGCAGCCAGTGCCTGATGCACGGTGGCAGCTCCACGGGACATCATCGTTCCCTCGAAAAAGCCCTTAGACACGGTTAGTAGAGGCCAATTGCTCTCGGCCTGCTGAATCGGAACGGGTGGCCGCAGGAATAGAGCATTTGGATTCACCTCCGGCAAGTCCTTTCCTGCTGCTGAAATTGTTTCAGCCAATTGGTTAGCATCTTCTTCTAAACCATGAGTCTTGGCCGTCAAATAAGCTAACGACGTCTGATTGCAGTTCTTGAGGATCGACACGCGCTCTTTAACATCACCCAGTAGCAAAGCTCCCTGGTACTGAGCAGATACGTCCTTGCGGATTTCGGCAATTTTGTTCATTTTCTTCAACTTCTCTAGGTTACCGGTTATTAGATACAGGAAGGACAGTTTGTCAAAGTTTTTAGTACGTTGATAGCACATCTCGACAACCTGGTGATTACCCTGCATAAGGGCAGTCTGAAAGAATCCAGTATTAGATATTGAACACAGAAACATAAAAATTACAATTTACCTGGGCCAGCCGCTCCCAGCATTGCTTATCATCTAATGCTTTGGCCGCTTCTAGTGCAACCTCAATATTTCCACACTCTAGCGCCAAACCGAAACGTGTCTTTTCATCTTTGACAAAGTGCAAAGCAACTTCCGGGTAGCCCTTTTGCTGCAGATAAGCGATGATACTTTGTCCAACAAGTCGAGCATTGCGAACCATATGGAGTACTTCCTCGTACTTGCGATTGATCAGTGCCAGCTTGAACTTGTACTCAGTGGTATCGATATTCAAAACGCGAGTGCGACACTCACGATCTAAGCAAAATACCTGGCTGTTTTTGACCCGAGTTATGTAGATAGGTAAATCTAAAGTACGAATAATTCCGTGATCTCCGTTGATAATTGCATATTTAATGTGATTGGAGGTGGTGTAGATAAATACTCCGGACTCATCCCATGCACCACTCTTGATGCGAGCGCTTTCGTGAATGGAACACAGGAGATCCAACCGGCGGTTGCATATGTTCAGTGTGTGCTTAGCTAGCAGTGCAACGTGGCTCATATCGGCCGACCAGACAACGTACTTGCATTTTGCAATCTTAACCTGAGCCAAAGTACGTAGCTGCTGTACGTCGAACAGGGTCACATGTTCCGGTTCACGCAAAAGAAGCATTCCCGTTCCAGCATAGAAGATTTCGTCGCAAACGGGGGTTTGGATCTTCTTGGTGACCTCGTTTTTGAAGTTTTTAATTACCAGATGATTTGACCGGTCCAGAACGGCGAATCGATTACGTGCGACCCAAACAGCGGTCATACCCGAAGCGCGTCTGCTATCAGTTTCATTGTTCTGTGTGTTGCTGTCCTTTTGAGGAATACTATATAGATCATAGGTGCTGTTCTCCAGGTTGGAAGTCCTGGTACAAAGAAGGACGGCATTCAGAGCTGGATTGTACGACATGCTGTACACTGGAGTCTTTCCACCGCCTCGAATGGTCATTACTACCGAATCGGTTGTAGTGTTGAAGTCTAGCTCTCGCAGGAATCGTTCTTTCACGTAATACAAGCAGTTTCCGTAGACTGCGTAAGCTGGACGCTCACGTTCCAGTTTGAATACGATCATACCGGCGTCATGCCCGGCTGCAAACAGATTTAAATTCGGATGAGCAACCATGATCCAGAAGCGTTCATGTTCTCTTCTGAATGTATGGATACACTGCCGTTTGGTCATATCCCAAACCCGAATGCTTTTGTCCTCGCTATTGGACACAATAAGCTCTGCCCTTGGATGAAAGAGTACGCAAGATACATTGTTGTAATGCCCTCGGCAGGTATCAACTTCCCATGCTTTGTATTCGTTCATTCTCCACAGCTTGATCTGCCGATCATCCGCACCGGACACAATGAGGGGCAACGTCGGATGGAAACTAGCCCAATTAACTCCACGGTCATGTCCCTCCAGAACATGCTTCACAACTGCATCGGCTTGTCCGAACAGATCCGTCGCAGTTGGATTCTTCAAATGGTCATCCAATCCTGACGGTCCTGGTGCTACATTCTTCTTTCTAAGACCGGAAATATCCCAGATTCGTACGGTCTGATCCAAAGAAGCCGAAACTATGATGTCATCCGTCGGATGGAACTGAGCACACATTACGTAGTGATTGTGTCCGGTCAGAACACAAATGCATGATCGCGATTGCCAGTTCCAAATCCGGATTGTTTGATCATCCGAAGCACTCAGAATCCATGGGTATTCATGGTGGAACAACGTCGTTCGGACGTAGTCAAGATGGCCAAGTAGCGAGAAAATGCATCGCCGCTGCTTGTAGTTCCACATCTTAATCTTAAAATCGTCCCCTCCAGACACAAACAGTGGCTGCTGGCTGTGGAAAGCAATCCCACGAACCGGCCCATCATGTTCATCGAACTTCTCGATCAGCGTACTGATACGGTAATCCCATAGCTGGATAACACCACTGTGCAAACTGTTTCACAAACAAGTATTAGAAAAATGTACACGTATTTGAATATCAAAAACAACTTACCTGGCCAGAATCCACGGCCGCTTCGGGTGGAACGAGAGACCCTTCACCCGGGCGGATTTCGTTTCAAAGTTTGTAAGCATTGCCATGGTGATTATGTGGAACTTTTCGTCTATTAATCGATTCACCACTAGCTAGCGCACAATTCTGACTTGAACCTTCTCTTTAAATTGCACAAATTCGATTAATGTTGCAGATTTTTAAGGGCTTTTACCGCAGCAAAAATGGATGAAATTTTTCTGATTTTTTCCTTCTTGTTGTGTATTGACACGTAGAACTAAAGCTGTCACTTTACGTCACCAAAAGACCCCTCGAATGAAGGGAAGTAATCTAGATCACTCACGAGCCCACTGGTCGATGGATAGATGGCAGTCAGTTTCTTTTATAAATAAAATTAAAATTTAATCATTTTAGGAAAAAAAAATGTGAAGTATCGAGAAGTTCTAGAATGATTCTCGTTTCTATGAATAATTGTTACTAAATATGTTATTCTGTATTCAGCCCGAGATTGGCCTGCATCAAATCGGACGTCATGCCTACCTTGGCATTTATGTGCCCTTTTTTTTAAATATAGTGGTAATAATCAGAATTGCATAATCATTTTAATATTCATCGAATGTTAACTCGTTTATCGAATGTTACACAGCAAAAATTATTTTATTCAAATGGAATTTTTATGAGCTTTCATTACCGTGTTCATACGCAACACAACTCCACTGGGTTACCATTGGCTTGAAATGGAAGAACATACCGAATACTATCTGAAAGTTGCTGTCAGCGAGACAAACTCGATCCGTAAGCGGAAGTCCAGTCGCTGTCAAACGCAACTGTCTATCGTTCTTTTTCCGGCATCTTTACTAGTGTCGAGCACACACCGAATTTTGCTACGAGCTAAACAATGTCGAAGAGAGGTAAATTTCGGTCGTTTTTCGTACAAATGTGAGACGCTTGAACGAACCAACCATTTCGGATTGATGTGCAAAGTAAATTTTGCGAGATTGGCTGTGAAATTAGTGCGGGAAATCTGAATGTTGAAGTTTCAAATGTGTTGACCCACTGGGAATGGTGGTACTGCCTTGAAAAACTAACGAGATTTTATTTTTCATCATTCAGGACGAGGAGGATCCGCGGGAGGAAAATTCCGCATCTCGCTTGGTCTGCCCGTTGGTGCTGTCATCAACTGCGCTGATAACACAGGTGAGTGATGGCAAATTTTGCGTGCTGAATCTGCATCCGTGGATGCATTGTTTTGGTTGCTTAACCTCAACCAAATGAAGTGTCCTGAAAACGCACTCACTAGTAAACATCATTTTCAAATTTGTAACATATTTGTGTGTCCTCTCGCCTCTTCTTTTAGGTGCCAAGAACCTGTACGTGATCGCCGTCCATGGAATTCGTGGTCGTCTGAATCGGTTGCCCGCGGCTGGTGTTGGTGATATGTTTGTCGCCACAGTTAAGAAGGGTAAACCGGAACTGCGTAAAAAAGTCATGCCAGCGGTCGTCATTCGACAGCGAAAACCCTTCCGCAGGCGAGATGGTGTTTTCCTCTATTTCGAGGACAATGCGGGCGTCATAGTAAACAACAAGGGCGAAATGAAGGGCTCCGCTATTACCGGTCCTGTAGCGAAAGAATGTGCCGACCTGTGGCCCCGTATTGCATCCAACGCTGGTTCGATAGCATAGAGACAGAAGACGCGCGAAAGATTGGTTTGGAAATGTTTTTCTTGATGATTCCATTACTACTATTAACAAGCAGAAAGGAAATGGAGCGGAATAAAACATGATGGAAGCGAGAGATAAAAGGACATGTTTAAAAGTTGGTGAACTTGTGTGAAATTGATCGATGACAGAATCCTGCAAGTGTTTCGGTGGTTCCTGAATTCTAGGTGTGCAATGTTTCCATATAGGAAAAGCAAGTCTCCCTTTATCAGTGACTGCTGTGGTGATCCCAACATGTTGGAACACCAGAAACTGCTTTGATTTCGTTTTGCTAGTCGATCGTTTGTGGGATACGATATAGCTCCAGCTTGATGGTATGTCCATGCGAACAATGCATTAGGTCTAATATCGAATTCGTTTTTGAACCTGCGTTACCCGAACGTATTGTCAGTGCAAACCTCATTCCAATACGAGATACAAATAAAACCATACACACTGACGTACAACGCACAACAAGTCGACACAATTTTGATACCCGATTCAGTTTGGAACTAGATCAAAAACGAATTCGCTATAACGTACATCGATTTTCTCTTTCTATAATTACTTTGCTTTAACGAAACATGGATCGACAACATGATCCTAAAAGATGCTAAATCATAGCTTATTCTAATGAATTCCACCAATGTTACCTATGACTAATTCAATGTTACCTATGACCTAATGCAAAGTTGATATATCAATCAAGCTTTCACAGTAATAATTGCCACAATTCATTTTTTGAACCATTTTTACCCACGTTCTCGCTTACATTCGACCAGCATTTTTCATACAAAAAACTTCTTTTTGTATGACATATTCGGATACTCAGGTATATAAATCTTGTTTCCAAACGAACTGACACGATTAACTCATATATTTTATACGTAAAAATTACAGCGAAACCCAACCAAAACATTGCCACCAACAACCAAGCCAAGAACTCCCTTACTTATGTTTTGTTTACTTTCTTGAGCAATTAGCACTGATGGCAAACGAAATCATTTCGATGCAGGGTAGCCAAAGATGCCTATTTTGTCTGTTTTATCTGTTGATCATCGAGGTACAGCTTCAAGCTATATGGTTCATTCCGAGAAATTTGAAGATTAACACCAATTCATATGGTTCTATTCTACGAATCGATACAAGTTTCTCTCACTTGAGTCGACAATTGTCGAATCGGGTGAGTCGACTTTGCATTTAATTTGCACGCAGAGTCGAATCACTCGATTCTACAATTATTGTGGACTCGTTTGGACTCGCAGAATAGGCCCAATATTGTCCCATCACATAAGAGTCACCAAGATTTTCAGACCCTGAAACTTAGGAACGAACATTTTCCTTTCCGACTTAAGATTTCTTTTACAGTTATAATATTATATTATGGTGATATTTGATCCCTTGGTACGACTAGATTCCTGCATCGTCCAGTTAACTAGGGGTTTTGCCAAACATATTTATGAAAATCGAGTTCGAAAACTTCAATGTGCATTTACGTCTACTTTTCACAGATGGGACTGATTTGCAGGTACCGGCAGTATAGTAAGAACGAACACGAGAAGGGTGTTATTCTTAACATCATCGCAACGCAACGCAATGAAAGAAAGAAAAACTATTGCACAATATCTTATTCAAATCACGATAAAAAATAAAACTAACACTTATCTTAATTACGTGCGTCGATAAAGTGCATTTCGCGTCGGGTGGAAATCGAAAACTGACGCCACCCTATTGAACATTCGCTGCAACCCCTAGATAGGGCTACTCAACCCATAGTTGGTGCGGCGAAAAGGAGGCCTCAAAATTAGATTGTTGCGCATTGGCCTTGGTTGGCCATTGATTTTGATTTGTTGCAGGATTGTTTCGCAGTCGATTCTTCCTTGTAAAGTATCTGCGGCAGTTAAGGCTCTACAAACATCTCTACGGACTCGCAGCGGGTTCATGTTGACTAATTGGCAGCAACTTTCGTAGCTAGGAAGACGAAATGGGTCTCTCCAAGGTAGTCTACGAAGCGCGAACCGAAGAAAACGGCGTTGAATAGACTTGATTAGCTCGGCACCATTATTATAACTCGGGCTCCAAATCGCTGAACAGTACTCCGGTGTAGATCGCACGAGAGATCAATATAGCGATTTTAGGCAGTGGATATACTGCCGTTATAAGCAAAACTGCCCCATGTATATAGGGAAATCCACAGAACATGGGACAGTTATGCGTAGAACGGCAGTATATACATGTGAAATATGTTGAGAACACACCAGTTGGGAATCCAGCTGAACACCTAGGTCTTTAACGTACCGCATTCGTTCGATGGTCGTGCCGAGAAGATTGTTGTTGAAAACAATTGGTTGTTTCTGCCGTGAAAAGGTTATGACTGAGCACTTAGTCGGGTTGACCACCAATCCATTTAGACTACACCAATCAGCAAAGGCATCAATCTGTTCTTGGAGGAAACGGCCGTTGGCTGCTGAGCAGATACGCAGTAGAAACGCCAGTCGTGGTAACAAGAAGTACGTGGTATGTGGTAGGGATTACCGCCAATTCCTAGCCTGTCAAGTTTAGCGATCGCAATATTGTGGTTCAGCTTGTCGAAAGCTGCCGTTAAATCTGTGTAGATCACGTCCGTTTGGCCTCGAGCAATCATACTATCAGTGATGTATGACGTTAGGCACAATAGGTTTGTCGTTTTGGAACGGTCAGCTGGTACTCCGTACTGATCGGCACTCAAAAACTGCTTATAATGTGCAAAAAGAGAGTTCCTTACGAACAGTTCAAAAAGTTTCGATACAGCGCTTAGCGATGTGATTCCCCTGTTGTTATTCACGTCCCGCTTGGTTCCATTTTTAAATACCGGAAACATGTCTGCCGTTTTCCAGCAAGAAAGAAATATGCCGCTATAGATGGACAGCTCGAATATCGGATGAAGTGGATCCAGAAAATAGGTCATATTCGGTTTCAGAAAAACGGACGGAACACCATCAGGTCCGAGCTTAAATGATGTTTTAAGAAGTGAAGCCGTGTTCGAGATCGTTTCAAAATCCACATCAACGAGGCTAAGTGTTTGTTTTGCCAAGGGAACATTGCCGACGGCAGCGTAAATGGAAGTATCTCGTCTTCAAACACACTAGCAAATTTTACCGAGGACGGATCGGAAATATCCCGTTGATTGCCAGTGGTCTTCCTATTAAAGAACATGGATGACGGTAAGCCTACTTCCTTGCGTTGTTGATTAACATAGTTCCAAAAGGAATTCGGGTGTGATTTTAGTCGCCCTTGAACCCTACTCAGATTTCGTTGAAAATGCACACGACTTAGTTATTTGTATTCGTAGTTGAGTCTGCTATAATGGCGTTTAAGCGGCAATATGCGGTATTTCGTAAATATTTTGGTCCGTCTTAGTTTAGGGGAGGGGCAGGGGGGGGGTTTTGTGGGGTTTTTTGGGGGGGGGGAAAAAGGGGGGGGGGAAAATCTCCGGTGTAGAATTTTTATAGCTGGGGGGGAGGGGGGGAAGGGTTGGGGGGGGGCGGGGGGTACACTGAGGCAAAAGAACTTAAGAATTCTATAAGAAACGCTTATGACTTTGCGACAAAAGCATTTGTTATGAAAATCATAAGTTTAACTTATGACTGGGAAGGGGAATTTGATCATGTTTTCACTTAAGATTTTTATTATTTGTCGTATGAAAATCATATTCAGGTGCTATAAATAACATAAACATTTACTTATGAAAATCGTAGTTCTTACTTATAAATTTCATTGCAACTTTATAATGAATTTCATTGAAAAATTGTTATGAAATTCATAAGCATGATATACGGATTTCACTTTAAATAAAAAGGTAACTATCACAAAAATCATTAATTTATCAAGATTTATCCACCGTTTGAATGATGGACAAATTTTGATAAATTAAGAAGTCCTTACTGGCAAAATATTAAATCTTTTGGTACTCTTGAAGGTTTATTCCTTTAAGTGAATGAAACTCGATTTATAACATAGGTTTATTTATAAAATTAAACTTAAAAGTATTCTCTAGTATTTAATAAGATTCTAAAATTATGATTATAAAATTATATAATAATATCTTCTACTTAAAATCAGTATTAATTCTGAAATAATTATGGCCCTTCACTTCATGAATAGTAAATGGTGATCCGCTCACTACCTTAACATTAATAATACACATTGCATCACATCTTTCAACTGCTTCATAAGCTAAAAAATGATCATCATATGCTCCTTTTATCCAACTTCTGCATATTACGTACATTGTTTCTCTGTGTTTTACAAACTCTTCTATTTCTAGCAGTTGAATCGATGCGTTTTCTGATACTAATATAAACTGCCCCATTTTGAATTGTGAACCTTTGAATTTGATTGAATGCGCGAAGAGCACATTTTCTTTCACACTGAAAGGACATCCGCATGCGATTTTCGAACAGTATGGTCTCGAATTCAGCGTGTTAGCACTGTATTCACCTTCGACATCTAAATCAAAAAAATCTTCTAAGATACAAATCGTGACTAAACTGCAAGCAAGATTTAATACATAAACTATATGCAATGTTCAGTCGTGATGAAATTACATGAGCATATTCTTTAAAGACTTGATGCTTAGCTTTGCTTCTGAAGCACATCATTCGCTCAATCGGCCCACTTTTCATGATTATATTTGGGTAATGAACGAGAAAATGTTGCTTGGGTTTAAGATTGTCGTCAAAGAGCATCTGATACAAATAATGGTAAGATTGTATTAGGTTTTTCAGCTCTTTTAAATCGTTTTCTGTAAATGTTTTATGAAGAATTAAATCTACCGTCTTGATCAAAACTTTACAAAATGTCCACAACGGATCATCACGTGGGACATACGGACCAACCATGAATGTAAAATTCCTACAGAATGCTTTAATTTCTGATGCTGTCATTCTTGCAGTTATATGTTTACTTTTGGTCTTTTTGTTAAATACATCTTCAAAATCTGGCAATCGACTCAAGCTAATATCAGCTGATGTCCTACTGATGAAATTTAATCTAGTATTTGAAGGATGACCTGCCTGAAATTCATGCTTATACGGATGTATATCCTGTTAAAATAAAACATAGAAATTTTTAGGTTATACATGGAAAAAAGAAACAAGAAAAAATAACTTACATCGACTGGATTTCCGATTATTCCTGCTGTTTCTTCCAGGGCCTGGTCACGTCCAGTCGAATCTGGAATATCTTTCAACAGCAAGCAGTTTTGAAGGCGCTTTGAAGGAAATTAATTAAAATAGCATAAAGATTCACGAACCAATAAAAACTGGATGAAAATACTTACGTTTCTCTGCCGCCAATCCTCCACCCAGCCCCAAATTTGATTTGTGTCAAACGGAAGCGAATAGTTGGAAAAAAGTGCACAAAAAGAAGTTTTATTCAATGTTAGCAGGTCAACTAAACGCAAGTTTGCCTGCTGAAACAATGCGATGCACACATCCGGTAGCTCCGATTTTCAATCTGCAGTTAGCTGCTGTTCGTCTAATACGAAGCTTACAAGGTCCGCCATTTTGCCTAACTGATTTCTGACTGAAAATGATGACTTCAACGACGCTCTGGAAATCATAAGTCGCGCTTTTGAAATGCATAATTGATGATTATGAAATTCATAAGTGGCTTATACAATAAAAATCATTCTGTTTCATAAGTCATGTCTTATGAAACTCTTAAGTCCTTTTACCTCAGTGTAGAGATAACAGGAGTCTCGGCCACTCACGAAGCAGAGATCTAGAGAACGATTGTTTTCATTCACCACGTCATTAACTTGGGATAGAGTTGTGGTACTGCCGATCTAAGCATAACTGTCCCATGTGACATTTGGATATTTTTGAGTTTTATATGCCTACCCCAACACATCGATATGTTCTTTCAAAATATAGTTCAAATAATTGATAATTCTAGAAACATCGTAAATACAATAAGTGATTTTTTCCCACCTGAAATATGGACGCATATTGGTCCCACTGGGAGCAATATGTTCTATAGTGGGACAAATCGGCGCCAACATTTGATTAGGGCGAATCTGCTTTTGTAAACAAACACCTTGTCTGAGAATTTATCGGAAGTTGAATACAATTTCTTCAAATTAAATATATCAGCGGATAGAGATAAAGCTCCTCTTCCTTAAAGAGTGCTTAATTTGTATTTGTGACCTTTTGTTCAAGAGAAAATGACTACGAAACCCATTGTTTACAAAAGCAGATACGCCCTAATCTAATGTTGGCGCTGAAATATGCGTTCAATTTTCAAGTGGACAAATCGAGTTGCCATTTTTCCGAAATTGATGATTTGTATCATGGGCCAATAATGCGTTCACCGGCAGTGTAGCTGTCCAGAAGCTGAATTGCCCCTGCGTGAAAAGAATAACGCTTATGGTCGGGACGGAGGAAGCCGCTGTGAGTTGGAGTCCATGCAATGCCCGCTAGGTCCCAAAACAATCACCTCATCATTGAGGGTAGCCATATCCGACGCGGCAAAGCGCATCAATTAATTCCAAGTCTCGGGTTCGATCCGGAGGAATGTTTACCGCACAGAGACATAGTTGACGGCCTCCAAGCTGAATTGCTACCCAAATTCGTGCAGCGGTGATCCAAGAATCGTCTTCAATTGCATTTACTTAAAGCCTGGAACTAACTGCAACAAGAACGACACCGCCGGTCGATTTCCTAATATTGTTTATGTTTCGATGGCAGCGAAATACTTCGTAACCATCTCCAAAAACATAACTTGAAGCAGTCCGAGAATCCAGCCATGTCTCAGTAAAGACTATAATGTTATAGCAATGATCCATGACCGCTAACCGATAATCATCCATGGGCCGTTCATTCCACTAACATTCTGGTAGTAGATGTCTGGGGACAGTTTGGAGGATCCATCTCCTTGGGTACGAATTCGACTCCGTTGGCTTTGTACCAGGCTACCGTGTCCTTCGCGTAATGCACTGATGCCAAATCCGTATTGTAATTGTAATGTATTGCAAGGTGCAAGCTTCAAGGTGTACTTCTGACCAAGTCGTTTTACAACAGTAAACCAATTTTAAATCGCTAGTTACACATTGATTGTTGATTCCACACTTACAAATTGCTTGCCAAACCATTGCTTTGCAAAATTGACATATCGGCATCGTCAATAGTTTGACCAGCACGGACCGTGTAGAACTGGTCACCCAAAAGCATCGTATAATTAAATTTCACGTAGGATTCATCATCCATAATTACGCATGCCGATTTTCCACACAGCAGTTAATCGTAAAATTTACGGGCCCTTGGTTTGACAGATGCTGCTTGTTTTTCACTTCGTTTTGGCTTCTTCTCCTCCTTGACAGTCCTTAGTCGATTTCGTGTCTTTACTCGGTCGACGTTACTCTTTTTTAAGTTCTCAGCTTTTTGGCCACATGTCGAACGGAAGTATCCTTACAGGCGAAAGCTTGCGTGATTTTCCGGTCCAGGTTTTGGTCCACAGGGCCCGGTTTACGTCCAGATTGTTTCTTGTCCTGAAAGGGAGACCCCTCATCATACTTCTAACTCGCGTTACGAACTGCTCCGATGCTCACACCTTCCATTTTCGCCAACTGACTCAGCGTTTGCCCTTTGCCGGGGAAATGCTTCGCATTTTCATGAAAAGTAAATGCACCAGCAATGACTTACAGAGTTATAGATTAATTGAATTAATTCCTTGATTATCGAGTTTTTCAGCCCTGGGCTGGTTCATCTCCTGTCGTAGTCACTCAAATACCTATTGGGTAAAACCAACAATCAATATACAACTAGCGATTTGAAATTGGTTCACTGTTGTAGAACCCCTTGGTCCGAAGTACACCTTGAAGCCAGCACCTAACTATACATATTTGCGCCTTTGTTTTGATTTGCTGTGGTGTTTTGACAGAATATTTGGGGGTGTGTTCGTGTGGGTTCTTTATTGGGGGCGTTTTTTTAAGTTGGGAGCGCGGGTGGGGGCGGTGTGGGTGTTGGGGAGACAAGAAAAAAATCGCATTTGTTGAGGACCTACTGGTGGTAGAGTTGTGTATGGTAAAACTAGGGTGTCAGCGGAAAACCGATTTATCGACTATCGAATCAATTTTGTTGTGTTGGGTGTTTTTATGGGGGGGGGGGGGGGGGGGGGGGGGGAAGCCCACACACCAAATTTCCAATATCATGTTCGGTACTTATTTTGCTGAATTCGGTCTGTAAAACAGAAATTTCACCGAACATTTAGTAAAATATGACATTTGACAAAATTCCGGCAATCAAAACAACGGAATTTCTGTAATTTGCAGAAAACTACCGAACATTGTAGAAAAAAACTACCGATTAAAACTGTAAATGGCAGCAGTTCCGTAGCACTGTAAAAATAATTACAAATGAACTGTAAATTTATTCTTTTGCAAAAGAAGTGTAAAAAAAGTACCGAACAGATTGTAAATTCATTCCATGCTGTCAAACGCAATATTTTCCCACCATTTTGAAGTTGAATGTTGGCCAGCTCTCGTGAGTTGCACGGTGCAGCCAAAATAAGTTCCAAAAATAAGTGCTAAAAATGGAGATATGAACAGCAACTTCCCGGGACCGTAGCCACATTCACAAGGAAAGGAATTTTGTTGGCTTACTCCAAGGATCATCCGATTGCAGCAACGTTAGATGGGAAATTCCTAAGATATTTTACGCAACGGTAACCAAGTGTTAGTTTATCTGATTATACTATTTTAATTATTAACACACAAATAAATGATCTAAACTAAACAGAAATGGGCAAGAAATGAATGCGAATGACAGATTAATTTAACTCATTAATTATCCTCAATTTCAAAATCAAGAAAAAAAATCAATAAAAACCCATTTACAAACGAATCTGTAAATTTTGCTGAGCAACTGTAAATTTTTTACATCATTTTCGGTAAAAATGTGACAGCTCACGTTACCAATCGTTCAGCAAAATTTACAGAACATTTCGGTAAGTTTTGACAGCTCAGTAGCGAAGTTAAATTTACTGAACGTATTGTAAAGCTTAAAAACTACCGAATCGATTACCGAATGTTCTGCTGTTTCATATTCGGTAAAAAATTACAGTATACTGTAAAAAAATCTAAGTGTGTATGGATCGACAGCAAAGTGATGTGAGTCGATAAATTCGGTTTACGGAAAAAAACTTTTTTGGTTATAGTGAACATATACACACATAACGCCAGCTGTTAACCTCGGCACGGACAAAATCGGCTCTTGCCTAAACAATGCCACACAATGAGCGGAAAACCCCACCCATCATTGTTTAACTATTGAAATTCTTATAAATATAAAAATGAATTTCTATCGAACTGACCCTTATAGACATAGAAACTACTTAACCGACTGGCGTGAAAATGTGTATGCAGGGGCTTTTGGGACCGGACAAGCTTCTCATGATGGTTTAAGACCCCCCTCCCCCCCTATGGAATGAGGGGCTCTCATACAAATGAAACACAAATTTCGGCATAATTCGAGAACTAATCAAGCAAATGGAACCAAATTTGGCATGTGCCAGTTTTTGAAGGCAAAAAAGGTTTTTATGGCAGTTTGAGATCCCTCCCACCTTCAGAAAGGGGGGGGGGGCTCCCATACAAATGAAATAGGAACTTCTAATAACTCAAGAACTAATCAAGTAAATGGAACCAAATTTGACATATGGAAGTACTTGAAGGCAAGACATGTTTCTATGGTAGATTGAGACCCCTCCCACCTCTAGAAGGGAGAATGGGCTCCCATACAAATGAAACAGGAACTTCTGATAACTCGAGAACTAATCAAGTAAATGGAATAAAATTTGACATGTGGAAGTTTTTGAAGACAAGAAATGATTATTTGGTAGTTCGAGACCCTTCCCATTTATAGAATGGGGGGCTCCCATACAAATGAAACTGGATTTTTGGAGCAATAATGAACTCACACGAACACACTCTCAAATATTCTGCCAAAATAACACAGCAAATCGAAACAAAGGAGCAAATATGTATAGCAAGGTGCTGGCTACAAGGTGTACTTCGGACCAAGGGGTTCTACAACAGTGAATCAATTTCTATTGGCTAATTGCACAATGATTGTTGGTTAAACCATCTGTAATATCGTTCTTGTATATTACATGTTTATTAGGGTAACCTGTATAGTGTATTGCACATTGCTACATAGTCCTACGTTACCTTTGCGTACAACCCCATTGGGCTGAACCTTGTAGTTTTTTTTTCATGGGTAGGGACGATGCACCTATATTAATTTCATCACTTTGCAATTCATCCTACTTGAAATAAAACGATATACACGAGACAGGATTAGTTAGTAATGTTTGTTGTGGTTATTTAACGTAAGCAAACATTATTAGAAAACGAAACCGATCCTTCAACTGCCCTATTGTTTGATTCATCGTAGGATGAATATAGGAACAATGAGATTAATATGGCAGTTTCCCTATATGATTATCTGAACTCGGCGCAGCCGTTCTTTTCAATTTATTGTGCTGTTCATTTCCTCCTTGTGCACATTGAGGGTTATTCCGAGAGTCGAAGTAACGTTTGTCACCCGCAGTGACGTGACTGTCCATTTAATTTACCCAGAAGAGTCACGTCACCGAAGGTGACTTCTCACTTCATAAAGTGACAAATGTCACTTCGACTCTCGGAATAACCCTCATTATGTA
Organism: Aedes koreicus; assembly: GCA_024533555.2. NCBI lineage: Eukaryota > Metazoa > Arthropoda > Insecta > Diptera > Culicidae > Aedes > Aedes koreicus. The sequence continues at coordinate 170,611 of JAHHFK020000650.1, forward strand.
CATACAGGGGATGATCAAAAAGGAGAAGACTAGCAAAATTTTGTCCAGATTCAAAGTGATACAGTTCGGTGAATAATAAACCGTAGAATCATGAAGTTTGATATGTTGCAAGCCAGGTTTGGTACAGTTCTAACTCTGGCCATTACACTGGTAGGGTACTTCCTTCACGATTCCCGATAATGAATCCGGAACTACGGAAAATAACGAAATGTCCGCTACTCTTCCAAAAACTAGGATGAATTTGTAATCGTATGGAAACAGTTGCATCTAATTTGGTTAAGGGTACGCAGAGTTACAGATAAATTAAAAAGGAGTTTTTCAACATAAGAAGTGTCAGGAAATAGGGTAAAAAAACTACATTTTACGGAAATGGCCATATCTCGGTTGTTTATGGGCCAATTCACGATCTTTAACCACTGACAGACTTGTTATGAATTCCAGTTTCTGAGAAAAATATAATATTTCCGATTTTCAAGTAACATAAAAAATAACAAGCTGCAGAAAATTAGCACATTTGACATAACCTCAAAGTATCCGTGATATCTCCGGTGACCGGAAGTCAAATCAAATTTCGAATAAACATGCTAAAACTAGAATAAATTCCCCGTCGAACGCTTCTAGTTTCATCAAAATCGGTTAATTATTCACCGAACTGTATCACTTTGAATCTGGACAAAATTTTGATAGTCTTCTCCTTTTTGATCATCCCCTGTAACTTTAGATGCTAAGCTGTACAGTTTTTTCCGACTTTCAGTATAAAAACAACAGACGGACATACCATTCGAGTACAGTCATACTCGTAACCCAGGAAAGTCTAGTAAATTTCCAACCCAAAAACATCATAATCAGATCCAGACCTCTAGTATTGCCTTGCTTTGTAAGTATGATTTTACTGACTAATTTGTAAAAGAGGTTAAAAAGGACGTTAAATCCGTTTTTCAAATCACGATTATGTTTATTCGCAAGAATATTAGACTGAAATTAGCAATGTTAAAATAATTAATATGATTTGAATATGAATTTATATGTGTAAAATATTACACCAAAGTCCCATCCCTGATGAAGAGAAATATGTGCTTATTCCTCCCGCCATGTGGACCACAAGGTCTCGTTATCACTTGTGAAGTGAGAATAGGCTTAACAAGTGTCACACTCAATTCTACAAGTCACTCCGATCCACACGCCGCGTAGTGTAGTATAAGCACAGTTGATTCCGCTAAAATGTGGTTTTGCGTTTTCCGTCTACCATTGATATTAGTAAGTACATTAAGTTTGTGTATGGCGCTGGGCCGAGTTAAACAGAATATTAAAAAACTAATTTATAATACGTCTCTGGACAACCAGCTCCGCAGTATGGTTATGTTGAAAGACCGGCATAACAGAGCGAAAATCCTCCGTAATCCGAACGTACGCCTTGCATCCCTCTGGTTGATCATCACAAATCCAAATCATTTGGCCGTTGAGCAGCTTCTGCGAAAAGTGATACCGGAAGGAATCATTGTAGATAAACTTCCTTTTGTGATTATTATTCGTCACCAAGAATGGAACCCGCTTACGCATCTTTCGATCTAGTATTGTTCCATCTCTGATCACCTGTTGTTGGTGTTGCTGATGTTTGTCGTTCAGCTTCAACTTGCCGTCAGGCTTCTGTTGCAGAGTCGCTGAACAGGATATCTTGCAGCATTCCCATCGTATGCTACCAGCAAGGCATGGGCGAGGCTTTCGGTACTCATACCCATCAAAATACAAGACTGCCTTCTTGCGAAGCAATCTCGGGGAAAGAGGTTTATTTTTAGTGGTGTGATCAGGTTTGGTTTGCTTTCTGTTTTTATCACTCGCAATCGAACAATTACTTTTTTTGGCATTCAATCGCTGAACGACACTGGGTTTTATGTCCAACTTTTCGAGGGGAACATGACATTTCTGAATATCCATTTGAACCGAAGGTAAGTCTTTCATTTCAGAATGTTCGGTTATTTTGATGACAGAGTTATCGATGCATTCATTCTGCAATATAGCAATGCTTTTAAACATATAGGGAAACTGCCCCCATATTAATCTCATTGTTCTTATATTCATCCTACGATGAATCAAACAATTGGGCAGTTCAAGGATCGGTTTCGTTTTCTAATAATGTTTGCTTACGTTAAATAACTACAACAAACATTACTAATCAATCCTGTCACGTATTTCGTTTTATTTCAAGTAGGATAAATATAGGAACAATGAGATTAATATAGGTACATCTTCCCTACACTCTTCATGCAAACACTTACCCCGAAACCACGAAATGACTCGCTAGAACTTGCTCCGGATATCTGGACGGCAACGTCTACTTTTGATGGAATATTCGCCATCGCACCTGGAGCTGACTCGGTCGCCGAATCGGGAGCAAAAATTCTCTTTGTTTGAAGGAGCATATCTGCTTCCACGGGTTCTTTGAGTTTACATTGTTTATTATCAGTGTCATCCGTTTGATCGCGGTTCATCCGTGACATTCTTTCAAACTCTATTCCACTAGTCATTCGGGAACGCTTCTCTCGCAGATATCCATCATTTGATTGGCATTGTTTCTTGAAATTGTAAAATGAATCGATCTTATCACTACACGCCGAACAAATTACTGAACAAAAATCCTCCAAGAATGATACCTGCAAACCGAGAATAAGAATTATTCCTATAAAAGTTCGAACATTTTATCATTGAAACTAAAAACTCACGTGAATGCTCAAACAATCGTAAATTCGACTAAGCAGTTCATTGACAAAGCAATCATCACCGGGAGGGAATAATGGTTTAAGATTGATTTCAGATGATCTTAAACACAGTCTGCACCGGAAGTCGTCCAGCATGCACGTGGGTGTGCTCGGCGAAAGCATGGTGGCGGTTTAAGACGATTTATGGAGTTCAAAGTTTTAAAAAACCACTGGTTAAAGTTAACCAGGTCAGTGTAATATTCAAATGTAAAAAGGATTGCCTGACAAATGCGTAAAAGTAATTTTATTCTAGCTCACTCTAGGATATATCAGCAGTTAACATATAACTACAGACAACTTCGAGTTCAACCAGATCCAGCTGAATGGGTCAAATTTAATTAATATATACAGGAGTGGCAGAAGAAGGTATTTGTTGGTATAGGTAGCAAAATACATTTATTTGTGACGTCAGACTCCGGAAATGGAATCACACTCAAAAAATTTGGTTCCTCAAATTCTAGAGCAAATTTACAATAGGTCGTAAGTAAAAATATAAACAAAAATGATGTTTTTCACGGAATGATAGCTTGGGTACTCCTCAATATGAATTATACACAACATAATATGAATTGCAGCGAATTGCTGCTATAATTAATTTAACAAAATTGGCTTAAGTCACAAACTACTCCATAACGAACTTTTGTAGCATTTCTCGCTTTGTCAATTTGACTTAAGTGCTTTTCTATGCTCCGCACCGACCTATCCACCGACTTTCATTTTGGCGTAAGCAACATGACTGGTGATTCCATGACGAAACAGACATGACGAATGCGACATATTATTTTGCGACACGATGTAACGCACCCGGCGGATGTAACGTGATAACTTTCCGAACGACTTTTAATGAGGTCGTAATTTCCCTAGGTGAAGTTAAAAGACTTTAAATTGAATTTATTGAATAAATTGATTTGGAATTCAAGTAAATGGCAGTCCTTATGGATGTAAAGCTAAACCTTGCTCAACTTTGTTTGTATGCTTCAAATATGATAACTTGGTTCAAAATATGAAATTGAAACTAATTTACTACGTTGATTTTCCCGATGAAAACAATATATTACTTATGACCTATTGTAAATTTGCTCTAGAATTCATGTGTGGCTGCACATATCTTACTTCAATATTTGTTTTCAATAAATCCATGTGCGGCATATGCCTACCTAAAGGCTGGTTTACAGTTCGGGAAAAGCGTCACGGAATTTCGGCGCCTGTGTGTTTTAAATGGAGTCCGGGATTTGAATTCCCGTGGTGGGTATTAAGTATTAAGTCTACACAAAAAATTCAGTTTTCTTGAAGTGTAAACCCAACCGTGGGATTTAGGGCTGGTTTACCCCCTGGCAAGAAATCAGAAAGAATTTCATTAATTTGCCTTATGAAATATAATGCTGTTGAAAAAATAAACATATGAAGCAACCTGGACTCGAACCTAGAACGTTAAGGTTATGGGTTTAGTGACTTGACCACTAGTATGTATCAACACACAACAGGTAAGCTTAAAAGCGTACAAGAACAACCCCAAGTAACCACAAGCATTATATTATTGCTCTTATTCAACACAAAATCAACATCATTAATGCGGGATCGCATAAATTCAACAGTTGTCAAGCAATGAAGCGTTAGATTAGCTTTAAGAATATAATGATGCATTACCAATGCAATGATGCATTACCAATGCAATGATGTATTACCAATGCAATAATGCTACTTTAGCAATGTCTTATGGCATTTAAAAAGATATAGCATTAGTTTGATCTTAGTGGGTAATGCATATGCCCTATATATGCAAGCTATTATAGCCTCGTGGTTACTTGGGACGTCATGTAAAACAAAATCCATTCATAAAGCAGGCTTTTGAAATTCGAAAGTGTCGTGAGCTGACCGAAGTTTTCAGCCTCGATTATGTGGCTGCTGCTACTGGTCCGTCGCTGTCAAAGTTCGTTTCAAGAATGATCTGAATCAGCACAGCTAGCTGGTATTTATAGCTATCGGCCTCTCATGTCAATGCGTTGCGTTGGTTTTGTTTATTCTTACCAAGCGAGGAGATTTTCGCATAGCTTACTACAAATTTCGTTTCACGCTAAGTTGATAACACTCAAATCGAACGATTATACCCAAAGTGAATGGCAAATTAATACTCTTAAAATCCTATGAAGCATCTTAACATTTCTTTCATACATACTCTTTATACTACAGAAAGCATCGTTCACACTGTCACGTTAAAAAATACCGCAGTAGAAACTACCACCCGCATAATCACAAACCATTCCTGGACCATTTCCTTTATTGATGACGACATTTACCCTTATAGTTGACAACTATAAACTAACAATCTCCTATGTAGTTTTAACAATATGTCAAATGGTAATAGGCCAAATAACAACACGGTAAATCTGAAGTATGCATTTATGACTTCAAAGTAGTCACTTTGCTTGAAGACTGGAACTATGCTTAATTTGCCTAAAAAGGTTTTATGCAAAAATGCCTAAGGAGGTTATACGTCAGAAAGTCAATAAATTTTAGGCATTTTTTAGCATGTGGAAGAGATTAGAAACTATGCATTTTTAGAATGTGATTGTGCTTAGAAACTAGTCATTTTATGAAATGAAGATGAGATAAGAAACTCAGCGCCAATATTTCAAAAGGGCAGACCTGCTTTTTTTTAATCAACGAAATCACAAAAATCCACAAATACAAATCAAATACACCGTAAGGTAGGAAAATGTTTCTTCTTGCAGTCGAGATTGTTGATTTGTAGGAGAAAGTTTTCATTTCCGAGAAAGCGATGGTTATAGTAATTGTTTATAGCAGATCCGCCCTTTTGAAATGTTGGCACGTAACTGGTCTTAGAAAATGGCTCTAGGTACAGATTTCAGTTTATTTAAAACCTTAAAATATATTTAATTTAAATGATTAATCTAATTAATACAAATGATCAATCTGAAACTGAATCAGCTTCCATTGATTCCGTAAATTTGGCGCACATCAGGCTTACAGATTGCCTCGCCCTGTGAGTTTTCGTTTTGAAACAGAAAACTTCGATAAAATCAGATATTTTAATTAATAGTGCAGGAATTGGAACGGAGAACACACTGAAGCATTTAAAAAACGTGTCGATGGCCTGCACCGAGCCTGTTCCACATGGAATGATTTCTCCATCGATGAAGATCATGTACCGATCACCTTGCGATATCAAATGTGGGGCAACCTCTGAGTTGTGTGTTACATTGAACGCAGCGTACTTTGCCAGCTGTTCCGGTAGAGCAGAAGCGGTGTCCTGTGAATCAATAAATAATCTAATAATAATATTCATCAGAAATACACTGTAATGTGACGCAGCCAATTGGAAATATATAGAACTTTTAGTACCTCAATCCAACGAACTAATGGGGATGCTAACTCATCTTCTACACTAAGAGGCATGATAACTGGTTGCTTTTTCAATCCTCTACGGCTAAGCTGAGCCATAATGCGAAGACATCCTCGTAGATGATCTGCAAAAAAATGGCTTTAAACTAGAGACAAATAACACGCCTTAAAAATACTCACCATCCTGAACCGATGCAAATGTGCCCCGCTCAAGCAGAAGAGCACGAGAAAATAATTGTCTTAAGTCAGATTGTCTGCTGTAATTTACATTCAACCGTTCGAAAGCTTTCTGAATCTGAAAAATGAGCAAATAGGAAAAACAGGCATTACCGAATACTGTAAATAATACCCACCATAACTCCGTTATACGATTTCAAATGTGGTAGAACATGCACTATTCCCACCACCGTTTTTTTGCTTTGGAGCAGCAGTTCATGCAATGGATGTGTTTCCGTCATCATTCTAACGATAGTGTTAAAATTTGCCGATGTTGAATCTTTTCTTCCGCACTCTTCAGCTAGTTCTATTATCTCTGATGGCACACTTTTAATTTCTTCAGGTCTTTTATTGCGTGTGAACCTTCACCAGGTGCCAAGTTACTGGTAGCATTTCTGAGGTGCCTATGAATTATTCCAGAATGAGCATATCCTGGGCCTTTTCCAGAGTTCTTCCAAAAAAACAATCCAAAATCGGGAGCATTTTCGGCCGGTTTTGTAGCACTAAGAGACGGAAAGGTGGCAAGAATGTTTGCAGCTAAATCCGTTTTTTCCTGTGTAGTGGGGTATCTGTGAAATAAAAGTTTAAGAGAAATACTTTTCTTCCATATTTTTCTTGCTATTTACACCGAGATTTTTACTGCATTTTTATCAATGGTATAGGACCTATTGAAAACCTACTCTGGAATGATGGGAAATATAGGACTTTATGAAGTGTTCAGCTTGAATTCGGGATTATTTTGATTGGACGAGTCAACAAAATACTTACATTTTTTCGCTAAGTAATCTAGCTACTAAGTCGTTGCAAAGAATTCGGATCATTAGCAGCAATTCGTTGTAGGTAGGAAGTAGATCAACGTTTAACTTCTTGTGCAAGACATTCCGGAATTTGGCGTTCCCACCCAGCAATTCCCGGATCTAAAATGAGTGGATTAAAGCAGGTAATTAATCAGAATTCAAATGTAACATCGTTTTGCATACTCGGGTTGGTTCAATAACGATTTCTTTTTTGTTTCCACTTCTACAGACCATGTCTAAACTTTCTCCGAGGCCTGAAAGTTCACCGGATGCTGAAGATTTCATGGAACATTGATTGCTTGAGCTTGCAGTTGGATCTTTAGCTTGCTGGATGAACCGACTTGTATCCTGAATGTTAAAGGATTGCCTGATGCTTGCTGAAACCGCTAGGATGATTTTTTGTGGCCCCATCTCCTTGATGCCAATGTTGACAAGATCTGTATCCGTGATGTACAGAAGTGATTCATCGGTGAATTTTTGTGCTGAGCGAGAGAAATTAAATGTTTTAAAGATCTTATGAAAATTGGAGAATTATTTGTGTTGTTCTACAGTGATTTTTCTCAATGAAAGTAGGCCAACAAGCTAAAATATTGTTCGGCTCATGTTATTTAATTATCAGATGGAAATGCAACAATTGTGTTCTGGCTAATCTACATATTTTAAACTTATATATACGAGATCGCTGTCTGAGTTGTATGGTTTCCACAAACTGTAAATTTTCCTACTAGAAACATTACATATCGCAATACGTGCTACCTGATCGGTAAGCCTCATTTCATAACTGTTCCATGATTCGCAAAATCGATCGATTTGGATGACTTGGAATATACAAATGTATTGACCGTTTGATGCGATAATTGCGTTCAGAAGACCGTATCTTGAAACTTCACAGGAACTATATTTAGCTACTAAACCTGGACGGAAAGTCGTACCATTTAAAGTCAATTTTTTAAAAACATAGACTTGTTCTGGGAAATCAAACAACAAAAGATGAAACTCGAAAGAACTCTTATCCACAATTACAGACGATTTCTCAATGACTTTGTCAACATCATATTCATAATTTATAATTGAATTAACTTGCTTTAGGTTAATTTTTTTAGTTAAACTATGCGTAATATTCTTGAAATTTCCACAAGTTTTAGTTTGTGATTTTGACACCTTAAAATTGGCTTCGAACTGAAGGCAGCTCATTTTGGCTATAGGTCCATTATCTCTGATAATTTGAGTATAAAGCGAAATATGATGGATCTTATTAATAGGATTGGCAGATGGGAAACATTCTTTTAAGTTTGTATAGAAGCATTCAACTACACAATCAAAATGCTCAATCATATCGACGATTAGGGTAGTTGAAAACGAATAATACGTTATTAATAACACATTATGGAGAATATTCAAGAAGGGCTCGTTTGCGGCCAACATATCTGCAAAGATGAATGGAAAGGACCGAAGGAGAAGCCAAGTTTGTGACGCAGACTGACTAATTGCATTTCCCTTTGCTTTCAAGCTTTTCGATGAAAAATTTGCAGATGGCTTGTCTTTAGACTCAACTACGCCATAATTAAAAGTATCGATTCTTCTGTTTAGCTCATCTTCTGGTAATGTTTTAGCCACGTTTACGAAATGGTTTAAAAATTTTTTGATTACAAATGGCACTATTCCCTCCAGAACGTCGTGCATGGGATCAAAAGAATTATTTTCCGCAATATGAAAATAATTAAGAGAATGAAATATCGACTCCCGGATGACTCCACATTGTGCCGGTTTCAATAAGCCTTCACTAATATCTGTAAGGTTTGCCTGAATACTTTCTCGAGTCCTTGGTTGATGTACTGCTCCATATCGGCCAGAAAGTAAGTCAAATCTTGTGATATAACATGCTCTACAAAACATACTTGATTGGGGGGGCATTATTGCGAACACCTCGTGTATAGCAGCGGTGTCTCCAAGAACATGCACCAGTGTGGCCCGCAACGTAAATATTTCTTGGTTTTTCAACGTAGTCGTAATCCCTTCTTCTGATTGTAAAGCCTTCAAATCGTTTAGCAATAGTTCAGCAATTTCACCCATGCCATATTTTTTTACCAGGCTTGAACGAACCATTAGTGCAGTATATACCCTATTAAGAGATGAATTAATTTTGTCGTCCAAATTCTGTATTTTGAACGAAAATATTAAAAGCTTCTGCTTCCCTTTTCGAGATCCCAAAGGATTACACTGTTCTACATCGTCAACATGGACGGACAGTCGAAGGGCGCAAGGAAACTTTTGCAAAAATTCGTGCGTTTTAAACAAGTTACCATCTTTAAACCCAAACTTGTTACTTTTGTTTGACTCCTTTTCATTAGTTACCATTTCCCTGACTGCCGGGTTCTGCATAATTAATGAAAGAGTTTCGGTAATAGGAATATAGTGCATCACATCCTTGATTATGGATGACTTCTTCAAAGCTCGATATGCGTTCTTTTTCCGTTTAGCGTTTGAGTGATAACGAACGGTTTTGACGATTTTACATTTTCCCAAGACAAATTCTTTTGGCTCTGGTACGCCATGACCTGCAATACCGGATAGGTAACTTAGGTTACTAGATGGGTTTTTCACATCTGCATAAAGATCCGGTACAGCTATATTGTTGAATAGATTAACGGTCTTGCTGTCACATATCGGAATATTCTTCGCAACCAGAAAACTGCTTATTTGATTAACCACCAACTGTTGATATGTTTTCAGGAGATCAGCTGAGTAATCCATAAAAGTCTGAACTTTTGTCTCGGTCAGGGCAACATCACAACGAAGAGCTGTGATAAAAGAAGATGCCTTAGTCAGGAGTTCATCTCTGGGGATCGTTTCCCTTGGGCGACCAACTGGATCTGCTTCTTCTCCAACATCCATGGGCTCCGGAAGTGGTGAATCAGCAGCCCGGGACGGTACGGATGTTAATGGATGATGTTTTAAGATGTGGTTCTTCAATGTTTTAAATATTTGATACATGGTTCCGCAGTATGGACAGCGAAATGGCATCACGTTCCTCAAACTTGTGTTTAGTTTGTGATTATGTTTGAAGTGATGTTTGAGCTCCTGCACATAACCGTCAATTTGGGCATCGCAGCCAGTGATAGGGCACCGGATACCTTTATAATCTATATATTTATAAAAAATATAATAATAATTTATTAAAAATCACTTGCCTCGTAGCTTGTCCATGACAGTGGATTCAAGTTTGGCTTGCAATAACTCCATTTTTTTCTTAACTTTGTTTTCATCCAAAGCCAGTCAACTATCACCAACAGATATTTTCACTTTGTTGATTGTGTTGTTTTTATGCATTTTTCCTATCACCCTGGAATAAAAAAAAGACTCAAAATTATTCATTTTTTGGGAATAAAAAGTAAGCATTTTTTGACGTACAGAGGATGTTCATTAAAATGCATAGAATGTAGTCAAAAAATGACTACCTCAGAATTACCGTGTAGTTTAAAGTTAGTAAACAAAATCGATATTTGCCTGGTTAACGCTTAGCTTGTTTAAAGGCATATCTGTAGTAAAGGAAAAAGGGGGGTAGAAAATAAAAAATAATGAAAAAAGAATTGGAATGGGGGGGGACCGGGGGGAGGGCGGCCTGGGGCTTGTGGGGCTTTTTGTAGTATTGTGGTGTGTTTGTTTTTGTTTTGGGTTGGGTGGGGGTGTGAAAGAGATGGGGGTGGGTGGGGGGGGGGGGGGGGGGGGGGGGTGGGGGGGGGGGGGGGGGGGGGGGAAAAAAGAAAAGAAAAGGACAGGAGCAAAAAAAAAAGGAAAAAAATTGGAAAAAAGTTAAAAGAAAATAGGATATAAGATATATTTTTATATTTTTATGATGTAAACCAAAAATATAGTAAGGGGTAGGTGGGGGGTGTGGGGGGGGGGTGGGGGGGGTTAAATGGAGAAAAGTTGGGGAAGGAGGACCAATAAGCTATTGGATATATTATTGGATAAGAAATATGTTAAATATATATATTTGTGGTAGGGAAAGGGAGGGGGAAAAGAAGGGGAAGGAAGAGGGGGGGGGGGGGGGGCGAAGTTTTGGGGGGGGGGGGGAGAGAAAAAGAGATAGTATACAATTGTAATAAAAAATTGAGTAACATGAAGCGGGAGTGTATACGACTTACAAATAAAACCATACACATTGACGTTCAACACACAACAAGCACAACTTCCTTATCCAAAAACTATATATTTTTTGTTAACTATCCACCCTCTCCAGGCCTTGTTACCCCAATGGCGTCTATATAAGGTCTGGCCCAGTAGCCACAAAAATATTAGTGAAATGAGCGAAATTCACTCATTACACTAATACCACCGCATTCCTTGCGCACGCTACACAAAAGCTCGGAAAGTGCTACGTCATACTATTTATTTATTCGTTCGCTCCGTGATTGTTTATTGTGTGCGCTGTAAAACTTAATTTTTCAACCGATTCCCGTCTACCGATGATGGAGAATTGGCTCTTTATCGCTACTCGATTGTCAAGTCCCAGTGTTTGCAAGTTAATGTGGCAAAAATTCAATTAACTCAGTTAAATTCACTATAAATGTTAGCGGAGGAAATGCTTCTGCTCAATAAATGGCATTTGTATCATGATTATATCCACAATTCAGCATTTATAATAAACGTTTTAACCGGTTTTCTTTATCTGAACCTATGCACGCTCGTAGAAAGTTGAATAGTGTTACGTCATCACTCGTCGACTCAGCAATGTTTACATTATTTTTGCTTCCAATACAAGCAAGCAGTGCGTTGGCCCAGACCTTATATAAACGTCATTGTTGTTACCCGTTCGCTCAATTTTGAGTAACACCGAACGAGCGTATCTAACACAAACAAACTATCAATCGCTCTGAGCCTCATAAAGTTACCTTGGGCCGAAACAGCGATCTTTTGTTGACATTCCTTCGGGTTTCTTCGTTATCGGTTGTCGTTCGTTGAGTCTGACTCGCTGGATTACGGTGGTTTTGGTAGCGATTTTCTCGCCAGTCGGCTTCGTCTGTCGCTGTCACCCCTGTCATTAATCGACTACGAAGAGTGAAAAAAGGCACAATATTGTAGAAAATTCGCAGTATAGTACGTCATACTGGTGTCATCTGTGTTTATAACTAGGGAAAGACACTAAAAAATAGATCAATAGCATTGGTTACCGTTTTTAGAATTGTTTCAAACAATTTCTTGCTTGAATTGATAAAACGGCTGATGGAATAAAAATGTACATCTAAATCGGAAAGCTGTATTTTCATCGAACACTTTTTCATTCGACAAAGAAAAGGCGTAACGCTAGAGGTATGTAAATAAACAATCTTGTAAACGATGTATTTTATTCATTGAAATGATTGTGGGCGATTGATGCTGATAAAAATAGGGCATTGAAGATTTTCTATAAAGATTGAAAAGCAAGTTCGCTGCGTGCCTTCCCTATGCACAGACATACAACATGTTCAATGGAACAGCTGGACGTTATGAAGCTAATAGCAGTATTTTTATCCATATTATTATTATTATTATTTTTTTGTTTAAGAAACTTTCAGCCGATGGCTAGTTCTTCTCTAAACTTTTATCCATATCGTCTGGACACCGGATTAGCATATAAACACATCATAGTAATATATAAACATTGAGTTAAAAAAGAAAAAAATTGGCGCTGGTATGTTTGTTTGAAGAAATTTCTGAAGCTAGTGGAGATAGGAAATAGTAGGTAGTAAACGTCATGAAATGAATAAGCCATTCAATACCATTCGTCTATTATGTTATGTTTCGTTTCATGCTTCTGCTTCACATTTATTTTCTTGATGTGTATGTGTTGAAGTCGCACTGCTTTTGCCAACAAACTGAATATTTCATTCAACCTCTTGCATGAGCGTTCATTTTCATCATTTGTAGGCGGTTTGTCTCGCTTTATGAGTCATAAATGATAGCCATAGCTAGCATACATATAGGAAACGGTTTGGAAGGTTCGTCACTTGATCGTCACTCCGTTTACTGTTTGTTTTTGAGGGCGTCTTTGGTCGTTAATCGGTGTCCTCCCATCATTATATATCATGATATCAGCTGTTTGTTGTAGATCGCAATACCATCCGCCATCCGCCATGTTTGCCTGCAGAGTGGCTAATTGAAGTTTGCTGTCTATTTTCAGCATTATTTGTTGGGGATCCCTTCCACGTCATCGTCTAGGGCATTGAAAAGAAGCCGCTGCTGTCTGGAAAATGATAGCGGCCAACAATGCTCGTAGCACCAATAATGATCCAGTGGAGACGTCGGAATCGTCGCCCATTACTGGAGCCGCAAATGGAGGTTCCTCTAGGATAATGCGCCAATTTGGCAGTTTGTTTCAACCAGCGGTGCAGCGTAATGATCCTGCCGGATATGTAGAGTTTGGTAGTATTTCCGACCCGGAGGCACACTCCAGTCGAACGCTGGGAACATTTGCCGGTGTTTTCTGTCCGGTGGCACTGTCTATGTTTAGTGCGTTGGTGTTTATTCGAGTTGGTAAGTGCGAGTTGTACAAGCAGCATGTACGGGCATTGTCGTTGATTTGCGTATTATACTGCTCTCATTCGTAGGATTTATTGTTGGAAATGCCGGCCTGTATGTTACGCTGTTGCAATTCGTGATTGCTTACGTAATATTGCTGTTTACCGTTTCGTCGGTATGCGCTATCTCCACCAATGGAGCTGTCGAGGGAGGCGGTGTCTATTGTGAGTATATTTGTGTACATCGCTGTTAGGTGTCGATCGGCAATCATTAATTGGTGTAACATTGGTTAATTCCCACGACCTACGCTTAACTGGCCAGATAGGTTTGTCTTCTTAAATATCACTATTCAAACAATATTGCCTTTTCTCTTTCAGTTATGATCAGTCGCACGCTTGGCCCGGAGTTTGGAGGATCAATTGGAACTTTGTTCTTTCTGGCCAATGTGGTCGGCTGCGGCCTGGCGATATCGGGTTGCGCTGAAGGCATAATTCAAAATTTTGGCCCAACAGATGGAGGCGATGTGGGTTCAATTCCGGACGGTCGCTGGTGGCGTTTCTTATACTGCAGTTCTATCAATACCGTCATGCTGTTGGTTGTGTTGATCGGTGCAGAAATGTTCGCCAAGACATCCATGATTATTTTGGGTGTGGTGGTCGTTTGTCTAATGTCGACATACGTGAGCTTCCTGTCGATGGGGCCACTGGAGGTAGCGATCCCAGTGGAAAATAGTTTGGTGCAAAATGCTACCTATAAGGTAATGGGAAACTACACTGGACTTAGCATGAACACGTTGGCGGAAAATCTGAACAGTCACTACGGGCAGGATTACACGTCCAATGGAAACGAAGTGAATTTCGCAGTGGTCTTTGGTGTGCTTTTTTCGGGTGTTACTGGAATAATGGCTGGTGCTAACATGTCTGGTGAGCTCAAGAATCCATCTCGAAGCATTCCCAGTGGCACATTATCTGCCGTTTTATTTACATTTGTTTGCTACATTGCTCTTTCCGTGCTTATGGCTATGACAACGTCTAAGTTCTTATTGCAAAACAATTTTCTGTTCCTGGGACCGATAAACCTTTGGCCGACGTTTGTAACTATCGGAATCCTTACGGCTACCTTCTCAACAGGACTGAGTAACTTGATAGGATCCAGTCGAGTATTGGAAGCGTTGGCAAAAGACAAAGTGTTTGGATCTTTTTTAAATGTTGTCGTTCGTGGAACGTACAAAAGCAATCCGATAGCGGCCGTCATTGGCAGCTGGGTGTTGGTCGAGGCAATCCTTCTGATAGGATCATTGAATACAATCGCACAAATCAATTCCGTCCTGTTTATGTTGTCCTATCTGGCAACAAATCTGGCTTGCTTGGGAATCGAAATTACAGGCGCTCCCAACTTTCGGCCAACGTATAAATACTTCACTTGGCACACCGCTTTCATTGGTTTGATTGGAACCGGTGTTATGATGTTCGTCATCAATCCGATTTACGCTTCCTCTAGTGTAATACTGTGTCTACTGTTGGTCATTGCATTGCATCTTTTCTCGCCCGCCTCCCAGGGAGCACAGTGGGGTTCCATTTCACAAGCTTTAATGTTCCACCAAGTTCGAAAATACCTCCTCATGTTAGACTCTCGTAAGGACCACGTCAAATTTTGGCGCCCACAGATGCTCCTTCTGGTATCCAGTCCACGATCCTGTTGTCCATTGATCCATTTCGTCAACGACATGAAGAAGGGTGGTTTGTACGTGGTGGGTCACGTGAAAGTGGGAGAATTTTCCGATAATGACTCCTCGAACGATCCGACAATCGAAGAATACACTCAGTGGCTGTCGCTGATAGATCACATGAAAGTGAAGGCCTTCGTAGAGCTCACTCTTTCTAAAAGCGTTCGGGAAGGAATACAACACCTTATTCGTATTTCCGGCATGGGAGCAATGAAGCCAAATACGATTATTCTAGGATTCTACGACGAGGAACAATCAAAGGACTTTTTTGAGCAGTAAGTTTTACAACCATTTTTTCACACTGTTGAAAACCCCAATATCCCTTTTGTCCCACAGTGAAAACTCACCGTACAAAACAACCGAGTTCGACAGCAACGGAATCAAACTATTCCCCTACAGGCGCAACGGAGAACAGAAGATTTTACTTCCCACAGATTACGTGCAGATCATAGACGATGTGCTGCGAATGAAGAAGAATATCTGCCTTTGTCGTCACTTTCATCGATTGGACAAACAAATGATCGCCCGCAGCAACCATATCCGGTATATCGACGTTTGGCCGGTGAACATTTTCGAGCCCAAGAACGAGGATCCCTTTGATGTGGTGTCGCAGTTCATGATGCAGCTGGCTTGCATCATCAACATGCTACCGGTATGGAAAAGGCTAGAACTTCGAGTATTTCTGTGCGAATCGGAAACGCAACCGGAACCCAGGTAGGTCTCGCTGGACATTTTTCCTTCAATGCTCGTGCACAAGTCGCGTATGAAATCCTGTCTATTGCATTGATTGTACATAATCGCATATTGGGTGTAATGTTCTATACATTTCAATTTCTGTTTCCGTCCCATCCATCGGCACCTATCTTTTATATGTATGCATTGGAACGCATCTGTCATTCTACTGCTATGTATGTATGTATATGCAACCATATCGTCTTCCAAATGGCTAAAATCCACTGCACTGGATTACTATTTGTGAAAAAAAATCTAACAGTAGCTTTCAAATGAACAGTGCTCCTTTCGAACGCCCGGCCGAGCACCGGTTGAGCCAGTTGCTGAAGTCACTGAGAATTTCCGCTTCGATTCATCAGGTCAGTTTACTCTATTGGGCATTACTAGTGAACTGCGAGTTTTTAAACATGTGTACGTTTGTAGATTCCCGAGTGGAGCAAGGATATGGATTTCCCGCGGCATCGTAGTATACTCAAACAATTCACTAGCAAGAGCGACAGTAACCAGGTAATGACGGAAGAAAACATCAATCGTTCCAAGTTGTACATGCAACGGTAGGTCAAGTTCTGAAGTCCGTATCTATCTGTGATTATCATGGATGCACTATTTTGCAGAGTAAACCAAATCATCCGAGATAAATCGAACGCAACTGCCGTTACGTTCATGTACCTTCCGGAGCCGCCCAAGCAGTCGACGATTGACTATAAGGAAAAATGTCATCACTATTTGGATCTCCTCACTGAGGTGACGTACGACCTACCACCTACGATATTAGTCCACGGAAAAAATACCGTAACGTCCACTACGCTGTAGACACCAAGTGTACTGTAAAGCGCGTCTTCTGCTAGAAGGTGCTCGAAGTTTTTGTGTTACGAACAAACCAAGTTTCTTCGCTAATTTTAACCACTTCTTCCAATTTATTGTATTTGTTTTGATTTTGCTTTTGTACGCACACTCACATCAAACATGATTTTCACTGAACTTACATAAATATCACTATTGTTTCTCTCGTGTCACACTTGAAAGAAGATTAATATAAATACATCTCATGTAAAAAGCTTGGTAAGTTCACTTCCGCAACATCATAGGAAATACCAACTAACCAAGCGAATGGCCCTTGATAGTACTCTATAATGTCAGGATGCCAAAACTCGTATAATTGCATTTTATTTATTTGTTACAATAATAGTTGAAAACTTATTATTGTCTTGCGTTAGTTTTAGTGCGTATTTATCATAAAAATAGGTAAACACATTAAAAAGTGAAAAGATAAAGTTGGCAAACAGTGAGCGGATCTCAGAACGGGATGCTATTGCGTAACGATGCCACAGTTTAGGTTAATTGCATACAAGTTATTATTCTCTAGTTGTGATGAACAGAACAAACAAAGACATTCTGTGTAACTTTACATTTCAACGTACTACAAATCAGAGATGGGAATTCTCAGAACACAAAACAAAATATATGTATTTGAGATGGTATACTGATCGGAAACTGATAATAATCAAGCTATTATTGTAGATGTCTAATATATTTTACTAGAAAATAAGAGCAATTTTCAATACATATATCACCCCCATTCGGCAAATCTGTTAGAATCTATTCGAGATGCGTCGATCTCCTGCAATGATTGGGGTAGATCGAGATTAGCTTCCACCTCGTAGCTCCAGAACTGTTTACCCTCGACAGCCTCCTTGGCAAGTTTTTCGGCTCTCTTGTTGAGAAATTGCTGAGTGATCATATCAGCAGAGTTTAATTTCTCGATCGTATCGGCGAGCCGCTTGGTTTTTTGGTATTGAATGCGTTGGACTGAAACATATGAAAATAAACTATAATATCTCAATAAATAATATACCCCTTCGATCGGACGATACCTCTTTGCTGAAGTCTTTTCAGCTTTTTAGGTTTTAAGTGACTGTAACGACAGGACGCACCGAACGTGCACTCATCAGAGGTGTTTATTCTGCGACAGGGTTTCTTTCGGATGTTTTCCGCTAGTAGCTCAGCGACATCTAGAACGTATGTGTACATATTGGAAATAGAAGTAGGTAGAGAGAATTTTAACTAGGTTTGGTAAATTATGAATCATCGAACTCCCAACAGCGAGTTCGCTCGGTTTTTTTTTATTTGGACTTGTCTTTCTCGACTGGCTAGGACCATTGTTGGTCCAACTCGCCACGGTTGCCTTGATGTTGATGTTTTAGTTAAACTTGTGTGTGAATTAAGTGGTTTTCTTCGTTCATGTTGGCTTTACTTATATCCGAATTTTAGCTTCCTTTAGGAATTTCGTCACTTGTTTCAATTCTTCTTCACATTTCTCATCGAGTATCACTTCCAACGGCTTCATGTATTCGAGGACTTTAAAGTTGCTTCTGATTACGTTGAATCGTGGACAGTCGTAAAGTAAATGTTTTATGTCTTCGACCTCTTCACACCACTCGCATAGGTCGTCACTTTCCCAGCCCCAAGTGGCTAGTCTATTTTTCGTTAGCATGTGTCCACTTCTCAGTCGACTTATCGTTCTGATTTCATCTGGATTTAGGTTAACGTCTTTGAACCATACTTTTCTTCCTGGATTATCCGTTATGCCGGAATGCCATCTTCCTTTAGTCAGCGACTTTTCTTTAAAGTGTCTTGTCCAGTCTTCCCATATTTCTCGATTACTCACCAGAATAGCATCGTCTAGGGTAATTCCATTGAAGAAGGATTGCCTCTCTTTGGTTTTTTCGAAGGCTAGTTTGTCCACCTTCTCATTCCCGTCGATTCCCACGTGGCTCGGAATCCATTGCACTTTGATTTTGATTTGATCCGCTTCTTGAAGATTTCCCAGACCAAGTAGTTCGTCTCCAGATTCTTTTCATTCATTAACATTTCGCACGCGCTGCGTGAATCGGTGAAGATTGCTGACTTTTTATATCCTTTTAATTTAACCTGCTCAATGGCCTTCAGTATAGCGAGAAGTTCTGCATTGGTTATGGTGAAGTTATTGTTGATGTTCTCAGCTAAGCTGGATCCTTCTGTTTCGTTCACCACCGCAAAAGCTGTGCCTCCTATGGTTTTTGATCCGTCCGTGAAGATCCTGTGAAAGTCCTTGTACCTCGTTTGAACTGTCTCTTCGAATAGGCATTGCCAGACGGCTTGACTTTTACTTTCTTTTTTGAAGGTTGGTTCTCCCAGTGTAGGGAATACCACCCTATCCAGCTCCAGCTTCGGAACGTAGCGCATTCGTTTTCGTAGTGCCAACTCCTTGTCTGCGGGGTGTACCTGGAACAGCAGATCCACGTGTTTATCGGCTGTCTCCGTTAGGAACGATCCGTTCCCCATTTCTTTGTTTAGTGTTTCACTGATGAACTTCATTAAGGGGGTTTTGAAGTATGTAGCCCGGATTAACTCTCTTTTTGTTAAGGACTCAACCCTGTGTTGCATGGGTATTTGTCCCGATTCCGCCAACATCACGTGTATGGGAGTGCTGCGCAAGTAACCCATTGCGTGTCTGACGAATGTGTTCTGCGTAATTTGAAGTTTTTCAAGATTGGTCCTTGCTGCATTCCCGTATATAGCCGCTCCGTACTCCATCCTGCTTCTGATGATAGCGTTCCCTATCTTGATCAAGGTCTCCGGGTTTGATCCTCCCGATTTCTTCGAAAGCAGCTTCAACAGTCCTATTTTCATTCCCGCTTTGTCTCTAACGTTTTCAATGTGTTTACGGTGTCTTAGCTCTCTGTCCAATGTGTATCCTAGGTATTGATGGGTGTTAACAACTGAAATTTTCTCGTTTTTCACAACCACCCTTAGATGATCTGTGTTCTTCCTGGAAAATGGAATTGCCGCTGATTTACTGGGGCAGACGCTCAGATTAAGCTCCTCCAGTCTTTCGTACAGGGTGTTGAGGAAGCTGGATGATATTTCGGCTGCTTGTTCCAAGGAGTCCGCTGTTACGATGACAGAAAAATCGTCCGCAAATTGAACTAGTTCGCCTTTCTCGTTTGTCAGTTCGTGGAGCGCCGCCGTGTACAGATTAAACAGAATTGGGGATAAGGGGCACCCCTGCGGCAGCCCCTCTGAAACTTCTGTTGTGACTGGATCCTCGTCAGTGTCCATCACCAACGTTCGACTTCTCAGATACTCGAAAAGCCATGAGACTAGCTTTTGCGGAACTCCCATCTTCGCCAAGATTCCTAACAGTGTTGACGTATCGACGGAATCGTATGCCATGCTGACATCTATGAAAGTGACTATTATAATATACGTCCTGCTGTTTCTCTTTCGCTTCGTGTATTCTGTTTACTACGTAGGCTACACAGGTAGATGCTGACCTGTTTTTCCGGAATCCGAAAGAAAGGTTTGGGATCAGCCCCTTGATGTCCGCAATTTCTGCCAGCCTGTTTTTAACTACTCCGTTTATTAACTTTATTTCAACGTTGAGAAGCGCTATTGGCCTTCTATCACTCGGTTGCTGATATTTTCTATCCTTTTTTGGGATGGGGCGTATTGTAGTTACTCTCCATTGGTCAGGAATTTTCTCCGAGGAAAAGATTCGGCTGAGCATTTCCCAAATTTTGTCCTGCATCCCTAGGTTGAGTTGCTTTATTATTCCATAGGAAATACCACTTGATCCTGGTGCCGAGTAGTTCTTCGTCTTTTTGAGGATGTTGTAGAATTCCGTACCTTTGAAAATTGATTCGTATCCTTCCAGTAAACTATCCGTCGACGCATGAGGTAGATGGACCGGCTTGCATTTATTGTTAAAATAGTACTCCATGACTTCCTTGCCTTCGTCGTGTGAAATTTCAAGTCGTTTCTTGTGACTCCCAGTTAGCGCTGTGTCCACCCCTTTTACCAAGTTCCACAGCTGTCTCGTCGGAGTTGCTTCGTCTATTTTCTCCATTAGTTCTCGCACATAGCTTCGTTTGCTTCTCCGCACCACTTTTTTGAACGCTGACCTTTCCCTTTGTAGGATTATGTAATTGGTTCTCGTTTTGGAAATGTTGTAAGCCCTTAACGCCGCTCGTTTACTTTCATACAACTCTGCTATTTCTTCCGACCACCAAGTTTTCAGGTAGTTAGCCTTCTTGTTTTTTACCTTAAAGGAAGCGTTTTCCACCACTTCCCTGAAAACTTCAACCAATTCTTCCGGGGAGTAGATGAATTGCGGTCTTATGGTGTTTAACTGCTCCACCACTTTTTCATTGTTGACTCTACTGACTTTTCTGTTTACTATCGGGATTCCACTGGACAGTTCTAATTTGATGGACATATGTATGCTTCCAAAATCTTCTTGTTCCACCTCCCAGGTGGTTTTTCTTGCTAGTCCAGGTGTAACAAGTGTCAAGTCGATAGCCGAATCCTTTCCCCCCACCTTTGGTATCATCGTTGGCGTTCCGTCGTTCATGAGAACCATCTTGGATTCTTCTATGAGTGTGTTGACAACCTTTCCTCTAGGGCATGTGGGAAACGACGGGCTCCATGCGGGATGATGCGCGTTCAGGTCCGCACCCACCACTGATTCACCTTCCAGCTCGTTCAAGAATTTAAAGAAAGATTCCACGTCTTGCCGGTAGTCGCCGCCACCGCCTCTTGAGGGAGGTAGGTATGCTGAGATGACGTTTATTTGGTCAAAACCTCTGATGATTCTCAGTCCGACTGCTTCGATGTTTTGAAGCTGTGGCAGAGCCAGCTCTTCGAAGTTGAGGCTTTCGTGAACAAGGATTCCGACTCCTCCGTAACCTTCTGCTCGTCGTTTGGATACCATCTTGTGGGACTTGAAGATGAAGTCCTCGTTCTGTCGGAGCCAGATTTCCTGCAAGATGGCGATTTTGAAGTTGTTCGAGGTCATGCACGTATAGAGCTCTTCTCTTTTCTCCGTCTGTCTTATGCTTTGTATATTGTTTTGGAGAATCCTAAGGGTTTTAAACTCCATGATTGGTGTACGATGATGTATTATTCTGTATTTGGTTTTCAATTCCCATCTCGTTGTTGATTATGCTCTCTATACTCGTGCTGACCTCGATTAACAGCTCATCCGTTTCGATTTCTGTTCGTTGTTGTTGGATTTTGTTTCGTATTTTGTCCCGTAGCCTTACTAGAGGACTCATCCAATCCTTGGCGTTGCAAAACCGGATGAATTCCTTCCTCAAGTTCGTGATGAACGCTTCGAAGGTTGTTACCTTGTGTGGATTCATTGTGATCATCGGCTCGTTCTCGTGTCTTGGTCTCATGTATCTTGGCTCCGAATCTACTGGCTGTTCAACTGCGGGGTATGCCTGTCTTTGAGACCAGGCTCGACTTCTTTTGGGCATGGCTCCAGTGCGCGGCCCGATCTCTGCATCAGCTTCTGCCCATTCTGGGAAGCTCGATTCTTCGGAGAGGAGTGAAAATCTGTTTTGCGTTCTTGGAAAATCCTTTTCCGCTTCCGCGAAAGGCACTCGCTTCTCTCTCATTTTTCCTAGAATTTGGATTCTGCGCCTTCTCTCTGGACACTCTCTGCTGCTAGACTCATGTATACCCTTGCAGTTTACACAACGCTGACTCCGTTGACAATCTTCATCCTCTGCATGAGCTTGGCCGCACGACTTGCAGACCATTCGGCCGCGGCATTTGGATTTGGTGTGACCAAACTTCCAGCACTGCAGGCACTGCTTGATTGGAAAGATATACAGTTCCGCTCGAAAGGCCACTCCGTAGATCCTGACTAGACTGGGCACCTCTCGACCTTGCACGGTAATTTTTAGGTTGTCGGTGTTCACCAGTTTTTGGTCACGACCCCGTTTTTTGATCCTCTCGACTTTCAGCACCGGGACGTCCGCAAGAATGTCCAGTTCCAGGTCAGCTTCGTCAAAACTTTCTGGCACTCCTGGCACAAAACACAGCGTTTCGTTTTGTAATTTCGGCGTGTAAAATTTGAGGTTTTTTGCAGTCAAATCTACCTTTTGGAGCTCTTCCAGGTCTTGGCTGGAGTCCAGGTCGATTTTGTACCGGAATTTTCCAATTTTGGTGATTTCCTTGAAACGCTTGAAGCCCAATTGATGAAGCCATCTGCCCACCTCGACAGGGTGCATCGGTATCTCTTTTTCAATTTCGATTGGCTCGAGGTATGTCGATCCGTGGAATTCGCTAGTCATTTGATGTGATGAGGACGCTGCTACTTCACCGCTGAGTGTATTACTGCCTTTGGTTTTCCCTTGTGTCTTCGGTTGGCCGGTTAAATTCCTTGCTCCAGTCACTCGGCTGAGCTGGCTTTGGGTTCTCGTCTGGATGCTGCTGGTAACTCGTGTTGTCACCATTTCCGTTGGTCTCGACCTTGACGCCGTTTTCGACATTTTCCGTTTCTTACAACTAGATTTATCTTCTTCCTTAAACACTAGACTAACTTAAATTTATCTTTTTAGGACTTTATTTTTCTCTATTGATTTCGAGTTTTTCGCACTATTTCGATTCTCACAACATTTAACGTTATTTTTGAATGATCCCTTTCTCTTCCGTCTGCACCGGCACTGGTTTTTCCACCGGAGAGGTAGACTCCACAATCCTCCCGCGGTCCGGTCACTGCCCTGTGCTTCTCCTACAATTTCACGACAACGGGAACCACTTTTTAGCCTCACTTTGACCTTTATTCACCAAAAAAATCCAAAAAAAAACCCTCTACTAAAAGACGAACACTTCCAAAACCAAAATGGCGTATTTATTTACCTGAATTCCAAATCGATTTATTCGAAAAAATCAATTTAAAGCAAGGGGCCGGACTTCCTGATCATTTCATCAGATCTCTTCAATTTGCATTCAGATCTTTCAAAAAGATCAGATGATGTAATAAAGATTTAATATCTTTTATGACAGTTTGATACAGGCCGCTGTTTTATTTCAGTGTGTTGAAATAAAAACATACCTTTTTTTTGTCAAACACGCCTCATGAAAAGCTATTGTTTCACACGAGACTGTTCAGCTGCTAGCAACATATTTTTTCTTCAAACATTGCTTTTAAAATAAGTTTTAATCTTCTTCATGAATGGTTTAAAAAGATTCCTACTGCACGTACAATCGTAATTCGACGTCGACCGCGGCCGGATACTACGGCGGAACTTGAAACACCAGGAGGATGTTTGTCAACACGATTCACTTTGTCTTCGACTTTGCATCGATTCTCCTACGCAGAACAAAGCCACTAGTACGAATTTAAGAACTTCAATAATTTGAAAAACATTTCTCTCATTTTAAGACGATTTATTTTATTGAAGGCGATACCATGCTGCTGACAGGAGAATCACTTTCCAAAGGAAATAAACAAGGAAATGTGTACATTTTCGATACGGCAGCGGGAACGACATTAATCGTGGCCTGAACTATAGAAAAAAAAAACGCACGACGACCCATGCATTTCCGATAGAAGTCATAATCACATAGGAGGAAGTTTGAAGATCGTCTCGGTCCAGTCAAATCTAGCTGATCAGATTAATCCTTTACCAGTGACCAAGAACGAGTTCAGGTAGAACCTCCTCATAAGTCAAACAAAATTCTTGAGGAGCAATCTTCAAGTACGCTAAGTCCTAATGGACTGCTTATAACAAAACTCAACCCAAACTCATTTTCAACACAAAAAATGAACCGGACAGTACGAAGCTGAAAAACAATAATTTAATAAAATTTATTAATAAATAATTGAATAATGTTTCCAATTCAGATGAATTTACCATTCAGCGTTCTAATCCTAGAATATAGCATCTTGCAGCTGAAAGCAGTCGCTCGAAGTCTTCCACTTTCCCTGAGCTGTAATAATAAATTTCTGCTGGAATGGTATTTGGTATTGACTAACGGTTTATCTGAAAATTTGATGGTCCCCGACATCTCAATGATGAACATCAGCTAGGACGAAACGGCACTTCGATGATCGGTTGTGCGTCCCAATGTTCATGATTTGCTTGGAAGGAGATAACTTCTGGAAGTTGTCCTTATCTGACACCAAGTCCATTTCACACTAGCGAACCTAGTCTATGTAGAGTCGAGCCATTTGGTGGCGCTTCTGGTCGCATTCGTCAAGTCTGTTTCGACATGCAATCATCTGTCATGTTGCTTATGCCAAAATGAATCGGCTGGATAGGTCGGTGTGGAGCATAGAAAAGCACTTAAGTCAAATTGACAAAGCGACGAATGCTACACAAGTTCTTTATGGGGTAGTTTGTGACTGTAAGCCAATTATAGCAGCAATTCGCTGCAATTCATATTATGTTGTGTATAATTCATATTGAGGAGCACCCAAGCTATCATTCCGTGAAAAAACATAATTTTTGTTGTTTGCTTGTTTGCTCTAGAATTGTCCAAATTCCGCTTGGTAATATAGAACAAAACTCTGTAACCTCTCTACTTTTTAAGTCGATACTGGCCTTAACATGGGATTAAGATAGAAAAAAGAAATTTCTTCGAACACGATACCGACCTTTTAAAAGCAGAGAGGTTGGGGAATTTTGTTCAATATTACCAAGCCGAATTTTGACAATTGGTCTGCATGGAACGAAATGTCACCTTCACTTATTTTTTTTTTACCTAAATGTTTATTTATAAGGTTCAAGTGCCGAAAGCATAACGGAGCCGAGTTCTTTTTCATTTTTACAACGAGAATAACTTACTTACTAGGTTAGCTTTGGAAAGCCGAAAAACTCGCGGGTTGGTCGAGGTTAGGGATTACAGTGATTCGGGTAGGAATGGGGAAGTAGGAATCTTAACGTTGGCTTTCAACAGCAGATTGGCGATGCTGTATTGTTGATGTAGGTCTAGCGTAGTTGTTGCATTGCGTTAAGCTGTAACGATACAATAGAAGCGGTATTACGGGGGAGGGGACGAGGTGGACATGTTAGCGACAGCTAAGAGAGGATTAAACGAATACATCTATTTGTTTCAAGAACTTGTAAATTAGCCCCATATAGTCCAAGTCCAGCTTACCCAGCACGTCTCTGATATCTTCCTTCTCTGGTTTCCATCGGGCCCGTAGGGATGCGCAAAGATCAGATCTGGCAATTTCGTAATCGAGGCAATGCCAGACAACGTGGTTGATGTCCTGATAACCTGCACCACAGCCGCATTGATTGGTGTCTGAGAGACCTATTCGATAGAAATGAGAGCCTAACGAGTAGTGATTGGACATTAGACGACACATTACCTTGATAAAATCCCGGCTAATATCCAACCCTCTGAACCACGATTTTTTCGATACCTGTGGGAGAATGGAATGTAACCATCTGCCCAAATCCCATGCATCCCATTTTTGTTGCCAGCTGATCAAGGCCTGTTGACGGAAAATAGCAAAAAATTCGTTGAAGGCAATTTGTCGATCATAAATATCGCCTGCCATAGCGCCCACCTTGGCAAGTGAATCCGCTTTCTCATTACCCGGAATGGAGCAATGAGAAGGGACCCAAACCAAGGTGATGGTGTAAGAATTGTTTGATAGGGCACTCAAAAGAGATACGGTGAAATACGGTGAATGCCTTGCCGGCCTCATTGAACGAATAGCCTGAAGTGAGCTGAGACTATCCGTAAAAATGAAAAATTGATCAGAGGGTAGAGAGGCAATTCGCTCTAATGCATAGTGTATAGCCGCCAATTCTGCGACGTATACGGAGCAAGGATTTTGAAGTTTGAAGGAGGCGCTATGAATTTCGTTAAAAACACCAAATCCAGTGGAATCATTTGTTTTTGACCCGTCGGTGTAAAACTTTCTGTCACTTCTGATATGGCCAAACTTGCTTGCAAAAATTGATGGAATGGGGTACTCCGAACGGAGTGGATCTGGTATTCCACGAGCTTCTTGCTTCATGGTCAGATCAAAAACTACAGTAGAACTAGAGAAGTCTTGGGAGTAATCACGATTATGAACATTCGAAGAAGGGCTCACCTCCAGAGTCATGTACCAATGGTGCAGTGTCATGAATTTAGTTTGAGGATTTCGTTCGATTAGCTTTTCAAAATTTTCAATAACCAATGGGTTTAGCACCTCACAGCGGATGAGGAACCGGAACGATAGCTCCACAAAACGATCTGATAAAGGAAGAACTCCTGCTAATACCTCCAAACTCATAGTATGAGTTGAGTTCATGCAGCCTAACGCGATACGAAGCGAAGACAACGGTACTGGACTCGCTTCAGCTTCAGAATATAAGTTTTCGCGGCGGATTGAAAACAGAAGCTACCGTACACGAGAACCGACAGAATCGTTGTACGATACAGCTTATCAGATCTTCCGGGTGGGCTCCCCACCATGTTCCGGTGATAGTACGCATGAAGTTTATTCGCTGCTGGCATTTCTGATGCAGATACTTAATGTGCTTTCCCCAGGTGCATTTAGAATCGAACCAGACCCCTAGGTATTTATAAGACAAACTTTGAGTTATTATTTTACCCATGAGTTGAAGCGGTATCTGTGCAGGATCACGCTTCATAGAAAAAAACAATGCACAGTGGTCCAGTAAGCTACTTTAGGCGGACATGAGGTTTTCAATGGAAATTTGTGGTTTTAGAGCTTTGGTTGCTTCTAAGAACTTGTTGCAAACTTGTTGTACTACAATTTGTATGAAAGTAATTTTTTCTTGCATTAAACGCAAGAGTGGCGTATACGCTAACTTTTTTATGAGCAAATATCGTGAGATGGTATGCTCGGCAAAGTTGTAGGAATTGTTATTATAAAAAACTTTGTAGAACATATTTTTTTTCTAGCTTCAAAGCCTACTGCGATAATTCCAAATTTTAGTAAAAAATCGTTTTTCGACTAAAAGTCCTTCATTTTTAAATCTTACCAGCTTGCTATGTTCTACAAAGTTGTTTGTTTTGACATTTGCTACAATGTTGCTGAATACACCATAGTTGAATTTCTTCTTGTTTTCATATTATAGTAAATTTTCAGTTAAATTTACGCCATACTATAGGCCTCACAACTTGAAATGGAGCACCTGAAAAAAATATGGCGTACCATGACTTGATTCAACACACCTTAGAGTACGTTTAAGGAGAATTTGGGAGAGATGATATTTTTCTATCTTTTTCAAAGCTACTTTCTGTAACATACAGTTTTCAATAAAAACATACGTAAGGAGTTCAAATAGAATCAAAACACACATAAATCATGGCCATCTCTGTTCAGTATATGACAACTACCATGTGTTTTCATAGAAAAAGGCTTGATAGGATATTAGATAATTTTTATTAGGTTTCGAGCTTCTCCAGGTAAATAAAACTGTGTCTCACCACGAGTTGTACGTCTGTTGATAAGTGAGATTACGGGATCGGAGTTGAGAAGAAGCCGCTTGAAAACGTCTTCCAAGTTGATAATGCGGTTGAACTTCCTTGCATGCCGTTCCCGAGATATTCCTTATGCACTTATTCCTCGTTTCCTGGGCTTTCTCACTCAGCATCCCGAAAGGCAGTGCAGCAGTCCTGATAATATCACTACCGTGTAATAGTAGCTTATGCACTGTAGGAGAAAGCGCATACCAATCGTACAATTCTCGATACATCTTAAATGTATCTTGAGCAAATTGACCAATAGCTTCTGCTTCAATTTTTTTGGTTCAGGTTGACGACTTTTAAAAGGGTTGCGAATTTCGATAAAAGGTTTTTATCGAGCCCTGTGATTTCGGCAACTGCATTTACTTCGCTGAAAAATCGGCGAGCTGTGTTTCCATCGTTCGAATTGTCTCCTCCTGGAAGTGGCTGATTCAGTCTCAATCCCAACCTTTCTTTGAGAGCCTACCGGATTGACATCTAGCGGTTCTTCAAGATTTCATTGTCCTTATTGACACACCACGAAGGTTTAGGCAACGTCAACCGACAGCTGATATTCAACAATAGCTCCATGGTTCGTATTTGAGCGTGAAGAGGAGAAAACACATGCTTCAATATAGCTGGGGCACTACATGTTTGATCTTCAAAAGAGTCATTCAATCGCTTTTCCGACCGCAAACAGATGCAATATTGTTGTGAATGAGTTCCTGCCACGTCATTCACCACCTTCGTATCAACCATTGACAAAACAAGCTTCGCTGAAATCTCCACGTTTACACCTCTGATATTCGCTTTCGTTGGCTTCAATTTTTTAATATTTTCCTCCATTTCGCTAACCTCCTTTCTTGTCAGCTGCGTATTTTCTTTACAGAATATCAGTTTGATTGGACGGCAAAGTGATACTGAAGATGGTAGCTCATTATTCCAAATCACTTCTTCGTTTTCGTCTCCAATCCGCCGTCGAATGGCTCGGATCGGAACCAAGGAAATTGCAAAAATATGGGAATCACTATATTCTTGCAGCTCACCATCGCTATTCTCGTCGACAAATACCTTTTTATATCTTTGGAAATCAAATGGTTGTATTGAAAT
This sequence comes from Aedes koreicus, assembly GCA_024533555.2. NCBI lineage: Eukaryota > Metazoa > Arthropoda > Insecta > Diptera > Culicidae > Aedes > Aedes koreicus. The sequence goes on from JAHHFK020000650.1 coordinate 200,061, forward strand.
GCAATTTTATGATCTAGTTTTGTACAATACCTTGAATGGTTACTGCTGCCTTCACAGCCCCATTTGAAAATAACTTGAATCAAATCATCGTGATCAAAATCTATGTCAAGGAACATTACGAGGCGTTGAACTGTGTGATTTATTAGTGATTGCAGCGAGACTTGGGCGCATGATGATTTTACCGAGATTCCTTTTGTCGTCAAAAAGAAAGAAGTGTTATTAAGAAATTTCAGTGTATTATTCTAACGTAAAACTTAATAAATTACCGTCAGGATAAGCATCTTGTTTAGCCAACAAAACTTTGTTATAACATGTATATAAACAGATGCCTTTATTCAGGGTTGTCATCTGCATATCCTGATATTGCATTTTTGAAAAATTGTTCCTGCAAATAAATCCTAGTGCTTCTTCCGCAGAATATTCTCCTGAGTGTAGTATGTCACGGACAGACTCTGACGCCGATTCTGGACTTTGTGCGAGATTTTCCATTTGTTTTCCGGTTGAGCGATATCCACTGCGATTGATATTCAGAGCAGTTGCCATACCAAGTTCCTCAGTCGTATGATTTTCCGTTAACTCCTTCAAGCGACGCTGTTTGCTTCTTCGGCACAATTCGGAAAATGGTTTCTGCTTTCGTTTCTTCTCGGTCTTCTTGGTTTTGAGCACAATCTTCCCATTTAACCAGACTGAATTCGTGGTTAAAAAACGGTCCTTCGAGCGACAACTTTTCAACCATAATTTTCTGAACGTCAGAGCGAAACACTTTAACCGTTTTTGTGATGTAACACAATCAGTATCAATAATGGGAAACCGTTGACGAAGAAAATTGTTCAAATATTCAATTTTTTTCTTTTCTATGAGAAGGTTTGCCAAATCTCGGCGTGACACTTCCATGTTAAAAACTCACTACAAAATGATTTTTTCCCCTATGACTTCTTTGATTTCAAAAATAAGCTAATTGAAAAATTTATCCTATCAAGCCTTTTTCTATGAAAACACGTGGTAATTGCCATATACTGAACAGAGATAGCCATGATTTATGTGTGTTTTGATTCTATTTGAACTCCTTACGTATGTTTTTATTGAAAACTGTATGTTACAGAAAGTAGCTTTGAAAAAGATAGAAAAATATCATCTCTCCCAAATTCTCCTTAAACGTACTCTAAGGTGTGTTGAATCAAGTCATGGTACGCCATATTTTTTTCAGGTGCTCCATTTCAAGTTGTGAGGCCTATAGTATGGCGTAAATTTAACTGAAAATTTACTATAATATGAAAACAAGAAGAAATTCAACTATGGTGTATTCAGCAACATTGTAGCAAATGTCAAAACAAACAACTTTGTAGAACATAGCAAGCTGGTAAGATTTAAAAATGAAGGACTTTTAGTCGAAAAACGATTTTTTACTAAAATTTGGAATTATCGCAGTAGGCTTTGAAGCTAGAAAAAAAATATGTTCTACAAAGTTTTTTATAATAACAATTCCTACAACTTTGCCGAGCATACCATCTCACGATATTTGCTCATAAAAAAGTTAGCGTATACGCCACTCTTGCGTTTAATGCAAGAAAAAATTACTTTCATACAAATTGTAGTACAACAAGTTTGCAACAAGTTCTTAGAAGCAACCAAAGCTCTAAAACCACAAATTTCCATTGAAAACCTCATGTCCGCCTAAAGTAGCTTACTGGACCACTGTGCACGCTTTCTCTTCGCTCCCGTCTGAACAACAGAGTACTCCTCAGCATCCTCAAAGTCTGAGCCATGATCATCAATGGGCAGGGAAGAAAAGATATTGTTGTCAGGTTGGGCTGGTGGAACAGCGGCCGGTGCGATCTTTTTAAGAATTTCTGCATAAGAGCGCTTTGACCGCTGCTGCAATGCACGAATTTCATGTTTCTCCCGCTCTATATACTTCGGGCATGCAGAGAGATCATGTGGAGCTTCCCCACAGCATATACACTTGGGGTCCGTACTGCAGGGACCCTCCACATGTTGCTCACCACATTTGCCGCACCGTGCTTTGTTACAGCAGTAAGGTGCAGTATGACCAAACTGCTGGCACTTATCACAGTGCATGACCGTCGGTATATAGAGGCGAACAGGTAACCAAAGCTTCCCCAACACGGAAAAATTCGGGAGGGCAGCTCCAGAGAAGATCACACAATACGAGTTTGAAGGCCTTTTTTTTGCCGTCGGAGGACACATGGTTCATTTGCCTGACATCAAGAACCTGAACTGGTGGAACGGCACGATTTTTAAACCCACCAGTTCCACGTGCCTTGATGTCAGCGCACGTCAAAAACGGTTCGGTAATCACTCCGGCTATTTCAACAACGTGCGAGGGAAGATACACATGGTATTCTAAGGAAAAGAGCTCTGAGGCAACAATCTTGTTAGCTTCTTCGCGATCACTTAGAGTGATGCGAAGCTTACTGCGGCTGGGAGAGGTTATTTCCTGAATGCTCCGAAACGACTTTGCCAGATCTTTTTCAATTTGAAATTTATTCAACGGTTTACTCTTGGGCCGAAAAAAAACCAGAAAAGGACCTTTAGATCCGGTTGGATAAGCTTTCCGGCGGGTGAGCTCGGAGGAGGATGTACCAGGAGTTGCTTCAGTCGAATTTGGCTCTGAAGCTTTTTCTGTCTCCATTGAAGAAAAATTAGGAAAAGGTTGTAGAATAGGAGGAATATCATCATCCGAACTATCAAACTCCTCCGAACCCCGGCTCGGATTATTTTCATCCATCGTGGGGACTTAGAACGCCCACGAAGAGAATAAAACAATTGTGTTCAATTCAATATGAGAAAAATAAAATAAAAAACAAAATATAATATAAAAATATAGGACACAATGAAGATTTTCGTAACTGAAAGGTGGGTTAATTATTTATTTTATTGCCGCGATTAAATTCATCTAAAATATGCTCAAAAAAAAATCCACATACACAGCTCCTATCACAGAGAAAAAAAAATAAAATAAAGAAAAATGAGATTATATCCACTTCTAGGTGGGTTAATTAATAATTTGAAAAAAGAAAAAAAACAAATATAAGGGAAAATAACAAACCAAAAAAATAATATTAATAAAAAAAATACTTATATAATACTAAGAAAGGTTTCCTGTTATCCGGGAGGATTAATCAACAATATTCTTCGTCGAAAAAATTTCAAACCAAAGAAAAAAAAAAAAATTTATAAAAAATAGCAATAAATTTTACCGGAAAAGTACTTCTGCCTGCAAGGGGGATTATCCTCTTTCTTCAGTCAGTAGTGGAGCAAAGTGGAAATCAAAAGAAATGTTTACCTATTGTTACACAATTTGGTATGATGCGGCTGCTACTCGTGTCGGTCTGTAGATAGGCTATTGAAAAGCCTCCGGGTGCGTGTGGAACAAAGCCTTGACCGACGCGATGGAATGGTGCGGTGATGATGATGATGATGATGATGATAGCCGTTGTGGGGGAGAACGAAATTCTTCACACTTTCGGTGTCGATGACGGGTCGTTGGATGGTCCTTTACAAGGCTCGCTTGTAAAGGCCACTTCCTTCGTTCCGAACGTCGCACTTTGGCACTATCAAACCAGCTGTTACACCAGCTTTAGTGCAGAAAAAAACCACGATCGTGGAAAAAAAAACAAAAAAGTAATTCGATTGCGGAGCTAACCAAAAAATGAACTTGCACACTCGAACGTTCGACAAGGAATGAGCTCCCATTAGTTTGCGTGCAAACCAGGGGGTAAGTCACTCGGCCACCTTGTGTTAACACCCTAAGAAACACAATCCGCCACACTTCAAACACACTCGCCACTACATGAAAGATAAATTCATATCTGGCACCACTTACACGAATCGATTGTTTGTTATCTCACTTTTTTGTTTCCCTCACGCTTGCACTCATGTGATTTAGATGATGCAAAAGTGTGCGTAAATAAATCGTCAAAAAGGTCCATGGCTGCCAATAAGCATAAATTTTCGATTTTAATATAGATCATTGCACGATGGCGTCATCAATGTAGTTTTGACAGTTCAGGGGGTTGTTTTTGTGGGTTAGAAAATTTTTGGGAAGGGGGGGTTGGGATTTTTTTTTCTTTAATTATTTTGAGAAGAAAAAGAGAAAACACACCAAGTTTTTACATCATTTCCTGAACATAATCGTACAGAATCCGGAAAAAGCCAATGAAAAATTTCGTTTGAGCTGTTCGAATTCTAACACCTTGTAAACAAGCTCCCTGAACTGTCAAAAAAGTGAGGTTAATACATTCCGTGCAATGATCTATTGATGGATAAGTTGAAACACAGAAACACCTTCCAACACTCTGAAACACAAACACTACGTGGCAGAGTGACTAACCCCCTGGTGGAAACCTTAGAAATTCCAATTTTATTTTCCGTTCTTTTCAGGTGGATACTGCTGCAGAAATTTCTATTCGATTCTTTACTGTTTCGTTTCAGTAAACGGAATTTAACATGGATTTGGGATAGAAAACAGAAATTTCTTTCGAACACGATACCAACCTTGAGTTGTTACGATTTCAATGATAAAGAGTGGTTTTCACCCATTTTAGAGTATTCCCAAACAACCGTGGAGAGGCTGGTTCTCTTTGATGATTGTTGATTATATAAACATCAAACTTTTAAGTTTTAAACTCAACACGCCAATGACATTTTATCAGCATAACAACGACAATAGTGCAAACATTCGAGGACCACGCGAAAGGAACTTCGGGTCTTAGCAGTCTATAATAGACACAGCAAAGAAAAAAAGGAACTTCGATACCTGGTTATTGTTCTCAAACGAAAAATCATCAATAGTTCGTCAATAAATCAGTAAATACAGAGATGACAGCTTTAGTGGACGGTCCGGTTTTGCCTGGATTCCGCGTGGATGAGGCCATCGAGATGGCGAAAGATAACAGGAAGGTTGTGTTGGGCCCAGGACTTCGTCAGGACAAGGACGATACGGTGCTGGTGTGCAAAAGTGGTGTTCTGCGAAAGAAGGCTCCCAATACGTTTTGGGTCGACTGCTACCAGAAGCGTTACGTTCCAAACCGAAGTGAGATTGTAGTGGGAATCGTTACGCAGAAAGCTGGGGATATTTTTCGGGTGGATATCGGTGGCAGTGAACCGGCTTCGTTGTCTTATTTGGCGTTCGAAGGAGCTACCAAAAAGAATCGCCCTGATGTCAACGTTGGCGATGCTATTTGCGCACGACTACTGATTGCAAACCGGGATCTAGAACCGGAATTAATCTGCGTTGACTCTCATGGGAAGAAGGGCAAACTCGGAGCATTACAGGACGGCTTTGTGTTCAACTGTAGTATCAATCTAGTGAGGAAGATTTTAAATCCCAAATGCCAGTTTTTGGACTTACTAGCGAAGGAAATGGCATTTGAAATAGCTGCTGGTATGAATGGCAGAATTTGGATCAAAGGAAAAACTGTGAAAGAAACTATTGCCGTTGGGAACGCTATTCTCGCAGTTGAGTTTAAATCGAATGATGAGCTGAAGCAGCTTTGTGACGATATTGGTAACTACGTTGCTGGATTTTCCAGCAAATAACCCTTTTGTAATAAAATTGATATCCTCTGTTAAATGGACATTTCTTTTTTCAAGAAAGAACAGTGATTATTTGTACTGGGTGACGAATTTATGAAACGCGTTCAAAAAGACTTGCGGTGTAAAATGTATATAGGTATCACCAAAAGCTATAAAAGAATAAGTGGCATTTATGTCGACAGTGATCTGATCCCGCTTCTGGTCACCGGAAACATCAGTCAGATCGTCTGATTCAGTTTGGGATCAACGATAGGTTCCCCATCTCCGTCACTTTCGTTGTTCATGGCTTTCAACCGCTCGAGGAATGTGTCCATTGTCATCCGCACATGCTTCGGAGCCCCTCCTAGGAGCTTCCGGACTCGATTCTTTCGCGCTTTGGTCGTAGTTTTATTGACATTGAATCCATCCGAGCAATTCAAACTTCGCCGAACTTTTCGTTGGCCAAAAAATTTATCCTTCGCAACAGCTGGTGAACCTTCCTCGAAAATCGTCTCCAAGTTGGTCGGTTTGACATCAACTTTTTTGCTGTTTATCATATAGTAGTTCCGGATTTCGTTTTCTGATGCATTGAGATTGATTTGAAATTTGACCGGTTTGGCGATGGTTCGTCGCTTGATTTTGTGTAGTTTGCTGTCCAACGACTTGGTTCGGGGGGACCTTCGCCTATGGACGCGGTTTGTAGGAGGTGTACTACATCCCGGTGATTCTTCATCCTCATCGTCCGAGTCGTCGTTCTCGGTTTCAAGTCGGTGTTCTGTTTGGTCCTCTTTTAAATTTAGATTTTGCTCCAGTGCTGACATTATGAATGGTAAATCTTTTTCGATGTTATAACTGTAATCCGGGAAAAAAAAGTTTCTGTAAATCTAACACTAGATTGTGACCATGTACCTACCTGAATGCGGTTGGGTTGGTATCTGTTTTGTTTTCAATACTGGCTAAGAACTGCAGTGGAATTTTGTCCATCGAGATCACAAGACAAGACTAATAAGAGATTGAATAATACAAAATAAAATGAAACGAAAAACTATAAACGGCACATAATAGACAGAGTTAATTTTTGTTGAAGGTCAATGATAATAAAAAGTGATCCGTTTCAGAAAACACCCGTTGTTTTTTTTAATAAACTAGGTCTCGTTTTGCAAGAATGCAAACAGAGAAAATACGAATGCGAGCATGTATGAATGAAAAGACGTTTAAAGCTCACGGAATCAGGAGCTAACGCAAATTTGAGTTTATTGAACTCCAGCATGGTATATCTATAAAGCATAGGTTTTCTTTCAAGTAATATAGTCTTGCTGTACACTCTGACACTCAACGATCAACGAAATAAACTTTCGATATTCATAACCCGCATAATCACAAACCATTCCTGGACCATTTCCCTTATTGTTGACGACTGTTTCCGTTATTGTTAGGACACTTACCCTTATAGTTGACAACTATAAACTAACAATCTCCTATATAGTTTTAACAATATGTCAGATGGTAAAATGCCAAATAACAATATGCTGAATAGGCGGTTAAGTAAGGTTACCATAAAAAATGGCAATTTTTACGAACAAAATTTTAGCTGTACTCTATGCCAAGAAGTTGGTGTATAATCCAGACCAAGTGCAGACAATAAAAAACCTTTCAATGACAATATGGCATACATTAACAATATGTATTAATGTAGAGGCTGTATGGTGAAAACGAGATAAAACTATTTGATAACAATAACATAAAATGTGATAATATATCTTACCTTCGACATATAGTTTTGACTATATATATATAGCAAATTGTTTTTCGTTATGCGGGAAGATTGCATTGTCATTATTTGCTATAAGAAACCAGTCTGAATTTCATTAATATTTGCCTTATGAAATACAGTGACCATTCGCTAATTGCAACTTTTTTTTATTGCAAGTTAACTAATTGCAACGTGTTGCAAATTAAAAGCAATTAACTGTCATAAGCAAATGTCAAGCAGTAATCTGTCATTTAACTCAAAGGGTTCACGAGTTTTCGACAGTCAATTTGACGCGAATGCCATTTGCTCATTGCAATGTAAACATGTTGCAACGAACGAATGGTCACTGTATAATGATGTTGAAAAAAAAAACGACTTGGATTCGAAGCTTGAACGTTGAGGTCATGGGTCCAGGACTATTTTTTATCAGGGTTACACGAAGCATCAGTATGAAAAACTGATTCAAGGTCGGAAATAGATTTTAATGTTTTTATATATTATTGTATCGTAATTGTTTGGTTATTTTTGTCCGGATTTTTTCAGTCTTTCTGTGGGAGTTTCGCCCTCACTTTTTCCGGTTTCAAATTAGTGTTCTAAATTCATCCAACAGCTTTCGATGCCAGGGCCAATTGATCGACAGTGAATGGGTTCTCTCTTTCTTCGGGGTAGAACAGAACGCCGTATAAAATAGTATATTAACACGTGGAAAGAGTGCTCCGATTGGATCAGTTTAAATAAAACATGAACAGAACCCTCTGTGAAACACTAATGAAGTTTATGTGTCAAATGAAAAGTATGAAAAGTCAATATGAAACATCTGAACATTCGGTAATCGATTCGGTAGTTTTTTAGGTTTACAATACGTTCAGTAAATTTAACTTCGCTACTGAGCTGTCAAAATTAACCGAAATGTTCTGTAAATTTTGCTGAACCATTGGTAACGTGAGGTGTCACTTTTTCACTGAAAGTAATGTTAAAAATTTACAGTTGCTCAGCAAAATGTACAGATTCGTTTGTAAACGGGTTTTTATTGATTTTATTTCTTGATTTTTACATTAAGGATAATTAATGAGTTAAATTAATAGGTTATTCACATTCATATTCTGTTCTTTGGTGTTTCTTTGTATCATTTTTTTGTGTGGTAATAAGCAAAATAATCAGACAAACCAACACTTGGTTACCGTTTTGATATTGATGGAAGAGCTCGTGATAAAAGGTGAGAATTTTGTTCTGAAGCATTCCGAAATGTTCACTGAAATTAACTGCATTTGGAAACGCTGCTGCAATCGGATAATCTCTGGGGTAAGCAAACAAATTCCGTCCTATTGAATGGGGCTTCGATCACGGACAGTTGCTGACCATTCGTCAATTTTTGGCACTTACTTTTGGCTGCATCGTGAAACTCAACAGAGCTGGTCAACATTCAACTTTAAAATGGCGGGAAAAGGTCGCGTTTGACAGCATTGAATAAATTTACAATCGGTTTGGCACTTGTTTTACAGTTTATTTTGCAAATTAATAAATTTTCAGTACATTCGTACAGTCGGGTACCGATCTTTTCGGTTTCGTTCTTTACAGTCTCAATTTCTACGGTTTTGTTCTTTTCGGGCAAACCGTAAAGATCGATACCTGCAGCTTATGGGATTTTCACTAATTGGGGGAAATGAGGTCTATCTCAGTTGTTTCAAGTGATAATCATCTACAGTCTTCAGCAGAATTGTTGTACGGGGTTGGACCTACAAATCTGTTTCCTTAACAAATAGTAACTTTCGAGTTACTATGAATGAGTACAGTGACGCTTTGGAATAAGGGATAATTTGTTTCATCCTATGTTATCTAGGGAGTCTCACCAATTAGGACATATCACTCTTCAGTAAACTTGCCCTAGTGGTAAAGCTCTGCCTAGAGGTGGTCACATAAGTTCAAAATTCACTCACTACATGGCGCTAGTGGGTATATGTGCTTCCAGTTTGTTATTGCTGTAACTCCAAGGTGCCAGATGGGTTTAAGTCATCAAACAATTTTGTTGTTTTAAATATCGTTTTTGTTGTGTTGGTTATTATTCGTCACGACGTTCATTTTCATTCTTTCCAAAGCGGGTGCCTACACGTTACACAGTGGCCAGGACGGCCATGTTTACTGTTTGCTCAAATGTTTCGATTGCTATGTTAAAATAATGGAGTTAAAATAAATGGCATTCTTAGGAAATCGGAAAAAGCTTATGATGCACAACTTTGCAATACACTTCATAGTTGATAATTTTATATATTCTCATAATAAATCACTTGTACGTTATAAATGCAAACAACAATAGAAGCTGAAAACGACGAAGTCACGCACAGAGCTGTAACATTTTACTGTGCGGTGTTGGCAGAATTTTTAAACAAAACGAACACCATTGCTAAACCGTCGGATTATTTTTTCGCATATCTCTGTGCTCTGAGGATTACTAGTAAGGATGTATATTGTAAGTTCTGTGCGCATTGAATCATGACAAAGGCGCATAGATGCGGCGTGCCGACCGTGATGTTTCATGCTGCCCTCTCTAGCCACGCTAATGAAATGGGGCTGGTGTGACTGCCGATGTGAAGCAATACACGCTGCTGGTGGGACAAGTGTTTGATGCTATCCAAACAGCAGCAAGGACGCCGTGTGATGTGTGAGATCAAATGTCTTACTCTGTCTAACCATAGACTAACTCTAAGACCAGTAGGTCCCGAACAAATACGATTATTTTCTTGGCTCAGTCAGTACTAGCACATCGGTCCCAAGCTCGGTCCCAAGCTTAATAATACGCCCCTAATAATGAACTCGCACGAACACACACTCAAATATTCTGTCAAAATAACACAGCAAATCAAAACAAAGGCGCAAATATGTAAAGTTAGGTGCAGGCTTCAAGGTGTACTTCGGACCAAGGGGTTCTACAACAGTGAACCAATTTCAAATCGCTAGTTGCATATTGATTGTTGGTCTAACTGCCACGTAAAATAGTCCGTAACCTGATTAAATCAGCCGTAGTTATCCGAAGAGAAAATCTATGAAGAAAAATCGATCAATGCAGTTAAGCCCTTATGATACTGAACGCGAGATTATATCTAAAGCGGTACGCGCTCATCTACAAATAGTTCATTATTGTGTTTGTTGCTGTGCCGGTAGGAAGTGAACCAACCATTTCGACGTCCGTAGCTTCTACGTTGAAAATGATTTTCGGAATAAAAAACGGTTGTGGACTTGAGTGAAAACGAATGAAAAACCAATGAGTTGATATTAAATGAAAAAAGATAATAAAGCAACAATTTGCACGTAACCAATGTTTTTGATTATTTTTAAAACTTTCCCATTGCTCAATCC
>JAHHFK020000651.1:0-117052 GCA_024533555.2 Aedes koreicus
AAAGCAAGATTTTTGACAGCCCTGAGGTAAATCAGGGAGATCTGAAGTGAAAATGTTATAAAGTATTGGCCCAAGAATGCTACCTTGAGGAACACCAGCTCTGACAGGCAATTGATCAGATTTAGAATTCTGATAATTTACTTGCAAAGTTCTATCAGTTAAGTAGTTTTGAACTAATTTCATGATATAAAGCGGAAAATTGAACTTTTTCAGTTTCGCAATCAAACCTTCATGCCAAACACTGTCGAATGCTTTTTCTATGTCTAGAAGAGCAACTCCAGTGGAGCAGCTTTCAGCTTTGTTTGAACGAATTAAATTTGTAACTCTCAAAAGTTGATGCGTAGTTGAATGCCCATGGCGAAATCCAAACTGTTCATCAGCAAAAATTGAGTTTGTATTGATGTGAAGCATCATTCTGTTCAAAATTATTTTTTTCAAAAAGCTTACTTATTGAAGAAAGCAAACTGATTGGTCGGTAGCTAGAAGCTTCAGCCGGATTTTTGTCTGGCTTCAAAATAGGTACGACTTTTGCATTTTTCCATTTATCTGGAAAGTATGCCAGATGAAAACATCTGTTAAATAGTTTTACCAAGAAAGACAAAGTACTCTCAGGGAGTTTTTTGATGAGGATATAGAAAATTCCATCATCACCTGGTGCTTTCATATTTTGAAATTTTTTAGTTATAGTTTTTACTTCATCCAAATCAGTTCCCCAAGAATCATCAAAAATATTTTCTTGTGAGAAAATATTCAGATACTCCCTGGAAACTTGATCCTCAATAGGACTTGTAAGACCCAAACTGAAATTATGGGAGCTCTCAAACTGCTTAACAAGTTTTTGAGCTTTTTCCGCATTTGTGAGCAAAATTTTATCACCTTCCTTAAGCGCTGGTATAGGCTTTTGAGGATTTTTCAATAATTTAGAGAGTTTCCAGAAAGGTTTGGAACTCGGATCTAATTTTGACACATTATTTTCAAAATGTTTGTTCCTAAGGGCAGAGAAGCGTTTTTTTATTTGTTTTTGTAAATCTCGCCATATGACTTTCATAGCGGGATCACGTGTTCTTTGATATTGACGCCTACGTACATTTTTCAGACGAACCAAGAGCTGAAGATCGTCATCAATTATAACTGAATCGAATTTAACCTCGCATTTTGGCATTGAAGCAGCTCTTGCTCTATTTATTGAGAAAGCCAGAGATTCAAGAGCATTATTAATTTCAGTTTTTGTTTGCAATGGAACATTAGGATCAAAGTTGTGTTCCATAGATGTTCGATATTGATCCCAATTAGCTCTATGGTAGTTGAAAGTAGAACTGATGGAATTAGAAATGATTTCTTGAGATATTTCAAATGTAACTGGAAGGTGATCAGAACCAAAGTCAGCATGGGTAATCAATTGACTACAAAGTTGACATGAATCAGTTAGGACCAAATCAATAGTTGAGGGATTTCTGGCTGAAGAAAAGCAAGTTGGGCTGTTTGGGTATTGAATAGTGTAGTAGCCTGCGGAACAATGATCAAAAAGTATATTACCATTGGCATTGCTTTGCGAATTATTCCATGAGCGGTGTTTTGCATTGAAATCACCAATAACGAAGAATTTAGACCTATGACGGGTAAGTTTCTGGAGGTCACCCTTGAGCCAGTTCTTTTGTTGGCCAGTGCATTGGAAAGGCAAGTAGGCAGCTATAAAAGTAAATTGGCCAAATTTTGTTTCAACTGAAACCCCCAAAGTTTCAAAAACTTTGGTTTCAAATGAAGAAAGAATGTGATGTTTGATACGCCTATGGACAATGATGGCAACGCCACCACCAGCTCCATTGAGACGATCATTTCGATAAACAAAATAGTTTGGATCTCTTTTGACCTTATGGGCAGGTTTGAGATAAGTCTCAGTTATAACAGCAATATGCACGTTATGAACTCTAAAAAAATTAAATAGCTCATCCTCGTTATCTCTGATGGATCGAGCATTCCAATTCAAAATATTTAATGACTTAAAATCCATTACTGAACTTCAATGTCATGACAATATTATTGGCAAATTTAATACCAGTTTGGATAGCTTCAAACATGGAATTAGTTTTTAGTATATCGGTATCATGTCGATTAACGATTGCTGTAAAAATTCTAATTTAGGAGCGGATATGTTACCTAAATCAAATTCATCAGAAGTCCCGTGGGAATTTTGGTTTTGATTTCTACCCGTTGCAACGGCAGCGTAGGTAGGTCCATTTACATGTTGAACATTGTTAACAACACGGTTGGGTAAGAATGTAGGGTTTGAAGATTGAACCCTGTTGGTACCTGCAGGTATCGAAATAGTATTTACTCCTCGTTGAGCGTTTGAAGTTACAGTTGCGGATGGAAAAACCTGTCCGCTGTTTCTACCGACGGTTTGGTAGGAATTAGTTCTTTGCTGATCGTTGTTCAGCAGCAGAATGGGTAGTAGCTGGTCGGGAACGTATATTGTTTCCTACCTGGCGTTTAGAGCGTGACTGCAAAATTGCTTTGCGAGTCTTGCACTCCCAAAAATTTGATTTATGGTTTTCACCACAATTTGAACATTTGAATTTTTGAGAATCTTCCTTCACAGGACAGTCGTCCTTAGTGTGTGAGGAATCACCACAATTCATGCATTTACCAACCATATGGCAATGCTTTGTTCCGTGACCCCATCCCTGGCACTTACGGCATTGGGTGAGGCTTTGGAAATTGGCTCCAGTCTTCCTGAAATGTTCCCACTTCACTCTGACATGGAGCAAAAGGCTTGCTTTTTCTAAAGCCTTAAGGTTGTTAAGTTCACTTGCCTTGAAGTGAACTAAGTAGAGATCGTTTGAAATCCCTTTGCGAGAATCGCCAGGCCGGGATTTCATTTTCATCTTAATTACTTGGACTGGGCTAATTCCAAGTAATTTTATTAACTCGTATTTAATTTCATCGAGAGATTCACCACTGGGCAGTCCTTTCAAGACAACCTTGAAAAGACGCTCAGCTTTGGTGTCGTAAGTGAAGAAATTGTGGTTCTTCTGAGTAAGATACTCAAGAAGGCGTTTGAATCCGTCCAAGGTTTCAGCATGCAAACGGCATTCACCTCGTCTGGAGATTTGAAGGGAATATTTCACACCTTCAACAAATGTTAAGATTTCCTTGCGAAAAGCATGGAAATCCGAAATTGCCACCACAATAGGGGGAACTTTTTCCTTTCTCAAACGAGAAAGTTTGTTCAAATTTTGATTAGATGATGGATCACTCTCATCATCTGTGAGCATATCAAATTGATTACTCACATTTATTTGATTTGCAGGCGAATCAATAGATTGCCCTTTTCGTTTGCGCTTATTTGCCATAGTGGTAGAGTAATTTGCTCCAAATCGACGTCCAAGCAGATAACTATAAGAATCCGAGGGACCGAAGAGGAATTTTCCAATGCGATATCCAAGCCGGGTTACCCGAAGGGCCTAACAAGGATCGAAAAGGAATAAGAGGAAATCTAAAAATTGTAGGTATTATTTAGCACTGAAAAGTGCTGTTTAAGATTTGGTGTAGCGTTAGGTAGCAATAGCACTTCCTTCAGCAAATAGAAAATAGAACCGCACGGCATGAGAGCACAATGCAGACTAGATCCGGTCAATTTTTCTGCTTTGCCGATGACGTGGATTTTGTCGGCAGAACTTTTGAGGCGGTGGCAGAGCAGTACACCAGACTAAAGCGCGAAGCAGAGAAGATTGGGTTGAAGATAAATACGTCCAAAACGAAGTACATGCTGGCAGGCGGAACCGAGCACGACAGGACCCGACTGGGCAGCAGTGTAACGATCGACGGCGATGAGTTCGAGGTAGTCGATGAATTAGTCTATCTCGGCTCACTGGTTACTGGGGACAACGATAACAGCCGTGAGATCCGGAGGCGGATTATCAGTGGAAGTGGCTCCACAACAGGGGGTGCGACTCGATCTCAGATGCAGGATTTTTTTTGTTATACTTTTGTGCGATGTGCGCACGCTTAGTAGATAGAAAGAAGATTTTAAAGATTTTGATGAAGATTTTAAAGATTTACTGCAAAAAGATGCAGCACGATGCAAGTTTATGGATTAAGATTCACAAGCTGAAACAAGATTTTTCAAAGATTGATTCGCTAGCGTGGGATTTTTCGATTATCTTGTATCTGAATTTAGATGTGTCGCACCCCCAGCTCCACAAGCAACTACGGTCAAACAGACTCAGCTCCCGTACGAAGTGCATCTTGTACAAAACGCTAATAAGACCGGTTGTTCTCTACGGGCATGAGGCGTGGACAATGCTTGAAGAGGAGCTGCGAGCACTCGGAGTTTTTGAGCGACGGGTGTTAAGAATCATCTTTGGTGGAGTACAGGAGGACGGACTATGGAGGCGAAGGATGAACCATGAGCTTGCGCAACTCGCCGGCGAACCCAGTATTCATAAGGTGGCAAAAGCTGGAAGGATACGCTGGGCAGGACATGTTGCGAGAATGCCGGGCAACTATCCTGCAAAAATGGTGTTCGACGGGAATCCGGTTGGTACAAGACGACGAGGGGCGCAACGAGCAAGATGGTCAGACCAGGTGCAGCAAGACCTAGGGGGTACAAAGTGCCCAAGGGATTGGAGAGGAGCAGCCACGAATCGGGCATTATGGACGGATATTGTGTATCAGGCTATGTTATAGTATTGTGACGTTATGTCATGTAAATAAAATAATAACGAAACTCACACGAACATACTCTCAATATTTTGTCAAAAGAACGCAGCGAACAAAAAAATAAAAACAAATATTCTTGTACCGAAAAGCGCAAGAATGTATTGTAAGTTGCAGGTTGCAAGGTGTACTTCGGACCAAGGGGTTCTACAACAGTGAACCAATTTGAAATTGCTAGTTTTATAATGCTTGTTAATATGGCGCAATCAAAACACGCCTGATTTCACGATTTGAGATAATGCCGCAGGCAAAACTAGAAAAGTTATCGGGCGTTTGGGAATTCGATACCTTTTTTTTCTCGAGTACCTTTTCAAAAAGACGTATCTGATTTTGTAAGAGGAACGTAAGATTCAAACGTAAATTTCCCAATATTCTCAGCATCCTCACGGAAACTAGCATCACCATCATGTTAGGGAAATGTTATTCCTTGTGTTTGTGGCCTTAGTTTGCATGCAAGTGCTAAGGGTTTCAAGAAGTTAACGTTTGAATCTTATTTCCACACTCTGTTTACAAAAATCAGATACGTCTGTTTGAAAAAGTATTCAAGATTTGCGTCCCACCCACCTGCTCGGTAAGATGAAGGAGCTGTCATCCGGACTTATCGACGACGACGAATTCCTGAAATGCTTTTTCTGCAGAGTCTGCCAGCCCATACTCGGGCGGTTTTAAGTCAAAACGGCGGAAGCCTACCAAAGCTCGCTGAGACAAGGGATAAGATGATCGACCTTGTTCCACACGTCGCGGCAGTGAAACGTCGCCGGAATGAAAGTGAAAATATCATCTGCTGGTATCACCTCAAATACGGTAGTCAGGCCGCCCACCAGAAACGAGTGAGGTGGGCGCAGGATAACCAAGTCGCCGGCTTCCTATATATGATAGGGCGTCGCATATGCAGTTCTTAGTGAATACTGACGTGTCCATAATACTAGCCCCACGGAGAGATAACCCAACAAACATCGGTGTTGAATTAGAGCTTGTTCAAACAAATTTGAAGAAGCTATTCAGCTATTCTAGAAGAAACAGCTTAATAGCTTCTCCAAATTTGCTTGAACAAGTTTTATTCAACACCGATGTTTGTTGGGAAGTTACATAGACCGTCGCAATTTTAATTACACGCTGCAAATGGATCGAAAATCTGCACATACGGTAGTTGGTTCATCACAACGGATCTTGGATTGCGATGTAGATTAACTTGGCAATCGTGTTTTAATACTCGGCGCGATCGGGCGTGTGTAAAACTGCTCCAAAGAGCATCAAATTGCATATCGGTGCCGTTCACCGACAAGCGAGCGATTACCAAGCAGTTCCTTTTTCCCAAGTATAGCAATTCGTGCTGACTAATCAAAAGAAAATCAAATTATGAAAGTTAGGGTGGATCAAAAAATATCGTACTGGGATGCTGAGCAAATCGTGGAAAAGAAAGAAAAAGCACACTATGCAGAAGCCACAAAGAAAAACCTGGAGCAAAAATTTGACGAAGCGATTAAAAAACGGGAACAAATGTTCATGGCAGAAATGAAAAAGCGCGATGAAAAAGAGCAACAAAAATTAGAAAGGTACGAAAATTGCATCAGAAAAATGGAAAGACAGATGAAAGAGTATAAAGCAGAGGTGGAAACTATCAAAAGTCAATACCAAGCTGAAAATGCTAGAAGAATTGAGCTTGAAAATCAGAACAAAGCTCAAGACTTAACCATTCAGAAGTTGCAAAGAAAATTGAAATTGTACTCGGATAACAGCGGCGATAAAAAAGCCGGAAAACCAAATATCTTTAAACCCCTGGAGCCTCACCACCCAGGAAACGTGGTAGTAATCCAGGAAAAGAAAAAAATAAGAATGAAGACGAATATGAGATGAACAGTGATATGGAAACCCAAAAAATCTTCGACGACGAAAACCATGAATTGGATCAACGAATTAGAACAAGACCCAGAGTAAACAGTAAATAACCCAAATGATACGCCCAGATATGACCATACAAACCAAATCCAGCATAGTGACATGGAACGTACAAGGACTTCGAACTAGTAAACAAGAAATACAACTGTTAATAAACAAGCACGACCCATTAATTATATGCTTACAAGAAACTATGTGCAAAACCGATACGCAAGCACAAATTAGAGGCTACAACGTAATACATAGGAAAAGACCAACTGTAAACTGAGCAGCAGGAGGGTTAATAACCGCCGTTAAGGAAGGAATTGATTACAAAGAAATTCAAATCGACTCACAGATGGAAATAACTGCTATAAGAGTGGAATACCCAATTGTAAATGCCACCGTAATAAACGTATGCATGCCACCTAACGTATTAATTGATAAAAATGAATTATCAACCACATTGGCCATTATGCAAAAACCCTTCATTATGTTAGGGGATATGTATGCACACCACTATCTATGGGGCAGCGAACTCGTCAACCCTAGAGGGAAAGTGTTAGAGGAAATATTCAACGCAATGGACTTAACGGTACTAAACAACGGAGAGTACACCTACATCAACAATTCAACAGGAAAAGGTTCATGTATCGACCTAATAAGCTGCACCAGCGGCTTATCGGGAATGATCGACTTTGAGGTCCATAAAGATACACAAGGAAGTGACCACTTTCCCCTAATCATTTCGCTACCAGATAATACGGCATGTATATCGAAAACTCAAAAATGGAAAACAGATGAAGCCGAGTGGGAGCTCTATGCAAACACCGTATCATTTAGAAACATGACCACTGCAGAAGAACAGATAACAGAAATTACTACACAAATTCTGAAGGCAGCAGATATCGCTATACCTAAAACGAAAGGTTCACCCATCAAGAAAAGCGTACCATGGTGGAATCCTGAAGTGGCAAGAGCCATCAAAGCCAGACGAAAAACACTGCGAAAACTTAAAACCAAAAACATAAGCGACGACGCCCGACAAACCGCATTACAAGAGTTTCAAAATCGAAGACAAGAGGCACGAGATGAAATTAACAAAGCACAAAAACAGTCCTGGGAAAATTTCTCTAACAGCTTCTCCGTTAACACACCAATTAAAGAGATATGGAACAACCTTAGAAAGGTACAGGGAAAATACAGAAACCCCACTATCAGGCAAATTAAACTCAATGGGGAGACTACCAATGAAAGTAAGGATATGGCAGAGCTTTTAGCAACCGCGTTCAAGACTATATCAAGCGACGAAGCATACACACCAGAGATTACAATACACATAAACATTACGGAAAAATCGACACTATTTATCCCTTCCTTGGAGACAGTTGAATATAACAAACCTTTTAATCGTAGTGAGTTTGAAGCAGCAATGGAAGACCTTAAAGGAACATCGCCAGGGCCGGATAACATACATAATCTAATGATCAAAAATCTTCCACCTGACTGCAAGCGGATTCTACTAGATACATATAACCAAATGTGGGAAGAATCCTTCTACCCAGATCTTTGGAAAACAGCCACGGTAATACCGATATTCAAAGGAAAAGGCGAAAGATCTAACCCTAACAACTACCGCCTTATTTACGTAAACAGCAAAGTTTGATGATAAACAACCGCCTAGTCCATATCCTGGAATCCGAGAATATGCTCTTTGAGCATCAATATGCCTTTCGGAAAGGTAAATCGACAATAGACCATCTTACCAAAACGGAAGAAATAATTAGAACCGCTATGAGCACGAAAATGATGACGCAGGCAGTATTCTTGGACATTAAAAAAGCGTACGATACTACATGGAGGCGCTTAGTTTTGAACGAATTAGCCCGAAAAGGAATAGGAGGAAAGTTATTAGCCTATCTTAGTGAAATTCTCAAGAATAAGTTCTTCAGAGTTAAAGTTAACGGTCAATGTTCTAAGGAAGTAGAAATGAAAACAGGGTTATGCCAGGGATCAGTTCTTAGTGTCAAGCTATTCTTAATAGCCATAAACGCCATAACAGAGTTTATGCCGGATGGAGTTAACATCCTCATTTATGCAGATGATGTTATCCTACTGGCAACGGGCACAAACGCAAAAACAGTCGAGCAACAAGTACAAAAAGCTCTACAAAAAATTCACGAGTGGGAAACGATTACGGGATTCCAAATCTCAGCATAAAAATGCGCGTCTATCATCTTCAGGAATCCAAAAAGCAGAAAACCGACAAACCTAAACGGACTAACATTAAATGGACAACCCATCAAATTAAAAAAAAAAACACACAAAATCCTGGGAGTTACCTTCGATCAACACCTTAAATTCAATGAACATGTAGAAGAACTTAGATCAGTCTCCCTACAAAGAGTACAAATTTTAAAATATATAGCCGCAAGACTGTGGGGAGGAGACCGGAAAACTCTTTCGCAGATATATCCGGAGCACTTAGCGATTTGGGCGTACATTTGTAAACAAACACTTCAATCGCTGGTTCCTCGCGAATATAAGCTCAATCTAGAAAACCAGCATTACAAACAAGAAGATAACATATACCTCTATGATTTGGTAGATTTTGTTTGCACGATTGAGCTTAAACTCGCGTGGAATCGGTGGATGAAGTGTTTGTTTACAAATGCAATTACGCCTAAATCGCAAAGTGCTCCGGATATAAGGCCACGGTATTAGAAAAACTACTATACGCAGCACCAATCATAACCTCTGTCAACAAAACCAGCCTTTAAAGATTAGAGACAGTACACAACGAGGGACTGAGAACCATCTGTGGAGCTTTTAGAACCAATCCCATTATCAGCATTCTAGCCGAAACAGGAATTCCGAACTTGCAAACTTTACTAAACCAAAGACTAGTCACACAAATGGCTAAAAAGAATGCCACAGCACCAACTTCATTGAACAGACCTCTTACCGATACGCACACCGAGGAAACGAGTAGTGATAGTTCTGGAGAAACCTGGAACGAAACGCAAAAGCCAGAACCAAATACGCCGGAGATCAGAGCATCTAAAGTAATGAGACTCATGGACATCGCATTACCTTCAATCAAACTCCTAGGCACTCCAAAAACACCACCATGGAATAGGAAAATAATCCGTATCGACAAGCACCTTTGGCATTTAAACAGAAGAATCAAAAAACCACCAGAGTTATTAACTGAATTCAAAATAAGGAATTCATCTACCTACCGGATACCTCTTGGATAAGTGGCAAGAAGAATGGCATAACACTAGAGAAAATATGTTACGAGAAGTCAAAAATGTTATAACCCCTTACAAAAAATCAATTACTGGAAACCGTAAACACGATGTAATGATGACTAGGCTCAGAATCGGACACACTCTGATTACACATAAGTATTTACTTGACAAGGGAGACCGTCCCAAATTGCAATGACAACCTCACCATCAAACACATAAATGTCAACTGCCCCGGAGTAAACCAACTAAGAACATCGATTAATATGCCAACCAGCATTAAAGCTGCACTCGCGGACGACAAAGAGTGTACGGAAAAAATATTGCAGTTAGGCCTTGCTAAGCAAATTTAACCGAACGAGTGCAAAACAAGTTGCAAATCGTTGAAAAAGACGAACAAAAAACCAACCAAAATCCAATGCACAATCATCAAATTCACGCTACAACATATCTCAGTACCATATAAAACCAAGACCCAATTAACACAGGGGTATTCATAGTCTACTTCATAATTGTCTCCGAACCCATCATGGGCAACAGCGACTCGAAGGACCAGGACGTGAAACAAATCGGCGACCAACAAGTTACCGTAATCGAAAATCAAGAGGTGCACACCGAGATGCACGGGCAGCATGAAGCGAAGCTGTTGGTCATTATAGGAATGTTGGCCTTTATCATCCTACTGATCCCGACGAAGATGATTATCAAGAAATGCAGGAAAGAAGCCTATAAAGCAGCACGGTCAATGGCGGCGGTCCAAAACGTCTAAAGAAGGATGGCTCACACAACCACCAATATGAAAAAAGTGTTAAGAAAAAGTGTTAGGATAAATTCATTGTAACTATTCCTTTTTACAGACCCGAATGACACCATAGTTAAAAGGTCTTTAATAAAAAAAAAAAAAAAAAAGATTAACTTGGAATTTTCATCTGATGGATGTTTCCACAGCAATAATCGGTGTTGACTTCCACGTAAATTTCGGCGTTGTTCTGGATCTAGGAAATCACCAACTGATCGGTGGATGTACGAAAGTGAACACTGTTGGTGGGTACTACGTGTGGTGTGGGCTTACCGTACCGGTTGAGGATTCAAATATAGCGAAAACTCGTATTGTAACGCAAGCCAAAGCTTTCAACGGTTTATGAATCGTATTTTCAACAATCTAGACTTCGATGTCGTATTTGTTCACGATATATGCATCGCATCGGCATCGGAGAAGGAGCATCGGCAATACATACGCGTTGTGATCGAGCGCCTCCAGAAAAACGGGCTTGTGCTCAACTTGATTAAATGCCGATTCGCCCAAAAAGAAGTGGATTTCCTCGGGTATCGTGTGTGCATTGACGGTATCAAGCCTCAACTTGAACGCGTTCAAGCCGTAGTAAACAATAAGCTGCCTATTATCGCTAAGGAATGGCTATAAACCGTTAAAGTTTTCATATCCCGGGCGGCGGAAATGCAGAAACTCCTGCTGGAATCGATACCTGTAATTAGGAAGAACGACACGTGAAAATTGAGTTCAACACAAATGCAGCTTTATTACAATATCCGGATGCTTGATGGTCGACGCGTCGGACGTCGCAGTAGGAGCAGTTTTACAACACCTCGTCGATGGTGTTTGAAAACCACTTGGATTATTTTCGCAAAAAAAAATTCCTCTTCACAAAATAAGTATTCGGTATTTTGGTCGTGAGCTGACTGCGATGAAGCTTGCCGTACAATATTTCCGGTATCTTGTGAAGGTTAGGAACTTCTAATTCTTCACAGATCACCGTCCCCTGACGTACTCCTTGAGCTCCGAGTCAAACCATCTGCCGCATGAGAAACGTTACCTGGAATACATTTCGACTTTTACCAAGGACATCCGGCACATGTGGAAAAAAAAACAATGTAGTAGCAGATGCACTTTCCGGAGTACACGCACGCAGTCTTTGTTCCATCAGGAATAAACCTGACAGAAATTGCAGCTTCCCAAAGCCACGACGAAAAACTGAAGCAACTTGTAAATGGAAAGGAAACGTCACTGAAACTCGAATTAAAGCAGACGGTTCACTCTGATCTACCCGTCTACTGCGATGTGACGAAAAATCGAGTGATGAAGTTCGCATCGAAGCCCACAGGGAGCCCGTTATGAGAACCATTCACGCTCTTTCGCACCCGGGGGTTCGTGGAAGATGGTATCGGAAAGATTCGTTTGGCCATCTATAAATCGAGACGTAGCTCAGTTCGTCAAGTCATGTACTGATTGTCAACGCTCTAAGATCCAACGGCATACGATGACACAACTGAAGGACTTCAATCTTCCCAACAGTCCCTGCAACAACGAACATATTGACCTTGTCGGGCCATTGCCACCCTCTGGAGAAAACAGGTACCTGTTGACAGCCGAAGCCGTTCTGAAGGCATTCTGTAATGGGGGTTTCCCGTTTTGGTGTACCGGAGATCTTTAGCATCAACCAAGGCCGGCAGTTCGAGTCGGAACTGAGTGTGGAAATGACTCGGCTTTTCGTTACTCATCGCGTACGAACGACAGCTTATCACGCTCAAACTAACGGGTTAGTGGAATGGTTCCATCGAACTCTTAAAGCAGCCATCATGTGTGTTGATTCTTAACAGGTTTGCAGGTTTGCTCTCAGCTATTCGAGGGGAAAGCAACTATTGAGTTTCCGAGACAACAACTTCGAATACCGGGTGAATTTTACGACCGCTCCTCTAAGGATATCGACCGTACCGAGTTTGTGAAATCGTTACGAAATATGATCCAGAAAGTTGGACCCATCAGTTGCAAACATGTTTTTCTTCGATTCGACACTGTTAAGCGCCCACTGCAGTACCCGTATGATAGGCCATTTGATGTCATGGACCGATGCGATAAATCTACTGTGGTGTTCATAAGAGGAAAGAAGCAAAGAATTTCGTTGGACCGTATCAAGCCTGCGTATATCTACAATTCGGATTTTGAAACCCCCATCGAAGACTCAAGCTAAATCCAAGTCACGCCATCCGGTCACAGGGTCCATTTTATGGCGTTACTGGATGGAGACTCTGTGGCAACACTGCCGCGAGATGACTGAAACAGTGTAGCACGCATAATTCAGAGAGATTAAAAACGATAGTTATAAAAAGCGATAGTTAACCGATAGGTAGTTGTTCCTTCCACAAAACCACGGTGTTCAAATTCCGTGGCATACGTAGTCATAAGTACATTTGCACTTCTGATTTGAAAATTTACCTTCAGACCAAGAAAAAGCAGCGCAAAGGACAAGGAGTGGATGGCGACCTGCTGAACCTTCGGCAAATGGAAGGCTGGCGAAAAGCAGCCAGCGAGCCGATAGATTTGAGACGCCTTCTACGTGCAGACGGTCTAGACTGGTTACGTAAGTAAGCTTGATTGGCCGACTATCACTTTTCGGATCTTAGCTTGCAAAAAAATCACTTGTTCACCGATTATAAAATATATTTTGTTTTATTATTGGAACAAATGGCATTAGCTACGAACAAAACACGTAAAAAAAGTTTACTGCGAATTGACACACTTTTCACTAGGTATAACACCGCCAGTTCTACTTTTTGGACACCTTCCGGGCCGGTCTCGTCGGATTCGAAGGGTTTTTGGTGTCACTACCGGCGCTCAGGGGCGTTCGAGCCGCTCGCTTGCTACGTATCGGACTTGACATCGAATCGGGGCTACTGATCGAGGAAACAGATAAATTTACCGCCGGTGATTTGGAAATGCGCCCCTTGGAACCACGGGTAGCCATGGTCCGCTGCACCGGATTTTTAGAACTCGATCTTTCACCGGCACTGGTAGTGCCACCGCTGCTACCACTACCGACGCTGGTTCGAGATTTACTGGATATGGATGTAGTTGATGTTGAAGTGGATGGAGAGTTCTGAGAAACTTTTTGACGAGAAGTCGAGGATCTGCTGACTGAACGCGCTGTTCGTTTGTTCTCAGTGGAAGCTGGGCTGTTGTCTTTTCTCAACGATCTTCGAGATGTACGCGCCGGCAAAGATGTGGACTTCGAAGAGGTGGTCTTTTCGGAATCGGATTTCTCGGCTGCTTTTTTACCACTCGCTTGTTTTGGCGTGTCTTTCTTTGACGATACAACGATGGGGGAATCGTCTTTGTTCAGCTTCCTTCGGCTTGTTCTTAAAGCAGGGGAGTCAGTTTTGGCTTCTTCCGTTTTCTTCGTAGCTGTTGTCGGTTGTGTTTTACTCGAAGATTTGGCCTTTTCTGTTGATACTTTTCCTTTTTTGTCCACCTCTTTATTGGCGGAATTAGATTTTTCCCGATCTTTTGTTAGCCTTTTTTTATTCGACGAATTGACCTTCTCTGCTGAATCTTTTGTTTTCTTAGACGCTTCTTTCTTGGCAGAATCGGTTTTCTCCTGATCAATGGCTAGTCTCCGAGAAGTGTTGGTCACTGGTTTATCTTCATCCTTTTTCTTAGATTTTTCGGCCGATTCATTGGTAGCAGTACGAGTTCGCCTTCTTACAGGAGGGCTTTTCTGCAGCGGTTCAATGCCAGTCAAGCTTGATCGTTTAGCTCCTTTGCTCCCGCTGGTTAGATCCGTAAGGGACTTCCTGGCTACTACTTTCGCGCTAATGTTTCGCGTTCGATGCTGATCGAACTTTGCGGCACTCTGCGATTTTGCTGTCTTTGCCGAAGCTAGAGGGCGTACGATTGAATGATCCCGGCGACTGGTCTGAAAGAAATAGAGGCGGTTAACAACTGAATATCACTGGTGTTAAAAAGGGTGTGGGCTTACCACTATATTAGGTGACGAATCGACAATTTCATCCTCTTCGGAAATATCAACGGATAATTTTCTTTTGGAAGGCGTGAGTCGAATTGGCGTACTCTGGTCTTCCATGGGGCGCTGTGTCTCTGGAATCTCCAGATGTAGAATCGATTTGTCCCCATCGATTAAAGAGACTCCGGATATATCCTGAGTAGAGGGAATCGCAAACGATTCCTCCACTTCTGCGGATGGAACTGCGTCATCCTCTTCTGGGGAATCCGAGTCGCCACTGTCTTTGTCCTTGTCGCTGGATTGTTGGGCCTTCTTTTCCGAAGCAGCTTTCTGTTGCCGTTGACGCAGCTT
The DNA here is from genome assembly GCA_024533555.2 of Aedes koreicus. Classification (NCBI taxonomy): domain Eukaryota; kingdom Metazoa; phylum Arthropoda; class Insecta; order Diptera; family Culicidae; genus Aedes; species Aedes koreicus. The sequence continues at coordinate 14,957 of JAHHFK020000651.1, forward strand.
TTTCGTAGCGTTGGCATCCGGAACCTTGAATACGTTTCTAACCACGGCCTGTTCGGAGGCGTTCATTGATTTTCGAAGTGATTTCATACCTGTTGTATTTTCTGCACCGAAAGTGGTTGGAGTTTGCGGAATGGCCGGGGAAACTGGTGCTGGAGCAGCACTTGGCCTTGCCGGTGAGGATGGAGCTACTAGGTTGTCGTCTTTCTGTAGTGAAGCTTTGTTGATCTGCGGCACTTCCTTGGGCTCGTTGGGAACGGTCGATTCCTCTTCATCCAAGGCGACTTCCGGGTGTTCTTCGTGATCAGAAAGGTGTTCTGCATCGTGGACTTCGGCATCAGCTGCCGGTGGAACTCGGGACGAGGAGAACGTAAGCGATTCGCGGTAAGTGCCCTGCAGCATTTCGGCGAAGTCTTTGAGATTCTTGATAATCTTCCCGTCGAGTGATGTCTCTTGGAGGATCTGTTCGATGCAGTGGTTGATGTCGTTTTTGAGCACTGTGTCGTCGGAGATTTCCAGCGTAAGGAGCTCTTTGCTGAGCAGCTTGAGTAGGTCCTTGTAGTTTAGGTTGTCTAGCATGACCTGAAATGGATAGGACGTATTGTAGGCGAATTTCATGATGAAGTTAAATGATGGGAGGTGAAAAAGGGTGGCCACTTTCGAATATTTTTTAAACGTGCCTGTGGTTACACATCACAAGAAAAATTTATTGTAACGCCCACGAACAGTTGGACAAACAAATGAAAAGGAATGGTCAATCTAGTGAACAATATTAAATATGCTGGGATTGAGCAGAATTATTGACACCAGCGACATTTTCTTCCCTCAAATATATCAAGGATCTTTTGTTTACAAATGCGTTACATTTCAATTCGAAAAAAAAAAGCTTAAGGCGAAGATCTTTAGAATTGAAAAATGGCCTCCATTATTGGCATTGCACTGCAGCTTACAAGTCATTAAGCTTATAAGGCATGTGAAAGTTGCATTTGATTTTTTTAGCCAAATTATAGTTTCTGGTACGAGAGCAAATATTTTAATTCAACTTCATATGGTCTTGGTTTCACCTTCGGGAGTTAAAAGGGTAGTGGAAAGTGCCTCAAAATGAGCCAGATTGATGGCGGATGCAAGGCTGCTTGGAATCGATGCTTCCCAGCTAGCCAAGCGGGGAACTGCATACCGCAGCAACAAGTAGTAATTTAGTGCATTTAGATGGTACAGGAACGCACGAAGATAATAATGATGGTTCCGGCGACAACGGTAGTTTAAAAGGGCATGAATGCCCTTTCAGAGAAGTTTGATACTTTTGTTTATGAACAGGCATTTTCATGGCATAAAATGAAAAAATTCTTCAATTCAATCGGCATTTGGTGAAATCATTCCTATATCCTTTGTTTCATATTTTAAGTAATTTTTATCAGTTCTCTTTCTGCTTTCGATTGGTACGGTTGAGTTTTGTTTCTTCGTGCAATAGCCTTCTTCTATACGGCATTGTAATCAGTTTGCATTGTTCTTTCATCATCAACCCGGTCGCTTTTGTTATAGCAGCAATGTGCGAGTTGATAAATACTGTGCGATTTACCTTCGGCAATGGAGCGGATAAACCAAGCTTAGGCGTAGTGGCAAATTTCGTCAAAGGCTTGAATGCGGAGCTTGATGAAATTGAAGCTGCATATAGGATAGCAGATGAAAAGTCCCTTCTCGTCAAGTTCAAATCTGAGCGGTCGATGTTGCACGCGCTGACCGCCAACTCTGACGAGCTGGTATTCCATTATGCGAATGGAAAAAAGGTTAAAGTACACATGTCGCATGCCCAGGAGCACATATGCTATGTGCGAATATACGATCTCCCATCGGAGGTTCCCGACCAGGAGATCGTTACGGTATTGTCAAAATATGGACACGTGAAACGCATCGTGCGGGAGAAGTTTCCGGCGGAGCTGGGCATTGGCGCCTACACTGGTGTGCGAGGCGCGTACATGGACGTGAAGCAGGAAATCCCGTCATCGCTGCACTTCGCCAATCGGAAGGGTAACATGTATTACGAAGGCAATAAGGATAAATGGTTCATCTGCAAAGAAGTGGGACATCTAATCGCTTCTTGTCCCAAGCGGAATGTTCAGAGTCAGCCGCAAGTCCGTCGGCTAGAAAATGAACAGAACGGTAAATGGAAGAAAACGTACGATAGCGAATTGGAAACGCTAGAGGTGCTGGAAGACAAAATGGAGGAATCTGTCATGATACCGGTGGAAAACGAAATCAGTAACGCTGAACCGAAGGATATGGATACCCGCGATCGCGCGTTGTTACAGTTTGCTGCATTCATGTCAACAGGGATAAGTATACAAAAAGAGATGGCTAGAATAGCAAAAGAACAAGAAGAAGGTGCCATAAAGTCGCCCCCAAGAAAGAAGAATAACTCTAGTTTGTTTAAGAAATAGTTTTTTTTTTTGTGTGTAACCCACAAACATTGCCTAAGGCTCAGTAAAGCTAACGCGATTGAGCCGTACAAATAAACGAACTTGTAAAAAAAAAAGTAATTTTTACGATACAATGTGCAGGACTGATAAAACAATCGCGGATATCGTAATTCTCGCGAAGTTCTCAAATTTTGTGGATTTGTCGTAAATTTATGTATTTCAGTCGCGAAAATCGCGGATTCAGTTCGTGATGTTTCGGAAAGCGCGAAGTGATGATACTTAAAACGAAACTCACACGAATGAAGAAAAACGCGTTCACTAGTCAATCTGATATTCTATTGAAAAGTTGATAGAGTTCACAAACGGATGCTATTTGGAACAATTTTGATGGCACAAATCTCAAGGACGAAAATTTGAACACAATGCATACAACTGAGCAACATTTTTTGTTTATAGTTCTAAATGCGAAATCTGTGTAGTTTCTTCGAAGTGGTGATGTTAATCAGATGATGGCGGTAATTGGTGGATTCTTTCCACTAACACTTTCAGTGTCTTCAAATGTAGTGTGCCTGTATTAGTAGAGTGACGACACTGTCAAAATTGGAACCGAAATTTTCTGCCAGTGTCTGCTTTTTACTCAATTACAGTAAGTATTTATTGTATAATTGTTGATAATATCATATTTTCTTGAAAAAAAAATAGCATTCGCAGGAGGATTTTCTGCATATCAACCGAACCTGAACCGGACCAGCGATAAATTCCATCGAGATTATCATCAAGATTTTGCTGGAGCTGGGGATGGAGGGTTTTTCCGATGGAGTTAGTGGTGATGTTTACCAGGCAGAACATTTTCCCAGGTCAACAGTTCCAAATCAGCGATGGATCAGCGAACGATTCCGAGCTTCCGGTGGAGGTTGTGATGAAAGTGGTCTGTGTTAATGTTGTGCCAATGTTTCAATTGCGGAAGTTTTTGAATTGCATCGTCCGTGATGAGTCCCGGATTATTGAATTGGATGCAGACATGGATGGTGAATTTGATGTAAATATTCTGAGTGAAATGTATCGCTTTGCAGCTGCCACTTCAAGCAATGTTTCAAGTTAGGGTAAGTGAATCAACTAGAGCAACATGTTCTTTTATGTGAGCTTGTAAGGGAAACAGAAACATGCGTTACTGTTAAGTGAGTTTCGTGTGTATTATGCTGTGTTAGTAATATTGAATGTGAAATAAAGTAACAACAGCTTTTTGGAACCATTTAGAACATGCTTCGATGAAAAATGCCGTTGGTAAAATTTCTAGACGATTTGTAGCGTGACTGAAAAATCGAAGTGCTGCAGCTATGTTTCGGTTGCAATATTTTTCGGAGTTGCTAACTTTCATCACATCAAAGTTGCTCCTTTTCTTTTTAAAGTCAACATCTTCTGGTTTCAGCTTATGCGCAGTTTTCAGAAAGTTTCGCTGTTCATAATAAACAAGGTCCGTCAAATGCTGAATGTCGACCTGATTCGTACAAAACCCGTTCGATTCAACTACATCAGGTGGTAGCCATAAAACTTCGTCCTTCAGCCATCCTTGTACTGTCGACTTGAAGACATGGACGACGTCTGGCATAATCTCGAGTTTCCTAAGCGGGTTTGTGGGGTGCTCAATAGCTTCACTATCCATTACGACGTCCTTGTGGAATTTAAGGTTCAAGCAATTCCATAGCTTTTTATTTTTCGGGCCACAATCTGAAGTTATAAAATGGACTCTGCAGCCGAATGATTCTACTTTCTGGATAATTTCAAACGTGATTTCCTTCAGTTCATTTTCGGGAATACTATTGCCCGTAAAATGGCAGCCAACCGTTTGCTTCCATCTGCTGCTGACCCCAACCAACATGAAAACAAGACCATGGGTAGCGATTCCGGTTTGACCTGGAATGGTAATATCGCCGTAAAACATACTGTCAGCAATACAGAAGCTTGTATTCAGTTTGAGCTGCAAAAGCTCGAGAACATCGGTCAATATGCCAGTGTTAAAGTTCAAATCCTCTACTCTTCGTTGGAGGGTTCGTTCAGATGGAAGCGGATATGTGTTCCGTTGATGTTCGTAGCCTCGCGTGCCGCAAGCAAATTTTTGTTTTTAGGCTCTCTGTATAGTTTTGTCGCTCCACTGTTTTTTGTACATCAACATCGGGATTGAATGTTCTGTTCAGCGCATCGAGAGCAAGGTCAGGAGTTGTTTTCTGTTTGACAATAACTTGTTCCTGTTGCTTGACGACGGTTGCAAGACCTTTGCATTGCCGTTTCAGATCCGTTACATGCTGATTAAGAACATTGACGCGACTGAAACAAAAAATATTTATGGATATCAAATAGGAAAACCACATTTTACCTACAATTGTACCTTTCGTATGTTCGTTTACTCTTAACACATACAGCTTGGTGTTCATCGGAAGGAGAACATCTGACTCCATTCCATTCCAGATTCTCGGTTGGATTCCACACTAGTAAAAGAACTTTGCACTTGGTTTTCAGTATCCGAATCGTCGGGATTTAAATCCACAACCTGTGGTACGAACTCGTACGCCGGAACTGCTGACCGCCGTCGCAAAATTTTGCCTTTGCTTGAAGCAAAATACATATCCTCCTGCTTGAAATGAAACGGAATTTGGACTTATAAATACATAAATCTTTGTTTCCTGCTGTGATTTAACGTACGCTACATAATCGAGAGCTTGCCGTGATATCGTAATTATCCGGCAAGTTGCAAAACTTTCTCCAAGCATCACGCAAATCGTCGTCCACCGGAAAACGAAAAAAGCCGATGTTTTTAAATCCCACCGTCGTTTTGTTTGTGCAGAATTTAGCACAACACTTCATTTTCGAAAAAAAATCTTTGAATATCACTGGAATCGTTGAAGTAATAACCGTATTTGTACAAAGCCAGGCACAATATTAACTAGGTGCATTGAAGACCGATGCAATAAAATATCAACAACGTTCTTAGCTTTGCAAAAAGTCACTTGAAAGTTAAAACAATTTCAGTGTTGTCAACTCAAAGCATCAGGGATGCCAAATTTGTTATTTTCAAAGGGATGACATGGCGTCACTCTACTAATACAGGCTAACTATTCAAATGAATTATATGATTTTATCTGACGTTTATTACAAGATGAAGATGTTTATGATACATTTTCTCTGAAATTTATGAAAAAAACAAGTTTTTCACAAACATATTAAAAAAAACATTAATTGTTCAGAATGAGGAAATCATTATTCAGTGCAAATATATTAGGTGCGCAACTAAGTTCCCGCTGTCTAGCAATAGATGGCGCCAGTAGTAAGTGCTGGTCGAATGTTGTACATCTCAAGCGTCATAAACCAAGCTCAGACATATGGTAAACAAACTGCTTTGCCAAATCAGTGATTTTGGTTTAGTGTTATATATTTTGGTTGTTTGAAGATGTCTGATGTCGTGCCAAATCATCGTCATTTGCGGGAAGTGTTGATTTTCTTCTTTCATTCGAAGAAAACGGCGGCTGAAGCACATCGAGAGCTCCAAAAAGTTTACGGTGATGCTGCTCTGAGTGAAACAACGTGTCGTGATTGGTTTCGTCGCTTCAAAAACGGTGATTTCAATGTTGATGATCGTCCGCGTGAAGGAAGGCCAAAAAACTTCGAAGACTCTGAATTGGAGGCATTGCTCGACGAGGATCCGTGTCAAACGTAAGAAGAGCTTGGTTCAGGATTAGGAGTTTCCCGCCAAGCCGTTTCTAAGCGATTGCATGCGTTGGGAATGATTCAAAAGCAAGGAACTTGGGTTCCTTACGATTTGAAGCCAAGAGATGTTGAGCGTCGTTTTTTCGTCTGTGAACAACTGCTCCAGCGGCAAAAAAGGAAGAGTTTTCTACATCGCATTGTGACGTGTGACGAAAAATTGATCCATTACAGTAACCCAAAACGGAAACATTCATGGGGACTGCCCGGGCATGCTTCAACATCGTCGCCTAGGCCGAATATTCACGCTGCGAAGGTTATGCTGTGTATTTGGTGGGACCAAGTTGGTGTTATTTATTATGAGCTGTTGAAACCAAACGAAACCATTACCGGGGAACGGTATCGAACTCAATTGATGCGATTGAGCCGAGCACTGCACGAAAAACGGCCACAATACGAGCACAGACACGAAAAAGTGATTCTTCAGCATGACAACGCTCGACCTCACGTTGCGAAACCCGTGAAAACCTACTTGGAAACGCTCAAATGGGAAGTCCTACCCCACCCGCCATATTCTCCTGATATTGCACCGTCCGATTATTACTTGTTCCGTTCGATGGCACATGGTCTCACTGGTCAGCAATTCCACTCATATGATGACATCTCAAAATGGCTTGCTTCTTGGATAGCATCAAAAGACGAACAGTTCTATCGAAATGGTATTCACGTTCTACCAGAAAGATGGGAAAAAGTCGTAGCTAGTGATGGGCAATACTTTGAATAATTCGTTTGTAACCTTTGTTTTCAAAATAAAGTTCCTTTTTCACCAAAAAACAGCGAGAACTTAGTTGCGCACCTAATATAAGAACAAAAAAAAACAAAACGATCACATATTTGTCAAAAAATTTGTTCAACAATTTTCCGAATTGTAAAATTGTTTTGAATTATCATGAGCATTAACATGATTGACCGCTTCGAGGCTATGGCATGCCCTCCAATGGTGATTTCTGCCCGCTGCATCTCTTCGCAGTTGCTGACTAATAGCACCTCCGTTTGTGGTGGGCTATCTGAAGCTGCATCCAGTTTTCAATTATGCCGATTGCTTCGGTAGTCAGCATTTCCACTTCTCCCAGTGTCTCGCCTGTCACTGACAGGCCAACGATCACTACGGCTTTGAGAAGCCTCAGCGGCAGCACTCCGTTGTACATCCCGTTCCAAAGTATTGGGCCAAGGATGGAACCTTGCGGAACTCCCGCCGTGATGTTCACCGATATCTGCCCCACGGAAGTCTCGTAGATCAGCACCCGGTTCTGAAAGTAACAACGGCGCAATGACCATCAAACTCATCCTCTGTTTGGACGACTTTACGGCAGTCTCGACCTCTGTCCGAATGGCATTCACCGTAGACTCCCTTTTCCGAAAACCGAATTTCATCTCCGATCGACCATGTTCGCTCTCCGTAAATTTCGTCAGCCTGTTGATAAATACTCTCCGGGAGTTTCCCGATCGTATCCAGCAAGAATATTTGTCTATACGATGCTGGATCCTCAGGAGGCTTTCCTGGCTTCGTCAGCAACACTAGCTTCTGTATTATACATCTGTCCGGGAAGAGGCCTACCTCTAGAAATCTCTGCAGCATCCTAGAACATCTTTCGATTACCCGTTACTTTATTCAGCCGCTCGCTTGTTCTTCACGCCGTTTTCGCTACAGAGCCGATATAATTTGCGTAATGTCTCCGCTAATCGCGTTCCACATATTCTCATCGCGGCACATACTGCGAAAGACGTTTTCTAGACTGTATCTACCCCACTGGTATCAAGCATTGTGCGTCATATTGAACCGAATCGTGGGCAGTCAAAGACTGCGGGCTCTGGTGTCTCTTCGACGTCTGCGCAACTACGACAGAGAGGGGAAACCACGTGTCCTCGCCGTGCTTTCAGTTCATCTACGTGGAAACGTTCGGGATCAACCGGTGTGTCCACTAACCTGGCACAAAATTTAAATTCCAGTTCCCCTTTGATTTTTGGGAGCCTTTGAGGTCCTTTAATAACTGTGCAAAATTTCAGCTCGATCGGTGGAACTATATTTTAGCGCTCGCGGTTTTAATTTTCCATAGGATTTTCCGTAGCGTTTAGACGTGTAACCAATAATATTTAACTTTATAACCATTTTAATCACTTCTTTGATGCACTCTGGGAAGGCATGATGCTTCAATTAATTATAATAAAACATCACTTGAAGCACTTCCCTCTTTGTTGGCATTCTATTTGCTCTAAACGCGTTCAAAACTGGACCAACCAAAAAAATTGACGCTTTTGGCCACAAACATTGTTTTGCTGTTAACTCTTCCATGTTCTTCAAGCATCAGTTTATAATTCGAACGGAAGCTTTGTGTTATTTTGCTCAGACGGTGTCAACTGTCAAACTTTTCTATGCGCAAGATATCGGCTTTCCTCCATGCTGAGTGAACGCCCCACACCACGTGGTTGCTTAGCGCAGACAGCAGCAGGCTGCAGGTAGCAGTGTTGTTAGAAAAAACAGTTCAATGAGCCGTTCGTTTGGATAGTAATCAGTATTAGCTAAATAACTGTTTCCACAAGCGTCGAATCGCTTTGCGGTCTTGGAAGAAAAGTTTCCTTGAAATATTTCCCAGAGATTTATTAGATTGACTTATTTTTAGAGCACAACGGGTCACCTCGCAAGATTTTTCTTTGAAAAAGTAAGCTTCCCTCTAGAAAATCCTATGGAAAATTAAAACCGCGGGCGCTAAAATATAGTTTCACCGATCGAGCTGAAATTTTGCACAGTTATTATAGGACCCCAAAGGCTCCCAAAAATCATAGGGGAGCGGATTTTTGTTTCTTTTATATGTGCGTGTGCCAGGCTAGTGTCCACCTTCCATTCACCGCATTATCCCATTGCTCTTGCCATTTCCTCATGGTGTCAGTCCGTGTTCTTCTTCGAACTTCTCTGGTGTCTCTGTTCAAATAGCACTCTTGATCCCCCTCCAACAATAGTACAATGGGGATCATTCCGGCTATAACGCAGACCGTTTCCAATTATATTACCCTGTTGGAGCTTTCCAGCATTATAAAACATCTCCGTGGTGGTTTCCCAATGAAAAACCACTATCACATTTTGTGAGTAGCCCCAATAGCATCCTTACTGTTGGTTTAAACCGGTCAAAATCGGCTTTTCAGCATTATTTAAAATCACTTTGTTTTCCCAATGAAAAACCACAATCACACTTTGTGAGTGGCCCCAATAACATCCTTACTGTTGGTTTAAATCGGTTCAAATCGGAAATCGGTACTAATTACACTTGACAGCTAATCGTTAACGAAAACGAACCCTGCTGCCACCCAATCCTGTTATCCAAAATCCCAGTGATTACAGTGGAAGTGCAGTGGATTCCGCGGCTTCCAATAAAGCTAGTATCACGTCAACATATTCCTACCCATTCCCTACTTGACCTGCATTCGGACGAGGCCGGCGCCGGTGTTGCCTTAGTTTGGGATCACCAGTTTTTACACATTGAAGATGTATGTTAGTCCCAAGCATCATCTGTTGGTGTGTAATAACAGCTGATCTGGCAACAACGGAGTAGCAACCTCGGGCGGTCAATCATGCTCATGCACCACCGCGTTTGCTTGCGGGTAGCGCATGGGAGTGTAAAAAAATGGCTTTTATTCACACAACGCTTGATGGCTCTAGAGTGAGAAGAAGGGCTCTCAAACTCACAGAAGTGAATGCAGATAAATTCCCCGACGCGTGCGCCCCAGTGAGCTCACTGGCGTGGGCTTTTCTGCTATTAATATACAGCAGTGCTTGCAAATTCGCTGTGGCGCTACATAACAAAGGAAGAAAGAAGAATGTTTCTTCCCGCTTCCTATTTTCGGACATTTTTTACAAATCCGACCAAGTTTTCACTATCAACCGCACCAGCGAATCAGAGAGAGAGAGAGAGAGAGCACTGGCGCGTCCTCGCCCAAGTGTACGCGGCAGCGATCGCAGGCAAGAACACTTGCATGGGCGAAGACAGATGAGAGCACGTGAGAGCGGTCGTTTAAGAGAGAGAGAGTGGTTCACTCACTCCAAGCCATGCTCTAACTGTCTCACACTTTCCCTCTGTCTATTTACCACCGAATAAAAGAGCACTTTGCATTATCTGCGGTGAGTTATGGTTGTATCCTCTGTGAAGGTACAAATCTCACGCGCTGGCGTAACATTAGTGCGAAATGCCATCTCTGATTTACGTAATTTACGGCTGAGTCCAAAGGTAACAACCTACTTCCTAATTGAAATTCAAAAGACTTGTATGAGTAAATCCGACATCTCTTACCTGAAGAAACGATATCGCGATAGTGTTGTGCGGGTTCAGTCCTGGACTGCAGAAGACCGGTTTCGTCGAATCGATCACAAACTTCACCACGTGCTCCGGTTTCACTTCCTGTAGCGGACTGTCATTTGGTGCCTCCAGAATGGTGAACAACGTGTGCAGCAGCGCCTTCTGCAGAATTTCCTGGCGCTTTTTCTTGATAAGGCATTCGAAAAAGATGCCTAATATTTGCTGCGTTTTCGATTCGGTAGTTGGGTTGAAGTACTTGAGCAACAGCTTGGACATGATGTCCTGCGAGGTGCAGTGACCATGGAGAATCAACCGGCAAAACCCATCTACGATGGCCGAACAGATCACGTTGTCCTCGCAAGTTTCGAAAAAGTGCGTCATCATACGCATCAAAGCGACACCGGTGCCGGTGTTAGATGTATTCGTTTCATCATCCTGATCCAGGTATTCCATCGTATTGAACAACTGGCGAGTGTTCTTTCTCGACTCATCCTTTTTGGCTTCGACGTCGAAATGTTCGAACCCATAATGGTCCATCAGTTCGAAGATTCCTTCGATCGACGTTTGCCAAATTCTCGTACTATGGTTGCGGAAAAACTGTTGATACAATAGCTGGAATGTTTCCTTGGACAACCCATCGTAGAGCATGCTAAAAGCTACCGAACAACGCAGAGCCCAATCCCTAGTAGAACTCTCAGCCGATTCAACGTAGCGACTGATAAAGGACTTGTACAAATCGCAAACTATCGGTGTCAACGATTGTACTGTCGAGTTGTTAACCAGATAAAATGATATCTGAAGACACTTGTTTATTGTCGCGTTTGTAATTTTTTTAGGCCTGAGCATTGACTCTCGGAACAAGGAAGATCCCTCGCTGCTCGACGACATAACCGGTTTCAACAGCGTGGCAAACTCTTCATTCGCCGCATTTAGTTCTTCGGACACCTTTTGCGCTCCGGCGTAGTCCTTCCGGTTTACTTTTTCCATTTCCTGTTCCTTCAGATCCATCATCTTCACTCGCAAATGACTGATCTTTATCTCAAGGATCTTGTCGGGATTTTTCTCCAAGTATTCCTCAACCAACGAGCGAGACGAATGGCTAACATCCGTCCGCGAAGGTTCCAGTACGCTATTGATCAAATCGACGAAAAATTTAAAACGCATTTCCACGTCCCCGATGAGCCGCTCGAAGATCGATAGAATGATCTTGACGTTGCCTTCGTCCAATTCACAGCAGCAGAGTACATCTGCCAGAATCTTTTTCAACGTTTCCCTTCCAAATTCGTCACCGTAGTCGTACGAGTCGACAATTTCGAGCAGAATTTGCAGCATCGATTGGAAGTACATTTTTTGCAGTTTGTCAGTTATCATAGACGGATCATCCACTAGCATGCGAATGTAATTGCACAACGAAGGATTCTCAGCAAATCTGTGTGATGGAAATTTTACAATTAGCATTTTAGGGTAGACAATCATCCTTACTTACACTTTAATGTATTTGCAAAAAGTAGATAGATCCATCATCAGATTGTCCAACTCATCCGATTCCGTCTTTTGCAGGAACTCCAACAGCGCTTGCCAGCAGATGGCTGTTTCAATGGTTAGATTTTCCAACGGTGCGGTTTTGTCATCCTCCCGAAGGCCCAACACGACCATGGCGTCATCAATGCCATATTTCCTGAAACATTGAAAACAGTTCTCAAACGTGCATTCGAAATAGGTTCCAATTATCCTTACGAGAAAATTTCAAACAGTGCCAATTTTCCGGTTTTTCGGAACCGCTCGAGCTCCTTCTCATCGGCATCGATTTTCAGAGCCTTGACGAAGGCCACGTAGTCCTTCTGATACGATTCGAACCACTGCGGAATCATTACATTCTTCACGACTTTCCTAACCGCCTCGGAATGATCGTTCAAGCCTTGCTCCAGGAACGTCAACCGCTGAGCCACCTTATACTGCTTGACCGGATAGCTACTCATCTGCAGGTACGTATGCCGGCGGACCTTTTCTTCCACATCCCACAATCGCTCTAGAATGTATGGAATGGTCCGGTAGTTGCGACCCAGTGAGGATATAATCGTTTGTCGCACCTTCAGCGACGGATCCGTATCCAAATGGTAAATATACGTTCGAAAAACACAATCTTCCGGATCGTCCGGATTCTGCAGGCGCTGTAGGGCTAGCACGGCCTGGACGCGTACGTTCGGTGCCACATCGCGCATCCGTTCCAACATGTAGCGCAAAATCTTGTCGCAGATGTCGTCGTCCAACGATGCTTCCGGTCCCATCGCATTTAGCACCAGGTTGACGAACTGACAGATGCGGAACCGCACAATCGCCGAGGGGCTGATGGTGGTCAGCAGCCATTCAAATGCCATGATGATGATCGGATGGGTCACGTCCTGCTCGCTGTGGTCCGGGTCTGCAATGAATTTGGCACACAGCTTCAGCCTGTTGTTGGCATAGTCGTTCGTTTCGTCATGCTGCATGGCCCCTTTGAGGGATTGAATGAAGGACCGCATAAACGATTCATGGGTGACCTGGGGGTGGAAGAAGATGTTGGAATTTATTATTTAGCGGACTTGCGATGAAGTTTATGGACTGTTTTGTGTCGAATATCTAAAACTATTAGAATTTTGTTTTCACTTGTGAAGAATGATGTGAAGATGCGAATGGAACTTAGAAATTTGGAATGGTTATGACCATCAGGGCAGCTTGTTCCACAAGCAGTGCACATATCATCAAGAACCAAAACGCGAACATATTCGAGTAGTTTCGTAGCTGTCACGTATGAACACAACGTCGACGATGTGTTGGATATCGAGGAGGAAGTGGTACCGTAAAATGGGGCGAATAGAAACACTTTCCAACATATTTGTACGTGTAAAAAAAAAAGCGTTGGGCTCTGAAGAAAATTTAGGTATTTTCAAACTTGGGTCTCAACTTTCTCTAGTATTTCTAGTACTACTATTTGGATGCAACGACTAAGTGCTTATTTTATTACATAAAATGTTGCATGTTTCTATTCGCCCTAAAATGGGGTTTTTATGAAGAAATTCAGTACTATTTTAATGAAAACTAAACAGTTATACAAGGTTTATTAATAGTAAAAGACAAAAAAAAAAATAATCGAAAAAAAAAACGTCAAACATTAACAAAGCGCAAGAAAATATTGTCCGGTTTTAATTTTTCTTGTAGATAAACTTAATAAAAGGTTATGGTCTAGTGTTGTCCTTATCAGAATCCATATTGGGCGTAATCAATGCCGCGTTGATTATTCCAATCGGTTCAGGATCTTCAAAAACAACATTTGAGCTTCCGGTAACACTTTACCATGGTAGTCCGTTTATTTTCGGTCCCGATCTTTGTCCGTTTATTTCCGGTCGTAGACGTTCTTGTTGGTCCATACCGAGCATCACGAAGCAAGGGAATCAAACTTTCGTCAAGCTTGCGTCCATCCTCTGGGGTTGGCGCTTTGGGCCTCATCTGTAACACTGGCGATCTGTCTAACGGTATGATTCCACATTTCTTAAACCCAGCTCGAACATTGTTTGGTCCTTGAACCGTGATTTCATCCATCAGTTGTTTCAGGAGACTTGAAAATGTGTCTTTCGGTAGAGATGCTTCGTATTTCCCTTGCGAATGTTTACTTTGCTCAAGAATAACACGCAAAGCAGTCTTCAGAGGACGAAAAAAATGCCACATCGAATGGTTGTGTAAAGTGCGTGGAGTTGGCTGGAAGAAAGATCAAACTGATGTCGTTATTGGAACACATCTCAATAACCTTTAGTGTTAAACGTGAAGCAAGATTATCTCCAATCAAAATTTGTTTTCCCGTTTGCTGAATAGCAATGGTAGACAACCAGCCTTCGAAAGAAGAACTTTCGAACCAACCCGATTTCGAACGGTTATATCTGGCGCATGGTGGTCCATCTTCAGTCCATGTGTTATACATATGAACAGCTTTATAAACAACATACGGGGGTAATATGGTACCATCTTCGGCAGCGCTAAACATCACCGATACCGATGATTTCGTACTGTTCATTACCCGTTCCGGATATTTGCAGCCACATTTGGTTATAACCTTCCTTTTCCCTGGATCATCACATAGATTGGTTTCGTCATAGTTCACAATATTCGAAGGTGGTACATCTTGGAGCTCAACCCATGATCTGTCAAAGTAGTCGTTGATGATATTGTGTGAAACAGCAGATCGATTCCCTTTCATATTCTGACACATCATGTACGATAACTCTTGCTTATGCACACTGTTCTTAGCGACTTACCCTTGGGAGAACCTTTTTTGAAATAAAGTTTTGCTTAGAATTTTACATAAGCTTCATCAACGGCATTGTTTCTATTCGCCCCGTCAAAGTGAGAATAGGGTCTAAGTGTGAAAAATAAGTGATAATTTGATAAATACATGGTGCTGGTTCAAATTTCTACCGTAGGAGTTTAGATTATTAAACTACCGAACTGTAACATACACGGAGAGGGTGGCATCTCGATAAGGACATCAATGGATACATTCCTTCTAACGTCTCGACTGATATTGACCTGGACTTTACAGAAGCAATGTTTACAAATGGCTTGAGGCAGGTTAATAGTTTCGTCAATACAAATGAAAAACTTTTGAACCTGGTATTTACCAATTTCCCGGAATATCTTGACTTAATTGCACCATCGTCTCCTCTGTTGCCTATTGATAAGCACCACGCACCAGTAGTTTTACTGCTTGACGATAGCGACGCACCAAGATTACTTGACAAATCCTGGAAAGTGTGAGCTGTTTAGTGGAATACCTGTAACTAAAAAATGAGAAAATGATTAGTAATTTCCATTTAATTCCAATTACCTTTATTGCTTATCTTGACAGATACGCGTATTTCGTCTATAATGTGCAGGCTTCTTCAGTGTCGTATACTAATACTCGACTATTAGTACACGACACTGAAGAAGTCTGCACATTGTAGACGAAATACGCGTATCTGTCAAGATAAGCAATAAAGATAGTTGGAATTAAATGGAAATTACTAATCATTCTTCCCATTTTCTAATTACTTGACAACCAAAATCCATCTTTTAAGTTTGACTATTCCGCATGCGATTTTGACTTGCTAAACTCCATTCTTGTGGACATTGATTGGGAACGATTATTGAACGACGGTTCCGTGGACCAGATGCTATCAGCCTTTTATGGATCACTCTATGATGTTATCAATCGCCATGTTCCTCGAAAGAAACCTGCTTCGATCTCAGTTTTCAACCAACCGTGGTGGACTCCCGATCTGCGTAACCAATATTTCATTGCGAAAAACGAGTCCGACAGAGCTAGACTTCACGAGCTTGAATCGGAGTATAACGCCCTCCTTTCGGCAACGCATGGAAGCTATTTGATCAGGATTCAGACAACCGTCAAGCAAAACCCCTCTTGCTTCTGGGATTACATCAAGCAGCGGAAAGCTAGTCACGGCGTTCCTGGCTCTGTCAACTTCAACGGACCTACTTCGCAATCTAGCTCCGAAGCAGCCAATCTCTTTGCCACATTCTTCGAAAGCGTGTTTAATAATGCTTCTCCCGTGCGACGTCGGAACCCCTTTGAACAGATACCGTCCTACGACATTAGTTTGGCATGCATACAGTTTTCTACGAATGATGTTCGGAAAGCCCTTAAAGACCTCAACTCAACGAAATGATCCGGAACAGATAGCCTACCTCCTGTATTTTTGAGAAATTGCGTCACTAATCTTGAAATGCCCATCGCTGCAGTTTTCAACCGCTCAATCCAGGACAGAACATTCCAAATGGCATGGAAAACGGTGTCCATAGTACCGATCCATAAGCCCGGAAGTTACACTTGTGTCGAAAATTATCGCGGAGTATCCATACTTTGCACTCTTAGTAAGGTTTTCGAAAAGCTAATCTACTCAGTATTATACAGAGCTGTTTCACCGATCATCTCCGTTGCTCAACATGGCTTTGTGAAGCATCGTTCTACAACATCGAACCTAATGTGCTACGTTTCGGCGATATCACGTGAACTGGAGACAAAGCGACAAGTGGATTCGATTTATATCGACTTTGCGAAAGCGTTTGATGCAGTACCGCACAATCTCATCGTTGGAAAAATGAGCCACCTAGGATTTCCAACATGGATCACCGAATGGCTCTACTCGTACCTGTCTAGTGCGTTCTAGGATATTCAACATTACATCTGGATGGGGTACTCCAGGGCGGTGTTCTCGGCCCTTTTATTTTTATTATTTATGTGAATGACTTGTGTGAACTGCTTTTATCGTCAAAACTTTCCTTCGCCGATGATCTGAAATTTTTCCGCGTGATTATTTCTCCCGCCGATTGTGTCGAAGTTCAGGAGGATATAAACCGTTTGCTAGTCTGGTGTGGTGACAACGGCATGCGCACAAACAACAAAAACTGCAAAGCAATAACTTTCACACGCTGCAACAACGTTATTCTGCACCAGTATTATATGGGATCGGATTCTCTGGAACGTGTAAGTTCTATCTGTTATCTGGGAGTTAGGATTGATTCAAAACTGAGGTTCAATGAGCACATGAGCATCGTTATTGCCAATGCATACACTGTGCTTGGTTTTATTCGTCTTCATGCTTCAGGCTTCACTGACGTTTATTGCCTTAAGACGCTTTTTGCTCGCTAGTTCGCAGCATCTTAGAGCAAGCGTACCGGTCCGGTACTAAACTTATTTTAGCAGCGCAACACCATGACTTCAAACCGCACCGGTCGCTGCTAAATGCGGTATCAAAATAGCAGCGAGGCTCTTGGGAAGCGTCGGGTGCTCAAATACAGCAGCGCGATAGCAGCGCGTGCGACGGTTGCTATTTGGTGAAAAGGGTCAGTTAGGGGTTTGATACTGTTTGTTATTATTTAAAAAAAATTACATTTGAGTAAATTTATTGCAATCCATCTCTTCTTTAAATTACACCTTGACATTTTATATCATATAATAAGAAGAATTTCTTCCATCCAATAATAAATGCTGATGATGGGGTAAGGTTTTTTAAGGCTCAATGTGAATGATCAATAACAGATCAAATTCCTCTAATTAGATTACATAACAATATTATTTTTATTAAATTTCGTGAGCATGACTAATAATTCTTTTGTATTTATATATTCATTATAAATAATAGAGTATCTAGTCCTAGTTTATGGTAAAAAGTTAGGAGTTTAAATTATTTTTTCAAAAAATCTTGTGAATAAATTAAAAAATTCAACCTTATAAGTTTACAATTATGTAAATTAATTTAAAACAAATTTTATGACAAAGAAATTTTATTTTTGCATAATTGGTTTTACCGCGGTGGCTAATACAAGTTTCACCTGTACTTCAAATTTTTAATAATACAAAATACCATTTTTAATTAATACTCATCACTGCAAGTAAATTAACACATTAATTAATGTTTAATAAATTAATTCACACAAATATTTACCCGTCAAATAAAATTATAATAAAAATTTTAACGAAAATAAAATAATTTGTTTAGATTAATTAAAAATGAGTGATTAACTTAATTCAATTTAAATTATACATATTACGATAATAATTAATTTTGTTTCAGTAACTATAATTTAAAATACTAATTTGAATAAATAATATTAAGAAGAAATCTTTCATTATTCTAAAACCAATTATAACTTCAAATGTTAAATTAATTGGTATAAAAAATATAAACAATTAACGTAATTAGTTTGATTTTCATTAATGCGGTTAGTAATTTCATGCAAATTTATATATTTAGTATCATTTCTAATAAATAATACATTTTAATAAATAATACTAAATAGTTTAAAACTTCCTCATAAAAAAAATCAAACATTATCCTTAAATTTATACATTAAAATTGACAAATTTTAAAAGTTGTGATTGTAAAATTGATTCGTGTCATAATTCAATCGTATTCAATAAATAAATATAATAAATTTTATTGGGAAACAAAATTCAAATGAATTATTTAATTTATGTTCCAATTCCAATTCCAAAATTTCCAAACATATCAAAACTTATGAATAGTTAGCAAAATCAATTTGAATTGAATTATTATACTTGTTTATACAATTTAAAAAAAATATTGATATATAATTATTTGAAAAATAATTTTGCTAATTGATTACTTATTGGTTTTGCTTATCTTAAAAAAAATAAAAAGAAGAATGTAATAGAATGTAATAATCTATTTTATTTACAACTATTAATTGAAAATATTATTTTTTATTACATATTTAAATGAATATTTGTAAGTAAATTTACACTTCAGTAAATTTCATTGAACTAAAAACTAAAATTATATGCAACCCCCAAATTTAATGTTAATATACTACAGTTATAAATAAAAAACAAAATATAGGTACCTGATGAAAATTATTATTATATATATTTAATATAAATAATTATAACTTGAAATAATAATTTAAAAAAATACGTTTAAATTATTCAATCGGTGTTTACTTTTTAATAAAATAAATTTAGCTTAATTTTAATTGTATATTTTCATTACTAATTAATTATGTTTTTATTGCGTACAGCGCGCCAATTATGTATTATGTATATTTTCGTTTGAATAATGCAACTATATATTATTATTTTCGTGAATAATGCAATTGTTAATTTTATTATAAATGTAGGGTTTTTATTTCATTAGAGCGAATCTAACATTGAGAGACTCTCTTTGATTACTATTCATATTCCAATCACCTTTACGGTTTTCATTCTACTATGTGTAGAGTATGCTAGTCAGCACTGTTGTGTATCGATCTGTATTAAAGAATCCATCGAAAGTTTTATAATAGCGCTGTAACAAATGAAAGAGAGCGAGACCGGAGAGAATATCTCAATGTTAGATAACCCTAGAAATATAATAAGCATTAAAAGTAATGCAAATATCTAAAACAAAATTACTTTAATAATAATTGATTGTAGGAAATTTCCCTTATTTTATTTTTCTTTTTTCTATTTTTATTATACGGTGAAATAAAAAATTGGGGGGTGGAGGGTTGTTTTTGTTTTTTTAAAATTTTTTGCTTGGTTAATACAACAAACAAAATTAACTAAAAAGCCGGGTGGGTGTCGTTTTTTTTTTTGTAGGAGGGATGGTAGGAGAGGGGAGTAATATATTTAATCTCCCCTATATGATAAGTTAAAATGAAAAATAAGAACTAAAATAAATTATTTTAAATTTCATCTTCCTCACACAAACCCTTTCTTATCTTTTCCGGGAAACAAAGACTGTGCCTGGGTCAACATTCGGCTCATAAAGTCCAGATCATCGTCGCTTGAATCCGATGATAGGTGCGAAAAACTGTCCATTTCTAATTTAAAAGCTTAGTTAATGTTTAAAAACGTACTACTATTTGTTGTTGTTGTTTTCAGTTAATTTTAGCTGGTACTTATTTGGATGTCTCCGGTGTGGAGAACAGTAACTAAGAATCATTACTGTAATAGCAACGACCGGTGTGGTGATGGGTGACTAAGTTAAAATGAGAGCGCTGTGCGCTTCTAAAATAGCAGCGCAAATGACAACGACCGGTACGGTTGCTCTTAGAATACGCCTTACGGTGTGGTCTCATCTAGTAGAATTGGATGGGGGGGGGAAAGGGTTGGCTGGGGGGGGGCGGTCGGGGGGGTTGGGTGGGGGGGTGGTGGGGGGGGGGGGGAGGGGCGGGTGGGGGGGGGGGGGAGGGGGGAGGTTTTGTGTGGGAATGGTTTTGGGGGTTTGGGGGGTTATTTGGGGTGGGGGGGGGGGAAATAAGGGGGGGGGGGGGGGGGTGGGGGGGGGGGGGGGGGGTAGGGGTGAGTGGGGGTGGGGGGAGGTAGTGAAAAATTACCGGAACTTGTCAAATTTTACCGAAATCCGTTAAATTGGATTACCGAACGTTCAGCTGTTGAAAATTTGGTAAAAAATTACCGAATACTGTAAAATTTTCAAAGTGTGTTTTTGGTGGAAATTTGTTAGTATCTAACTAACAGGAAGAACAAATTAGAGATGCTAGAGATGCAACATGATCCCCGTGCAGCAAAAAAACATAGGAATGGAATGTTTTGTTTCTATTCACCCCACTGTTTTTTTAATAGCTCTTAGCAGAACATTTTGATTCAGTCTTACGACAGTCGTGGAGCTGTGCAGTGGCTGCAGGATTTGCTTCATTCATCCGCCATTATCGAAGATGTTACAGCAGCGCTCGACTGCGCCCGTTAAGTCGTCTGATGCACTGCTTCTTAGCGATATGAGTCGCCGTGGCAAATTTCCGGTCGGATTGCAGTTCTCACTCGGTCGAATTCATCGTCTACTCTGGAAGGGCAATACATCGAGCGCGTTGCCGCCGGTGCTCCCAGCTACCTCGCTGCAGTGATGGAATACCTAGTGACTGAAGTCCTCGAATTGGCAGGAAACGCCGCCGCGACAACAAGTAGACCAGAATCATCCCACGTCATCTGCAGCAACGACGAAGGGCTGATGAAACTGCTTTTCGCTGTGACCATTTCACAAGGTGTTCTTTTCAGACCATGAAGAAAACCTAAGTTCAATCGCTAACCATGTTCTCCCCGTCATCAATTAGAACCAGTCCTTTACAGGACGAACAAATTAATTTACCCAATTGAAGAGTTTGTTTAATTGTAGTTTCTTTTGCGCTCATCAAAATTTTCAATACCATGCACCGGCTCAACGTGGCATTTCCTTCTTACGTCGCGTCCCGGAGTAAATGACCGAGCATGTTGGACAACCAACAAACGAAGCATTATTACAGCTGACCGACCATGTGTACACATATTGTAGTTCCTAGTTGAACATAGTGGATTAAGTAGATTAGTTGCTTAATTAAGGTTGTAGTGCGAACGTTTAGTGTATGGGAATTAGATTTGGAACGAGACCCATTTCAGCCACTCTTTAAACAATCAAGCGATTTAGATTGCACATTGCTGCGTAGTCACCTTTGCGCACAACCCCATTGAGCTGTATCTTATAGTTTTACCGAACTGGCAACAGCTGAATTTTCGGTAAACCGATTTACCGGATTTCGGTGAAATTTTACAGTATTCCGGTAAAAAAATTACCGGAACTTGTCAAATTTTACCCAAATCCGTTAAATCGGATTACCGAACGTTCAGCTGTTGAAAGTTCGTTACAAAATTACCGAATACTGTAAAATTTTCTAAGTGTGTGCTTGGCGGAAATTTGTTAGTATCTAACTAACAGGAAGAAAAAAAAATAGAGATGCTGTTTCAAAATGATGAATGTTTTGTTTCTATTCACCCCACTGTTTCTATTCGCCACGTTTTTCGATATATTAGTCTATGACATGTGATCCGAATCTGTGTAAGGAGAAAAAGTTGTTCCGAGCGTTATGTCGTTTTCGGTTTTAAACCTGGGTCAGGTCTGACTCTGACTCGCAATTACCGAACGAAAACGGATCCAGAGTCGAGTCATTATGATGGTATTAGTGCAAAACATAAACATAAACAAACATAAACATTTTATTTTGACAGTTCATGTTTGTGTGTGTTGGTGAACCCAGGTTGGACCTCGAAAAAACTTGAGAGCGAACCTCATCGATGTTGAGTCGGATCCAGAGCGGATCCAGGTCCGACTATAGTCACTAGATTCATAGTCTGGCGGAGACAAAAACGGGAACTGTCACTTGGCGGAGCCAATCGAACATTACTCGAGTAATTAATTATAAGGGCCGGAAAGCCATTTGTAAACAATGTTTTTAAACGTTGATTTCTCTCGTATCATTAGAATTTTTCGATGTTCTGATACACTATATGGTAGAACAAACATTCTTCCACCAGATGCTGCTTCCAATATGTTGGAGTGTTCTGAGTTTTGAGAGAAATCGGAATTGAAAGTCATTGTTTACAAATGGCTTTCCGGCCCTTATCATAAATTGCACGTGTAATGTTCGATTGGCTCCGCCAAGTGACAATCAAAATTGGCTCCCGTTTTTGTCTCCGCCAGACTATGACTCTAGTGACTATAGGTCCGACCCGATTGAATAAAAAAACGTTTTGACAGCTGTTAGGGCAGACCTAGGGCGAACCCAGTTCCGCACTGGCAATAACCGAAAACGACATTAGACAAAGTGTACACTGAACCCAAACATCATCCGAAGATCGTCTGAAAAGTAAATCGATTGGGGGCGACCCCGGCGTAGTGGTTAACATCCATACCTCTCACGCCAAAGTCACGAGTTCAAATCTCACCCCCGGACAAGTTATGAAAAACACCCAAAGTGGTGTTTCATTCACTACGACGGGAGATGAACCAGCCCGAGGCTGAAAATCTCGATAATACAGAAACTAAAAAAAAAAAAAAATTAAATCGATTGCGCCCTCAAACGACAAGCATTCGGAAATCGGATAATTGTCTTCTGGTGAGATGCGTATAACGATCATCCATGTTTCGTATGACAATTAATCTATTTCAAAATTATATTCATTTCAAAACTATGTACATGATCAGCGATATTAGAATGGTTCGAATTAAATTCAACGGCAAGGATAGCTACGGGAGCTCAAAAATGGAGGAGACAGGAGATATATCTCCATAACTCTATTAGAAGCGGTCAGGTTTCCATCCTTTATTCGTTGGGGTACCAGTTCTGATAGCGATTGATTGGTTTTTACTAAATAATGTAAAATGGAATGTTTTTCATGTTCATTTCGAATGATTGCGTTACAGGGCTTTTCCCATGCAATACGCATTTCACTTTGGGATGACGATTTTTCATACAGCAGGCAATCGAATTTGAAAGGGAGGTCCATTCGCTTCGTGTATTATTAGTTGTTCAATATTCGAAGCAAAATCATCTGGTTTCTAGAAAACCACCGTTCGCTTGCATTTATCATTCGAAAATGCGATTTCAATTTATCGATATGAGCCGGCGGATTCATTCGATAAAATGAGGATGTTTGGGTTCAGTGTACGCTGATGTTACGGGTGCCATGATGCACAGCAATCATGAACCCAGCAACTACAATGAAGCGATGAGCGGTCCCGATAAATTGCTCTGGCAAGCAACGATGCACTAAACCCAAACATCATCCCAAGATCGTCTGAAAAGTAATTCGATTGCGCCCTTTAACGAAAAGCATTCGGAAATCGGATGAATGTCTTATGGTTAGATCCGTATGACGATCATCCATGTTTCGTATGACACTCAACCAAATTCAATATGATGTTTGTTTCAAAAGTGTGTAGATTTATTAGCGATTTATGAATAATTTGAAACAATTCAGCGACATAAATTTATTTCATTTTACACTTCCTCAGCCGTTGAGCAAGGATTGCAACGGGAGCACAAAAGTTGAAGGAATCAGGTAATATTTTCCGTGACTCCATAGGAAGTGAGCGGGTTTCGATCCTTTATTCGTGATGCTACCAGTTCTGATAGCGATTGATAGGTTTTTACCGAATGATGTAAAATGGAATGTTTGTCATCCTCATTTCAAATGATTTGCGTTATAGGGCTTTTCCAATGCAATACGCATTCCACTTTAGGATGACGTTTTTTCATACAGCGTGCGTTCATATTTGAACGGGAGGTCAATTCACTTCGCGTATTATTATTTGTTCAACGTTAAAAGAATTATCATCTGGTTTCTAGAAAATCGGCCACCACCTGCATCTATCATTTGAAAGTGCGATTTCAATGTTTCGATATCAACCGACGGAGGATTCATTCGATAAAAGGAGGATGTTTGGGTTCAGTGTGGAAGATGAGGTGGCAATTCTCGATGGGCTTTGAACGCGGGATCTAGTCTAACACACTTAGAAAATTTTACAGTATTCGATAATTTTTTACCGAACTTTCAACAGCTGAACGTTCGGTAATCCGATTTACCGGATTTCGGTGAAATTTTACAGTATTCCGGTAATTTCAAATTTTACCGAAATTCGTTTAATCGGATTACCGAACGTTCAGCTGTTGAAAGTTCGGTAAAAAATTACCGAATACTGTAAAATTTTCTAAGAGTGTAGAATTCCTTGTCCAATATTCGACTGAGTTAGTATCTTGAGCACTCGAAATACGTTTTGATTAAATCCATATTTTCTCCACGTTTTATCGTTCCTTGGTTTTACCCTTCTTACACCAAAAGAAGGGTATTAAGATCGCTTGGAAACTCTTGAAAACTTTTTATCCGAGGCCCGGAGGTCATATACCATTCGACTCGGTTCGACGACCTTAGCACATGTGTGTGTGTGTGTGTGTGTGTGTGTGTGTGTGTGTGTGTGTGTGTGTGTGTGTGTGTGTGTGTGTGTGTGTGTGTGTGTGTGTGTGTGTGTGTGTGTGTGTGTGTGTGTGTGTGTGTGTGTGTGTGTTAAATAATGTCACATCGGTTTCTCAGCCCTTTGTGAAACGATTCCAGTTCTGTTGGCGGCAAATGAAAGCTATTACATTCCCATAGAACGCTATTTTTTTAATTCGGACATTTCGCCATATTATAATGGTAACCAAACTGTTCAGTCTCCGATTACATACTGAGCTATTCATGTACCGCCAAATTAAAGCTGCATAATTTTCGAAAAACTTGTGAAAATTTCATTATGGTTGGATAACCCTTCATGGACATATGACCAAAACAATACCTGAGAGCACTTAATTGTAAGATGAAAATATACTCGCTGCAGTTCAAAACCGGACAACACAACTCGCACTAATCGATCCTGCTTGCATTCTAGTGTAGCATCTGATGCATTAAATGACGCATCTGATACTCAGAATTGACGGCTTGGATTGTTTAATAGTTCATTTTATAAAATGAAATATTACATTTAGAATATTCCTGGAACTTTCTGGAATTTCTGATAATATGGTATACAGTAGTAGTATATTATTTCGGACGATGATCTTCCTCCTATTCTTCCGCTGCAGCAACCCACCATATCTCTCCCCAATGAAGACTGGAGAAGTTTCCGAGAATAAATAAACGGAATCACCTTCTGGCACATCTTACTCAGAGCAACCCCGCCGAAAAGCTTATCCAGCCGAATCTAAGGGTCCTTTTCTGGTTTTCTTTAGGCTCAACAACAAACCGTTGAATGAGCTTCAAATTGAAAAAGATCTGGCAAAGTCGTTTCGAAGCATTGGTGAAATTAATTCTCCCAGCCGCAATAAGCCTCGGTCATTCTGATCGTGTGGAAGCAAACAGGATTGTTGCCTCAGAGCTCTTTTCTTTAGAATACCACGTGTATCTTCCCTCGCACCTGTTTGAAATAGCCGGATGGGTCACCGAACCGTTTTTGGAAAGCGCTGCATGCTGTGCTACTGCATTTAGCTCAGAGCCCAACGACTGCAAAAAAAGTAACCGCATTTCCTAGTCCTCGTATAGATAGGCTCCGGTCAGGGAACTTCAAGCTCAAGCTAATTTTCAGGTTGGCGGGGAAAAGTAAGTTACCTAGCTTACAAGGTAACTATATATCGAAGAAACAATAATACATCACAATCAAAATACGAATTCGTGAAGATGCATAATGTAAACATACATATAAATGTCACATATTTTCTATATTTTGTTATAAATTCTAGCCACTCGAGCCCCAAATCATCTCACACCTTAAATCTGGTTTAATGCTTAATCGTAGCTGACAAAATTAACGATTGAATACACTCACCGACGGATAGATGTTCTTCAGCTCCTTGATTAGCTTTGCGTGGTTTGCTTCGCTTCCCTGCGCGTTGAGAATGGTTTGGATGACGACGACACTGAACTTGGCCTTTTCCGGCGAAGTAGACGGCACTACCACTTTTATTTTACGCTTGCGAGGTGGCATCCTACTGCTGCTCGATGCGTTCACTGTTTTGCTGCTATATTTAGGCACTTTTTCAAATAATTTTCAGCAAAAATGCTAGAGTGACGCCGTTAGCGGTATAATTTGTGGCTTGTGTTTTGACAGTTTACCGTTTGTTGGTAGCAGTTTGTTGTTCAAATTTTTTGAACATCTGTCACCGGGTGTTTATTGACAGCGGTACCCGCTGTAAACATGCACGTGTTTTACGTTTTGTGTACATTTTGATTTATTGGCCGATGGTCGCGGTCGCTAAACACGAAAAAGTTTAATGTTTTAATCAACGATTTTCTGTGACAAAAATCATGAAACCTTCGACGGGCAAAGGTGCTCGAACCAGCATTCCGAAGAAGCTGACCGAACGGGAAAAGATCCAACGAAAGGAGCTCAAACGGCAGAAAAAACAGGATCTGTTGCTTAAGCGGGTTCAGCGGGAGTTTGAACAGGTTGAACGGGACAAAGCGGCCAGTGTTGCAGTGCAAGTCGAACCCGTAGCGGAAAAAGACCAGGTGTCAACACTGAGCATTGCCGTTCCGGGATCGATTCTGGACAATGCCCAATCACAAGAGCTGCGCACCTACTTGGCCGGACAAATTGCCCGAGCTGCTTGCATCTTCCAAGTCGACGAAGTGATCGTGTTTGACGACTGTGGCTCTGGTAATCAGGCGACGGAAAGACTGGGAACCATCGGTTAGTTTTGTTCATCGTTACCTCACAATTTTTAATTGTCACTTGATTCCTTCTAGATACATCCCAAGGAAACACATCGGCTCGTCGTTGTTGTGTTCAGTTGGCTCGGATCCTGCAGTACCTCGAATGTCCACAATACCTGAGGAAATTTTTCTTCCCCATACACAACGACCTGAAATTTTGCGGTTTGCTCAGTCCGCTTGATTCCCAGCATCATCTCAGACAGGCAAGTGAGTTCCAATTCCGCGAGGGAATTGTTATAGACAAACCCACCAAAAACGACCAATCTTCCTACGTCAACGTGGGTCTGTTAAACGATGTCCTGGTGGATACCCATTTAGATCCGGGAGTACGAGTCACAGTTAAGATGCCTCCGGGTGTGGATCTTAAATCAAAGAGGATTCGGGCGAAAGTGGTTCCTCCTTCGCAACCCCGCCAGGAAACCGGTATCTATTGGGGCTACAGTGTGCGGATTGCCAATTCCCTGTCACAGGTGTTCACTAAGAGTCCTTACAAAGGAGGATACGATTTGACCATCGGGACATCCGACACGGGAACAAACGTTCACGATGTACAGCCACGAAGTTTGAAGTTCAAGCATGCTTTGGTGGTGTTTGGCGGAGTTCTCGGATTGGAACCAGCTTTGGATAATGACAATAAGCTCAACGTTGACAATGTTGAACAGTTGTTCGATGAATACTTGAACACCGTGCCAAGGCAGGGATCTAGAACTGTTCGAACGGAAGAAGCTATTCTAATATCGCTTGCTGCTCTCGGAGAAAAGCTCGATCCATCTACAAAACCGAAGGAGTTCACCAGCTTTGATGCTATCCCACAGAGTCAAGATACCGGTATTCAGCAATATGCATTCAATGAGAAAAAGCCGAAGAAGGCACATCACGTCGAGGAACCAACAGCTGCTGTAAGCCCTAAGCAAGCCCCGTCGGACGATGAAATGTCCAAGTTCGACTGAGTTTAATAAAGCAAGTTATATGATTTCAGAGCTCTATATTATTCAACAAGTAGTATTTTAAATTATCATAAAAAGAATTTCTTCCGGGGTTAAAGACGAAAATCACTGCGCATCCGCTTCGAGGGCTGCCATTTCGCGACGGATCTGTGTGACCACTTCGGCCAGAGCTTGCGGATGGACACCCGTTTCGAGTAGCTTCACGCATATGTCCAGCGCTTCCGGGCTCAAGCCAGTGTTCAACAGCTGCGAGATGTTCTGAATGTTGGCTCGCATGTTTTGCGATTGCTGCAGGCGCATGTAGAGATTCGAGTTTTGACTGTTTTCGCCGTTCGGTTGGGTCATGTTGGTGATGTGCATCTGGAATACCGAATGGAAAGAACTCTTGTTAGTTTAGTTTTGTACATTGCTTCAAGAAAAATACTCTTTAAATGAACTACAAAGACAAGCAGCTTTTTTTTCCTTACTTTGCACCAGTGATTTTAGAAAATAATGGAACGTTTAGAAATTTAGTTTATAACATCAACAATTCATTCGAGGCATGCTTCAGATGGTTTAAAATAAAGGATCGCTATTGAAAATAGTAAAGTGGGAAATGTAGCTAGCGATTTTACTAATAAAACACTAACATGTTAGCAACGGAAGCATCCACCTTGTCATGTCAGCAGGAATAAAACGTTTTGCGTAAATTAAACATTAAAGCAAACTATTTTATTCTATTTCAATTCAATACTTACATTTCACTACTAATATGTGAGATTTCGACAGTTTTCTTTCAACTTTCTTGCTTATTCAGTAAGTTTTAATGAATATTTGTTTACATCTGTGAACTTCTCCAATGAACTTGCTGATGCATGGAACAGACACAAACCGTAACATTTAAAAGAGGCCAAAGCGTAACTTGAGAAATTGGCTATGGATAAAAAAAAAACTCAATTAATTGTACCTTGTAGCTGCTCAATCGTGATAAAAATAATTCTTTTTGTCACACTACTGCTAATGATCGTTAACCTGTTTTTATTTCCGAAAATTCAGATATAAATTTCTAAAACACGCTTGGTTTTTGGCATTTTTCAAATGTTAGTCTAATAAGTTTGACGTTAGTGACTGTTATTATTTCGATACAGCGGCACTTGCGAAGAAAAGGAAGAAAATGAAATATGATTTCTTATCCCTCGTCTTCGGTGCGGAACTTCCTGGTGCTTGGCAACCAACCCGGGAACATCTTGACACTTCTAGTACATTGTCACTGAAACTCAAAAAATTGGTCCGGTGGTACCAACAATCAATATGCAACTAGCGATTTGAAATTGGTTCACTGTTGTAGAACCCCTTGGTCCGAAGTACACCTTGAAGCCAGCACCTAACTACACGGAGAAAAAACAGTCGCGTTTGAAACAACAAACTTGTTTGATGATATCCAAACTAAAGAAATAGTTGTTTTAAAAATTCGTTTTGTTGTTTTAAACCAACGATTCTGTTTAGAAACAAACAGGCAGGATGGTTGTTTCTACCTAAAGATATTACCACAAAACAACACACATTATGGTTGTTATTAACTAACATATTTGTTGTTTCCACCTTTATTATTACCAAAACACAGGTTGCGTTGACTCAGGAAACAAATTAAAATTTTAGATTGATTCAACCAAAGCAGCGGTAAATCAAACTGATATATTGTTTGGAGAAAAAACAACTAAAAGTTTAGTTTGAAACAAACTATTTTTTGGGTTACTTCATTTTCCGTCCGGTCCCGCTGCATGCTCTATTCGCGTAAGTTTTCATCGCAGGTGAAAATTTAATATTTTACTCAAAATAACCTGAAAATAATAGAAAGGCTCGCATTAGCATTTGTAGATTTCATTTAGACTGAGAGAGGTCTATAAATGTGAATGTGTGCTTTTCTAATGTTTCACTGAGAAAAAAGATTGGTAAACGCAAACATATTCTAGTTTCATTTAACTGGAATTTAACGTTGAATTGGTCACAAACATCATATTAGTTTGATGACTACCTACGGTGGTTAAAACAAACTAAAATTATGAGTTATTATTTCGGGAATTAAGCAGTTAAGTTCAACTGACATCCGTTTGAATTTACTATTATGTTGGTTGTTTCATTCTGACAGCTACGAAAATAAACAGATTTGTTAGTTGGTTCTACCAACGCTTATGGTTTGTTTCAAACAAATTTTAGTATGATTTAAACTGAATTGCTGTTTGAAACAAACGAACGAAAACGGTTGAAATAACAAAAATAGTTTGTTTCAAACTAAACTTTTAGTTGTTTTTTCTCCAAACAATATATCAGTTTGATTTATCCGCCGCGTTGGTTGAATCACTCAAAAAATTTAATTTGTTTCCCTGAGTCAACGCAACCTGTGTTTTGGTAATAATAAACCTGTTGCAAGGTGGAAACAACAAACATTTAGTTTAGAACAACCATTATTTGTGTTGTTTTGTAGTAATATCTTTAGGTAGTAACAACCATCCTGTCTGTTTGTTTCAAAACTGAATCGTTGGTTTAAAACAACACAACGGATTTTTAAAACAACATATTTTTTAGTTTGGATTTCAACAAACAAGTTGGTTGTTTCAAATGGGACTGTTTTTTCTTCGTGTTGTTAGCATTTCATTCAAATAAATATTAAGGAAATTAATACAAAAGAAATGTAGGTGATTTTAAACGGAAATGATTGTTGTTTCAACCGTTTTCGTTCGTTTGTTTCAAACAGCAATTTAAATCATACTCACATTTGTTTGAAACAAACCATAAGCGTTGGTAGAACCAACTAACAAATCTGTTTGTTTTCGTAGCTGTTATAATGAAACAACCAACATAATAGTTAATTCAAACGGATGTCAGTTGACCTTAACTGCTTAATTCTTGAAACAATTATTCAAAATTTTAGTTTGTTTTAACCACCGTAGGTATTCAAATCAAACTAATATGATGTTTGTGCCCAATTCAACGTGAAATTCCGGTTAAATGAAACTAGAATATGTTTGCGTCTACCAATCTTTTTTCTCAGTGTATACATATTTGCGCCTTTGTTTTGATTTGCTGTGTTATTTTGACAGAATATTTGAGAGTGTGTTCGTGTGGGTTCATTATTATGGGCGTATTATCAACAATCAATATGCAACTAGCGATTTGAAATTGGTTCACTGTTGTAGAACCCCTTGGTCCGAAGTACACCTTGAAGCCAGCACCTATCTATATATATTTGCACCTTTGTTTTGATTTGCTGTGTTATTTTGACAGAATATTTGAGAGTGTGTTCGTGTGAGTTCATTATTAGGGGCGTATTATTAAGCTTGGGACCGAGCTTGGGACCGATGTGCTAGTACTGACTGAGCCAAGAAAAAAATCGTATTTGTTCGGGACCTACTGGTCTTAGAGTTAATCTATGGTATTATTAAGCTTGGGACCGATGTGCTAGTACTGACTGAGCCAAGAAAAAAATCGTATTTCTTCCGGACCTACTGGTCTTAGAGTTAGTCTATGGTGGTACTTAGTTATCCTCATAGCAAGAGATATGCGGAAATTCGATTCAACGATTTGGCAACGGTGTTTATTTACTTATGACAGACATACAACGCTGACCGTTGTACGAACTGTCAAATACTTTAATCCAGTACCAAAAAACACGTACTAGACTAAAGGAGTACAACGCTGTACGTTGTATGTCAGTCCCAGGCATTAGTCTATGGTGGTACTGTCAAACGTGTCAAACCGAAAAAAAATCTAGCGTATCTTCTAAAAAGGTCGGAATGCAGATATTGTGTGCGATAAAAATGTTAATGCAAATTTTGTTACATTTTACGCTTGTAGTGAACATGGAACCAGTGGAATCATAAAAGTGTGTTGTACATGTATTAAATGTGACAATCGTTACAAAATTTGGAATTGCTTCATATAAAACGTGTTTCAAAGGGGAAGAGGGAACCGATTAGCGTTTCCTAAGGAGAGCGGTCAATAATCAATTGCGCAAGAGTTTCAAGGGATCGTTCAAACATGAAGTCCATTATTTTTGAACATTTGTTTGTTAGCCTTCTGAATACTTCTGAAAGTGAAATAACGTTTGGGAGGTAAAAGCGATTACTAGATTGTTTGCCAAACCGTTAATTTAAAGTTCTTTGTGTAGAGCCGATTATATTTTTTTGTAAAATGTAACGTCATCATAGATATTCCATGTAACAAATTAAGTTATGTCAACAGTTTTTCATTAAGTGTCACAATTCGTTCTTTTTCGGACACCGAGAAAATTTGGAATATGGGGAATCGATATATGGTTAATATGAATGGGTTACAGTTGTTATTGATTTGTTAGGTAACAAGATAAACAAGATATATTCGTACCAGTCAAAATCTGGAAAATCTACTTCCGAAAACCGATTTGTCTCGAGAACTATATGAGATACCTAAAGTAAGAGGTATTTCACTGGATTCACAAAGTGATGGGCCATTCATCGTAATATCTCCGATGCCCGTTATCATGCACCAGAATGGTCGATTTTCGCTATTAGGTTTTCCGGATTTCGACAGAATCGAGTTCCTTCATATATTTTTTTAAGCATAGGTACCCAGGTAACCAATAAGCAGTTCCAAAGCGTCTTAACGGCAGCCTATCGAGCAATTAAGTCGCCTTAAATGCAACATAAATGCCGTTTTTGGCCCAATATACGGCTGCTTTACTGCAATGCTATGATAATGCTTCATTAATGCTATTTTGCATTCGAAATGCTTATTACAGGCTACAAGCATTTAAATAGCATTTGAAATTCAACTTTACAACAGATAGCATTCAAGATGCTGATATAATGCTAATATAATGCTTGTAGCATCTGAAATGCAGATTTAGGGTTGATTTACTGCATATGCTAATGCTTATTGGTTACTTGGGTAATAATTTCATTCTTTTTAAAAGATTTTCTATTATTGCATTTATTTTATCTTATTATATATTTCTCTACGGTAAACAACGTTTATGACTGTTAAGGTACATGGCTTTCACCCCGAAAAAGAATCAAATTAATAAGTTTTTTGCGGAGTGTGTGCTTTGCTTTACCATATTTTTTAGCATATTGTTCCAGCTGCAGCTTTAGATAAAAATTAATGCACAAATTTATCAAGATGTTGCGATGGTTATTCACTAAATCTTTATTCAAAAAGTGCCGTGATAGTTGCATGAAAACAAGCTGCTGGGCGTTGTAAATTGTCATGACGATCCTGTTTTCCAGCTTCGCATAATACTTGGCAATGCTGAATTTATCAATTATTCGGCATCCTGAATGACCTTTTTTTTTCTTCAGCCTTTTGCTTTTTGCTTTCACAATTAACTTATTGCTTGCCCTCAACTTAGTGTTCTAAATGCACTTCCACAGTTATAAATTGAGTGCTTTCGATGCGAAGTATTATTTTCGCATTAGTATGATTGTGTGGCAAGTACAATTATACCAGCGGGTGGATAGTCATGAAGAAAACGAATATTTGTTTTCGGCTCAGGAAGTACTAGCACACCGGTCCCAAGCTTAATGATTCGCCCCTAAGACCGTAACTCACACCAATACACTGTCAAATATTCTGTCAAAATAGCATAGCGAATCAAAACAAAAACAAAGATACTTGTACCAAGAGGTGCGGAAAAGCGCAAGATTGCATGACAAGGTGCAGATTGCAAGGTGTACTTCGGAACTAGGGGTTCTACAACAGTGAACCAATTTCAAATCACTAGTTGCACATTGATTGTTGATTATACCTTATGCCCAGGGAGTCGAGAAATTTTCGTTTACGAAAAATACCTAGACCAGACCTGGAATCGAACCCAGCCACCTTTAGCATGGTGTTGCTTTGTAGCTGTGCCTTTACCGACTGAGCTAAGGAAGGACCCCGAGATCCCGAATGACCTGTAGCAAGCATTGTTCACACTTTAGTTTTCCAACTAGTTGTTTCTGAACGCGAGTAGCGGAATTCGGATTGAGTGAAAAACTCATCATCCGTTTGAGAATTTCCGACCATGTCAGCAGAATTCTCATCATCACCTGTATGCATGTTCAGTTCATCGAGGTTTTGGCAAATAGCATATGCCGATAAAGTAACATTGTTATTCACAATCAACCTTTTGTACATATGCTGCTTTAAAATGCACAGTAGTTGGATTGTTGTTGTTGCCCACTTTTGCCCTGATAAAAAAATGTTTCCAGGTGATCCTGGTTAAATCTGTAGCAGGGTATTTTATTCAGTTCCTGGAGTTCTTCGACATATCTCCTATACATTTAATTGAAACTCTGTATCAATTCTGTGCCATTTTCAATTCCCACTCTCCCTCACGTAAAAAGATAGTATATATGTGTATGAATTTTGACAACCGGTTCCTCCCAACGTAAATGTAAATCTTTTTCATGAAGTACCTCAGTAAAAAAAGCACAAAAAAACATTGTTTAAACGGTTTCTATGACCAATAAATAACTTTCAATTAATCTCAGATTTATTGGATATAATACAGCGCACGACGTAATGTTCACAAAATACAACGCGGTGTAACACTTTTGAAACGCTGTGGTTGTACTTTTGCTCGGAGGAATGCTGCGTGAAATATTTATTTCAATATTTAAATTACTTATAACTGAAATAATATCATGAATATAAAAATAGACTCTTTTGATATGCTACGCTTGCTTGTTGTTCTGCAACCACTCATGACGCAACTAAAACGTACTCCTCCGAATAGAAACATCGGTGCATCTACCAGGAACGACCCCAATGTTTACGTTGAGGGGCGACATCTACGATTTGCAAGTGGTTACACGAAACTAAGTTAATCTATCATGTTGTAGGGGAGTTGTTGGCAACCCTGTCCTATTTACTACACTGAAAAAAATCATGCAGTAAAAAATACCATTTAAAAAAATATCTCCAGTAATTCATGATAAGGGAATAAAAGCCAATTGTAAACAATAACTTTAAATGTCGATTTCTTGAGAATCTCAAAACACTCCCGCGAATTGAAAGCAGCATCTGGTAAAGGAATGTTTGTTTTACCGTGTGGTATGCTTAGATATCAATGGGGTCTTAAGATTCGTGAAAGATCGACGTATCAAGTCATTGTTTACAATTGGCTTTTGAGCCCTTATCATGAATTACTCGAGATATTACCCGACTATTTTGAAAACTGCCATGAAATTTCAGTCAAATTTACTACGTTTATGGTACAGCCTTCAACATTAAAACAAATTTTGTACACTCCTAAAAATATACACGTCCAATTTACGTGAAAATGTTGGTAGCTTTCGTCCATATCTCTTATCAGGTAGCAGTGACGTGCAGGGATACAATTCTCCTCGGTGCAAGCAGGGTGCTTAGTGAAAATTTACACCGCACATTGGCAAACGCAAACTCACCCGAGAGATTTTTGTTTTGTTTCCACTCTCTGCTAGATATCCTAAGTTGAGTGACACCAAAGTGTATATCGTTTGCACCCTCGCCACACAACAGGCTGGAGCGTGTGAGTGATCTCTGAGGAGCACCGAAGAGAGCAGAATTATTTCACCGGGGAGAGTCACCCTGGTGAAAGCCTTCATTGTTAGTTTTATACCGCAACACGTGAATTTGAACATTTTTACTATGTTACTGATTTCTTAATGTTCTTCTTCTTATTTTCGGCGTATCCAAGCTTATTGCTTATCGCAATAAGTTTATTGCCAGGATCTCTCCTTAGTGTTCTAGATGCACTTCCACAGTTATTAAATTAAGAGTATTCGAAGCCACCAATGCATGAATTTGTATATTGTGTGGCAAGCACAATGATACTCTTATGCCCATGGAAGTCGAGATTTTTTTTAAGTCGACTGGACTGGGAATCCGTACCTTTACCGACTAGGCTATCTGAGGCCGCTATTTCCTAACGTGCATCCCTTTTTCCAGCCATTTTTTCCTTAATTTTTAGATCAAGGTTTCACTCACGTCAGTGCGGTGGAGTCCATTTTTTCTCTTTCACTCTTCGTCGTTCACACTGCAGTGAGTGTATGAACGCTCAGGCAGCGAACTGTCAATTCTCTCGCTCTCCCGTGCTGAGTCGAACATTCTCTACAGTGGTGTAAGGAAAAAATCTCCGTAGAGACTGAGTGAGATTCACCAAAGAGAACAAGAAATGTGCACCCGGGTGATTCTCCCCAGAGAAATCGCAACCCTGACCATAGCTCACATCAATACACTCTCAAATATTCTGTCAAAATAACATAGGAAATCAAAACAAACAAAAAGATACTTGTACCAAAAGGTACTGAAAAGCGCAAGAATGCATGGCAAGGTGCAGACTGCAAGGTGTACTTCGGAACTAGGGGTTCTACAACAGTGAACCAATTTCAAATCGCTAGTTACACATTGATTGTTGATACTACACCACTCTTTTGCAGCTGCTAGTACCGAAAAAGCGTGGCCGAAAGGCTAAAGTCGATGTACTGGACCATTTTGTAGCAGATTTGGATGCTTCTTTAATCCTTGGAGAATGATTCATTATTCAATCGGTGATAAACCCGCCCAGGAGTCTAAAATCAACCCCATAAATAAATAATAAAGATATAAAAACATCAACTTTTTTATCAACATAATGTAAAATAAAATTTTGTTTCTTCATGTTATTCGAATGGTTCATTCAAGTTTATTTCAGCTCTCTGTTTCGCTATCCTTTTCCTATTGGACGACGAGATATCACATCTTGTGGAAAAGTTTTTGTTTACTTGGCCTTGATGCAGGGAATGGTCCTGAAAAAAATTGGTTGCTGCCTGGTTGAAACAAATACATCCTTCGAATACTTTTTTTGTTTTTTCATTTTCCAAGTATTCGATCAACTCGG
Organism: Aedes koreicus; assembly: GCA_024533555.2. Lineage (NCBI taxonomy): Eukaryota > Metazoa > Arthropoda > Insecta > Diptera > Culicidae > Aedes > Aedes koreicus. Next base: position 51,769 of record JAHHFK020000651.1, read on the forward strand.
ATGAATTATAGTAAATACCGCTACACTAACAAACTTTTGTTCATTGAGTCCTTGATGACAAGCTGAACCTGTTCTGCTATCGCACAATGATGATGAACCACTTGAATTTTAATGTGCAGATACTAGAATGGCATAATTTTCCTGTTAGAACGTGGAAAGTAGAAGTAACAAACAACAACTTACCTTATCATTCAGGCTTGGGTGTCCTATGCTGAAAACAGAAGTTATATCCATTCAGCTCGGTCAACTGCACTGGAACCAAAGAAGAATGCTAAGATGGAACAGTTGGTACAAATATTTTTTCATTTCAGTGTCCTCTTCAAAAATTAAAATCGGTCCTTTTCGAACGAGCACTCCCCAGTAAACGGGTTGACAGATCTTGTCATACTTATGCCGTTCCCTCGTACTGCAAACAAAGACCAAAGTACCTTGAGAACAAGGTAAAGCATATTGCCAGCTGTCATATTATTCTCACATACACGCTCATTCGAGCTTACTCAATGTTGAGTAAACTTTACTCAATTTTATAAATATATCTAGAACGTCAAACGCTGATTAGTGATATTTTATGAATTTGATTTATTGTTATTCAAAACGCAAGAAAACTGCGCCAAACTCAATCTTGAGATAGCTACATATAATTTTTTTCAATAATATAAAATGTGTCGGAAAACGTCTTTGTCAATATGCGCTTCGGAAGTTAATTTAAAATCTAATTCGTATTCGAAAACTAATAACCATTCGCGACATGGAGCAGATAGCACCCACAGCAGCTGCGGAAACATACCTTAAAAAGCTAAGCTGTTTTATCTTGACTGGGATTCGTTGATTTTTATTAGTATATTCCATTACAATCAATTTGTACTTAATTAATGTACACTCTGAGATTCTTCTAATCGTTGATAGTTTAAAAGTAATCATTTTTATGATTCATGGAGTTAACATGCCGCATAGTATAAAAACTATACTAATGTTTCATAAAGTTTAAACTTAGTCTAAATTGTGTGAGAGAATTCTACATAGCAGTATTGTCCCTCCTTGAGCGCAATAATGTTATCATTTTATCAACATTTCATCGATTCTCCCAAACAAATTGCTTGTTGTGTTTAGTGTAATATTTTTCCAAACAATCAATGCGCTTTCGAGGCGTATATCTAGAGAATGTTGTCCTCAATTTTGCCGTTTTCGAATCAGTGATCTGAAACCACCAAACAACAGCTTCCGATGTTCGATTTAATCGACGGCAGTAAATCGGATCTCTCTTTTTCTTGGTAGTACCTAGTACGTCATGAAATGAAATATTACCACGTAGAAAAAGAGGTCCAATTGGTTAAATGCATGTGGCATTACCCAAGTTCCACATTTCCCAAGTTGGAAAAAACAACTTTGAAAAATCCACTCGACCAGAATGTTTTCGATTATATGGTCAAACGGTTTTTATCCCCACCGACCGCCTTAAGAAAGTTCGGTTTCATTCATATTTAGGTTACTTTGACAAAACAAAAACAAATCCAGGGCGCGAAAACAATTTATTCTGAGTTTCTAATAAATCTCGTTTAAACTACGCACACATATTTCAACATTATACTACGCCCCTTATATTTCATGTTTATACTAAGCAAGTGTAGTTGCCGTTTATACGGAGCTTTGCGTCAACCAGGCGAATATCGATTTAGTGTGAACTTTAAACTGGTTAGTTTAGATTTTGTTCTGAGTGTACAAGAGTTACTTAATACCTACATGCAGAAATTCAAGCAAGAAACTTGCGTTTGGCTGGCTTTTGAATCGAAACTGCTTAAACTGCATTTCTGAAGACATTTCATAACTTTTTTTTTGCTTTTGTCTTTTTCGTACCACTACATAAACATTGCAGCGACTATAATACCTTGTACCTTAAATACGTTGGAAACAGACATCACACTGACGTTTCTCTTTGTCAATTCAAGATGTGTTCAAAAATTACGATACATGAAATGAAAGGGACCGAGAGTCAATCACAAATTACGTTTGCGATTTCTGAAAAGCACACGAGTATGTAATCGTTTATCGTTGCTGGAACTAAAACAAGATAATTTCAGCTGTAATCAAATATCACACATATTAACTGTACACACAAAGAATAATGATTATTAAATTAAAAAAAACTATTGCTAAAATTGAAAAGTTGCGTTGGTTCTTTTTCGTAGAAAGCGGTTTGCTTTCAAAACAAAAACCTTCGAACCGTCAATTCAAAATTTTCTTGCTCTGTACATTCCGTACATTCAAAAGTTGATATTTTCAAAACGAATTGTAGAACTGTCAAATCGAAACCGTGGCATCTGTGAAAATGAAAGCAAATTGTTTTGATTCAAGAACGAACTTTCAACCAGAATGTGTCGTGCAGTTAAAGTAAAAGTATTCTGTTTGAATTGAAATAAATATAGTAAATATAATTTTAACATAAAAAGGTTTTTATTTCAGACACATCTTTAAACTTTTAAAGAGAAAGCAATTTGTTTGAAAATCAGTTAATTTAAAATTCAGATATAATAACATATATAACATAACATATAACATTTTTCTCATTTTGGAAACAAATCTTTATTGAATCATATAGGGTTTGTATGTAGGTAGCTGTGAAAAAAATGACCGAGTTGAGACTTCGTTTCTATTCTGGACGATAGAATATTAGAATGGGACTGATGGAAAATACTCACTTTCATATATAATATAAAATTCACATCGGAAACACTTCGAGAAAAATTCACAGCCGAAAACGAAAACATTTTTTCGAAACGTGCACGGAAGCGGACGGGAGCTACGAACACGTGGACGCGGACAAGAAAAGTGAAAAATTCCAAGTGACGAGGACGACCACTAGCTTTGTTTGGTGGATTTGACAGTTCTACAATTTTCATAGTAAAAGAAACGACTTTTAAATTTACATACAGAACCCAAAAAATAAACTTTCAAATCAAACGCATAACTTTCATAGTAGTAAATTCATGTTTCATGTTTTCCATACCTGAAGGCATTCTTGAAATTTACCGAAGAAGCTTGTGCTGATGAGCTATGCGGAAAAAAAAGTCATATTGAGCTCAAAAATCCGAACATAATTTAGATACAGTCATTTCAGTCAATCTTGATCGAAATTTCGCCCAAAAATCATTCTAAATACGAGCGTGTCATAATCCTCTGAATCGACTTTGTGCCAAAGATGGTTGAGATGCAAGTAGAGCATATGATTACGATCGTTACTGGTTAATATTTGAATAGAAGTTTTGTTTGACAAACGGAGTACTATCGTATCAACAGTTTTAGAAAGGTAAATTATGTGACCAATGGCTACAACGTTTTGTGTTTCATCAGCACAAAGAAACTGTGCTCACATCGTGAAGAAACTCAATTACATCGTGATTACCCGGTATGTCGCTTTCGGGAAAACGGTACATTCGGGGAAGTGTTTTACGCGAAAACGTCATTCGGGAAAAACTACAACAATCAACTCACCATTTTGCTATCGATCAACTCAAACAGATTTTCCGATAAAATATTTATACAGAGATAAGATTTATCCGTATCTGTATTTCTTTTCCAAGCAATGAACGTATTTACATTATGATTACTATTTTCACCAAACTTCTCGATTGTGGACATATGTGACATTGTACATATTGGTATAAAGTTGACCCATTTGGTTTCGACCAAACATTAATTTATTTACAAATTGCCGCAATGCTTATACTTATACTGATGGTTTCTCAATCAGGGGCAGCCACTTTATCTTTGGTTTTATAGCGAAATCATAGCGACTCGTCTCGTCCAACATGGCCATCTGTAAATTGAAAGAACCACGCATCATCAAAATAGCTCACACAACATCGTGCTCGAACAAACCTGCTTCCTCACGTAGTTCACCAGCAGTTCCAACTTTTCGTAGTCCTTGCAATGCCCGGAGAAGAATCGTCTCCACAGTGCCGAGGCCAGTGCCTTATCATCGAAGCTGATGCCTTCGTCGTAGGAAATCAGCGCCGCTTGGAACTGCTCCGAAAGCATCTGAATCTGCGGTCTAACCACCGAAGGATTGTGTGCCGACAGTTGCTTCGCCCGGGTCGTCACATCGTTCCACATGGTTTCGACGATACAGTTACGCAGAAACCTTCCGGCGGCATCCTTTTCGGCACCCTCGGCCATGGCCCGTACCAAAAGCATCCAGACGTGCAGCTCCGTGATCAAGAACCAGGTGTTGAACGTGTCCGGCATCTGAAAGTGGGCGAAAAACTCGTCGTAGTTGATGTTATCGGCTACCGATTCGTACAAGGCACAGCTCGAAACACGCAGCCGGACACGGGAATTATCGATCCAACCCATCTTTTTGATGAACCGTTTCAGAAAACCACCTTGGTCTTCATCGGTTGTAGACGCATTCGTTGGCGCGGTTCCATTGGTAGTCGGAAATGTGTTGGGTGGGTTGGAGTAGTGTGCTTGTTGTTGTGCTAGAACTTGGTCGATGGTCGTTTTCAACAAATGATGTTCGGTCAGTTTAAAGCTGACCCATTTGGATGAAGCTCTTATGGCAGTGTTTCGTAGCAAGACCTGAGTGCATTCGACGGAGAGCTAGAGCAATGGAAAACGTAAACATTGGCACAACAGGAAGAAAAATAAACTTACCACAGCGGCTCTAATGGATAGAGACAGCATTGTTCGTTTTTTCGTCGATTACGATATCGGTTGATAGCACAACTACCAAATTAGATCACAATTTTCGATTTATTTCGGGCGGAGAGATGGGAAACTTATTGCATTACATTACATAAAAGTGAAAATTGACGTTTCTGATGCGTGCACCGGGGAACGAGGAGCTACCATCGGGCTGTAAACAAACCAAGCTGCTGAGGAGGGGTAGTGTCAATGACGTCTATATAAGGTCTGGCCCATTAGCCACAACAATGGTAGCGAAATGAGCAAAATTCACCAGGGACCTGGCAACCCTATCCTATTTACTAGCGTTTGACAGTATGCAACATATCGCGGGCCTTATGGCTGGCCCACAATTGATACGTTGCGGATGCGTTGACGTAAATTTGACAGAAAACCTATGGGAAAACTGTCAAATCCACGCAAACGCATCCGCAACGTATCAATTGTGGGCCAGCCATTATTTGAATAATAGTACGTTCACACTACGGCCCATATTACGTGATATAGTGCGATTCATGATATAGCAGCTATATCATGTGCTATATTACGTGATATCCCATACATTTGATCTGTCAATCTATATTAAGAACAGTACTTGATATAGCTCATATCATCTTTACTTGATATAATTCGAACAAGCAGTGGTTGGCAACCCAGCTGCGATAGAGCTGGGCGATATCTTTTAATCTCATATGTCACTTCCCCTTTGGACTAAATCAAAACAAAACTCAATTTTCCAATTTGAATAATTCCACCGTCGTGTTTAGGAAGTTTAAAATCATTTGGTTTATGCATGTTAATCAAATAAAACAAACTGAACCGAACTTATTATTCACTAACCATATTGCAGATTTTCCACCAAATGCTATCGATGCTATCAACATTGCACTTAATTTTCTAATAGAAAAAGCGGAAATCGGGGGCGGTGGATTTTGGTTTTTAAAATTTTGTAAAATTTTGTTTCCAAGAAGGACCCCATAGACGAATTACTGGAAAAAATGGTACTTTAAAAGAGATCAATATCAGATCTTTTTGTATAGAAAATGTAATAAAGATCAGGGGTGGCATTATGTAGCTCAAAACGAACAACTTTTTGTACAAACGCTTGTGAGAAAAAGTTCTTCGTTTCGAGATCCGCAATACGGCCCCAGTTTACTAAGTTTTTTGTTTTTTGTTTTCTTCATCGTCACTTCTCCAAACGTCAAACTATATCAAGTCAGTGTAGTGTGAACACCTCCACTTGATATCGATATCAACTTGCAATATCACGTAATATAGAGTGTAGTGTGAACGTACTATAAGGCCCATATGACGTCTGTTATTACGGGTACGAACGCCAGTATTGTTTACAAACAATGAATCTTTTGACATTTGGTTGTAAGAGATGTTAGTTACAGCAAAATGACAGCTCGCCAGGACCCTGAAATTCACTGATGACACTACTGCCACCGCGCGAAGCACAGCGCTCCTTATACGCACGCTACACAAGAGCTCGGAAAGTGCTTCGTCATACTATTTTTTTTTATTCGTTCACTCCGTGATAGTGTGTTCGCTATAGAACTTAATTTTTTAACCGATTCCAGTTTATCGATGACGGAAAATTGCAAGGACCTAACGGACAGGCATTCTCCTGTAGCGCCTGTAGCCAACATCTCTAACATCTAAACGTCATAATATTCATTTTTTGTTAATAATACTGGCGTTCGTACCCGTTGTAACGAACGTCAGACGGGCCTTATTCAAATAAGGCCCGTGATGTTGTTGTTGTTGTTTTAGGAGGGACTTTAATCAAATTGGTCATTCGTCCCTTAAAGGCCCGTGATATGTTGCATACTGTCAAACGCTAGTAAAAAAAGGGTAGGGTTGCCACAGGCCCCTGGAAAATTGGCTCTATATTGCTACGCGATTGTTAAGTCCCAGTGATTGAAGGTTTATGTGGCTAAAAATTCAATTAACTCAGTTAGCATCCTACATGGGGTAGTATGGTAAAGGGTTATGTGCCTGATCGGATACTACCGTTCATTAATGCCCTCCGCTCGTTTTCAAACTTGATCTTTCAATTTTCAAAGCCTGCCGTTGCCCTATACGGAACTATCGATACACTTTCTCTTCATGTCTATTCGTTCTAGCAATAAATTACCGTCCACTCCTAGCGCTTCACATGGAGATGATAAATTATTTACTTCTGACAAACTTAATCAAACTCAGTTAGACTCACTATAAATGACCCATGTAATCGGAAGGAAATGCTTCTACTCAATAAATGGCATTTCAGCGCCAACAATAGATTCATTCGTAGTCATTTTCTCTTGAACAAAAGGTCACAAATACAAATTAAGCACTCTTTAAGGAAGTGGAGCATTATCCACTGATATATTCAATTTGAAGGAATCGTATTCAACTTCCTATAAATTAGCAGACAACGTGTTTGTTTACAATAGCAGATTCGCCCTAATCAAATGTTGGCGCTGATTTGTATCATGATTATTTCCACAATTCAGCATTTGAAATGAACGATTAAACCGATGTTTTATCTGAATCTATGAATGCCCTTAGTGTTACGTCATCAGTCGTCTTCTTAGCAATGTATATCTTTGCTTCCAATACAAGCAAGCAGTGTGTTGCGCTAGACCTTATATAGAAGTCATTGGGGTAGTGTTTCTGAGAAAAATTTCATCGTTGTACCGACTATTAAATCATGGTCAGGATGACTATCGCATATAATGGTTTCAATAACCATGAAAATTTTCGAATTTACCACGTTCATGGCATTTTTGACTATGATCATGGTAACAAGGACTATTCCGACATTATGGAAAATGTTGCATCAACTATTTTTAATGGTAGTTTTGACCATGATCATAGTCGGTTCAAAATCACTATACTGCAATAGTCATCCTAACCCCCAATAATGGTAAAATTGACTATCAAATTCCTCTCTGTATACAGAATTATTCTCGGGAAAATCTGACATCACTGCCCAACAGATGATTATTATGAAGTTCGTTCCTCGGACTGCGCAAAAGTGTGTCGTTTGTTATTGTGAATTTCCAAGAGAACTTAGGATTGCGAGACAGTTATTTGATTGAGGATCAATCAAGAGAACTATAATTTGATAGAGCCGACCGTGATGGACGTATTGAAACCGCAGTTAATGTGGATTGGCACTCGATGTTATCGAGTGAATCTGGTGACGGCACAAGAATACGAACAGTCGGAGGAAAGCAAAGCATACATCGAAGAAGGTACAGTGTAACGAAAAATTCTTCGCACAGTTTCATCCTTACAAATTTATTGTTTCAACAATTAACTTATTGCTTGCTCTCAACTTAGTGTTCTAATTATACTTCCATAGTTTTCAATTCCGTGAATTTGTTTGTTATGTTATTCCACACGGGAAATAATCCACACATTAATTGGCAAAACACAAATGAAGTTTATGTTGCAAATGAAAAGTATGTGTGGCCTCACTTCTATTAATAAGTGCAGAGCTTGATATAATAACGTGTGCTTTATTAGATGTTTAGTTTTGGAATGAATAGATTGATACTTGTCAAACAAGCCAAGATTGCTGTGATGGAATTTTAACGATTGCTTGAATTGCTTGAGGCTGCTTTGATGTCATCCCATCTCAATCGTTCAGCCCTAGATTCCGTCGTAATTCTTAAAATCTTCCAGAATCCAGTTACTTGGTAAATCTTTCAGCTAACTTGGTCTTGAGTACCGACAGTACCTGAGTACTGAATAACCTCCACTTGGATTCGTCTTACAGCGATATGGTCCCTGATGAAATGATGTTTAACATCAATATGTTTGCTTCGTTTCGTCTCCAAGTTGCTTGCCATGCCAATACAGCCTCGGTTGTCTTCTAAAATTGTCACAGCTGTTTTGGGATCCTTCACCTGCATATCCTCATACACTCCAGCCAGTCAAACGGCTTCAGCAGTAGCGGCACTCAAAGCGATATACTCGGATTCAGGAAATGGCCACGGTAGTTTGTTTTTTGCTGCAGCATGACACTGTTGATCCAAAAACCATGCAGATGTATCCGGACACAGACATCCGGTCCTCGTTGTCAGCCGCCCAGTCAGCATCAGTAAATCCAACAAGCGGCGGAACATCGTTGCGTTGGAACGTCAGTATGGCAGGGCTGCCCGAATAAAAAAATCTCATAGATTGACAATTGAATGTATTGTAACCATACAATAGAATGTATAGTATATTCTTGTTTTATTTTTTTGCACACAAATATAATATGAAAATGGGTTTTTTTTACCACAATAGAATAGAGGGTGGTCTGTGTCATCTACATAAAAAAAGAGCATTTTTTTTTTTTTTTATTATTAAAAAAAATTTTTTTTTTTTTTGTTTATTTTCACAATTTTTGAAATTCCAAGCATATGGAGGATTGAATCTTTTAGATTTTGAATTTTTCCTTTATCTGATTCATGGACAATAAGATTCATGGTTGGAAATAGATTTTAATGTTATTTTATATTATTGAATTGTAATTGTATGGCTATTTTTATCCGGGTGGTAGCGACCAACGATGTTAAAAATAGTTATTTTAGTGACTACGTTGATGAAAAAAGTGATTAAATAGTGACTTCAATTTGTAAAAAAAGGACCAAAAAGTGACCAAATTTTTCAAAAGGTTACTAAAAGTGACAATGAAAAATGGATTTCAAAGAAATAATTAATTTGTGTTTGGTGGTTCAACAGCATCCTTGATCCGTTGAGCAACCACACTCATGCTGAGTACGAATAGCGAGCTCGTTCTATCTGATTTGTGCAAAATACAACGCGTGTCGAAGAATTTGACAAAGATTGTCATGAGTGGTTTTTATTATAGTCACTCAATAGTCTCATATAACTTCCAACAAATTTACCCAATGGCTCAGTCAGATCTTTTCGGTGTGATAAATTGTAATTGTAATTGTTCAGTGTATAGTCCGTGCTTTCCTGCTAAGATTGTATCCGGGGACTCACCCCCAGGTCTATACACCTACAGTCCTTCCCGTTGCACTCGTCAGCTCGTGCGATACTCTAGACTCACATGGGTGGTCGTATCCGGGTCCTCCACTGGGTAGGCACAAGTGTCCGTCCAGTTTCTGGTACATTAATTATCTATTTTTTATGCCTCAATGAAGTACTAATGCTTAAAAAGTTATAAGAAAACCCGTGTGAAAACAACTAACTAGTAGTAATTGGTATTGCGCTCAATTGGCCATTATAATGAAGATTTTATTCCGACCTCTTGAAAAATTTTCAAACTTTTGAGAGTGGGACTAATGTCCATATTTGTACCTTTTAGATTTTGGATTATTAGTAACATTAGATGAAGCTTTCTCATTAAATGTCTCTCTCAACAACCAGATGGCAGCGTGGAAGGTGCCCTGTATTGGCCAACAAATTCTCTGTACAACCCTTCCCTTATACATCCAAACCCAACACTTCATCACATCCAAATGCTTTCAAAAGGTCGGTATCGGATGCTTTCATGTCTCGTTGGCTGACGATTCCCTTCCTGGTTCCCTCGGCTGGACAGCTGATATTTTTTCCAGTGAATATTTTCCTGAGCTCCTTTACAAGTAGAGATCCTGGATATAGAGACTAAACAAACCGGACTACTCCTCGGATTGGTGGCCCGTTATATCATTAATAGCTGGTATATCTAAATATAATTAAACAGACCCTTTGTGATAAAAAGGCATTTCAAGCTTATATTAATGTGTTGAGATGTGTGATTATTATCGACCCCTGTGATCCTATTAAAATGTATTCCAAATACTCTGATTTAGCTAAGTTGTTCTCAGAGTCAAAAATATTAACGTTATGAGTTTTATTGACCTTTTGACCTACAAGTTAAGTATTTATTGCTCTATGATAGTAATTTTTATGCCTAACTGAATTATTATTACTTAAAAAATCTGAGGAAACCAGTGTGTAAAACGGTAACATTTAGTAGCATTCCATAAACCCATATTACTAAACATTTATTCCAACAACCAAACAAACACGTAGAAGGCGCCCGCATTGGCCAACAATAAATTCTCCTTCAAGCACTCCCCTTAACCATCCAAACCCAAACCTTTTTTAATGAAACGCTATATCTGATGACCTCAGTCGGCTGTTCTACTAAATAGCCCCTTAATCTTGTAATGTTACTGGTCTATACTGTTACTGTCACCCTTTATTGTTAGTGAGTACATATAATGTTTGAAGATTAATTATTGGTTTGATCTATAAACAAATCATCTGAAAACTCATTTCTATTTATCTCTTCCACTCGGCTACTCTCAATGTATACTTCCCTAATCAGTCCCTCCGCATAACCTAACTCACAATCCACCGATTCCAAAGTACGAGAGGAATTCCCACCGCCTAACATGCAAATGGGCGGAATGTTACAACTTGGAATTGTAACAGAAATCGATGAATAAACCCTCTCAGGTTTAACGCTAATATGCTATTATGAAAAATTTAGAAGCTCATAACTGCATGCTAGGACTTTGCAAAAACTTAGGATTTGGAAATTTGTGTCGCTTAACAAATTCTCAAACAAATGTGCAAAAGCACGTTGGCCAATATTTAGTGTTAACCGGTGGGTACGTGTGCTCTACTCCAAGTTCCCCTTCTTTCAAACTCACCTTCAGTTCCATTTACCCATTGAGTTGGACACATCACAATAGAAAATATTGTGATGGAGCACGGACGTTAGGTTACTAGATGTATGCAACATACTCTATAGCCTATTTAGGATTATATCTGAAAAATCCAAATTTGGCCAACACCCACCAGTCAGATCTTTTCGGTGTGATAAAATGATTATATTCAAACAAAGGTTGGTGGGGGAGGTCATAAAATTTCAATAATTTATTAAATCCCAATTGTTTTCCAATGGGGCGTTTGGTTGGTGGATGATGAGAATAAAAATATAGGGACATAGTTTTTGTCTATCATTCAGTGGCGTCTCGTCCTATGTGCCGGTGCACTGTCTAAAATTGTTATTTCTTGTATTTCTATTTGTTTATTATCGTTGGGGGGGTATGGCAGTTGTTTTTTTTATATATTATGCTGCTCGATTTTTGGGGGGAAAAATGGTTAAAATGGTGGGTGGGGGGGAATTTTTGGGGGGGGGGGGGAAAGGGGTGTTGTTTTTGGGGGGGGGGTGTATTTGGGGGGGTCCTGGGCATTGGCAAAACCTTGAGGTAGCTTGATAACTACCAGGTTCCAGGGCTTATCTGGATCTTTACCCAAACGGGAAAGATGCAAACCAGTGTTGCCAGGGGTGATGTGGACCAGAAGTGCATTTGAACCCACTAGTAGTAGCTATTATAATTCGACACCTTTCCTTATTTTCATACAATATAGAATTTGCATAATTTCAATTATATTACTGCTATTCAAAGAATCGTCTATTAATTTCAATACTTTTATTATAACTGAGTTTTATTATGGTTCTGCAATTTTCTGGAAAGCATCACTACACAGATTCTACGTTTGGTTTGGCTATTTTTGGCAGAGGAGCGAATATTTTTGTATACTTTTAGAACGAAAAAAGAAACAATACAAGAATCAGGAAGGCTAGGCTTGGAGCCTGGTAGGGTCACAGTGGAAGCAAATCCGAGTCTCATGGCGACGCAACCTGGATAGTCAGACATCTCGGTCTCTGGTTGGAACAAGACCAAGTAGCCGCCCAAGAAAGACCTACGTGGAAGAATCACATGCATGCAAGTATCATCTAAGGCGGTATGTTCCCAACAAATCAAAAGCTAATAATAATAACAACAGTGTGGGTAAGTGAATCATTTAACATTTCCAAAACTACATACACATCATACATACATAACTATATATTAAAAGACCGTCCACAAATATCCATGTCCAACAGAGCAGCTTATTTTCCCGATGAGTTTAACGTCAAATACTTTGTTCCATTTGGGAGCGTAGAATAAGGGAGATAGCTGTTACATTGTCACACCTGTACTATATGAAATTGCGCAGATACCAATAATTGCACTGACAAGAATATCACTAACAATATAATGACACGCACAAGTACAAAAACACGGACTTTAACAAATACCTGGACAACAAAACACGTATACGGACTGATACTGAATCCCAAAAAATTTCAAGAAGACTATGTGAGCTGATTTCAAAAGCCCGGTGTTTATTTGGTCACCATAGACTAATCCTTCCGGCATAATCACTTGAAAATTTTCAAAAACCAACCCCGATCATTGCAATCCATCATTGGGGATAAAAAAAAAATAAAAAAAAAAAAAAAAAAAAAAATAAACTTTAATTACCGTGGAGGAGGGGGGGGGGGGGGGGGGGGGGGTAGTGACCTTTCCTTTTTTTTTTTTTTTTTTTATTTTTTTTTTTGTTGTTTTTTGGGGGTGTTGGGGTGGGGGGGGGTGGGGGTGGGGGGAAATAAAAAAATTTTAAAAATCAATTTGTACTAAAAAATTTGAAGCACACAAGCATACCATAATGCTACGGCCGCTGCCAGAATCATTTACGTAAAAAAGGGATGCACAAATGCATTGCTAATGGTAGTACTTAAACTGCCATCTATTTTTAAATCGAAAAAGTGTCAATCTACTGTGCCTTGGCCGATTCTATGAAAAAAGGTTTGAAGGTGCATCAGCATGTTTTTCGATTTTGAAGGGGACCAGTATCGAACAGCTGTTTGAAGTTCCTTCTTCCCGGCTGAGTTGGTGGTCTCATCGTAGCATAAAGTAAAGATGGAATCTCTTGCTTCTTTGAGCCACAGTTCCCGAAAATGCGGAGCTAATGCGTCAGTCACAAGATAGCGGGCCTTGGTTCTGCTCAAAGAAAAGTTGGAAACGTCGACATCAGGAAACATAGCGGAAAATGTATCGGCGATGCCATCGCATGAAGCAGCTGGAAAATTCGATGCGATGCACTTCAACAGCCAAATCAGCTCCTCTAGTAGCTGCATCGCGTGGACTAAACAGTTGAATTTTTCCACCGGAACCAGACGACTTTGAGCTGGTGGCTTTGGTGTCTGCCTCGGTACATAACCGTAGTTGCGATGGTCCTGCTTGAGCTTTGCAGTCGTTCGTGCTGTCTTGTTCTCTCCCACAAAAATCTTGAAAACGCGGCGCGCAGTAAGTCATGTTTGACGTTACTGCGCGCTGTTTACAAGTTGAGAGATCGAAGTGTGCTTTTGCCGCGAGCGGACTTGTTTTCCCTGCTGTCAGTTTTTTCGCTGTTTATAATTTGAACAAAATTTTCGTAATACGAACAAATTAATTTTTAACCAGTTCGGCAGCGGCGGCAAAGTGAAGTGCGGTGTTGTGGAGAGTGTTGAAATTTTCGGGAAAAGTGCCCGATCTGGAACGAAAATCGCGGTTGAATCTTTTCGGGGAGTTCATTTCTCTTGGATGGCTTCTTTGCTGTCGTTCTCCTGTTGATTCTGGCTTTTTGCGCGACCGACGTTTGGCGGCTGATCGATTCTCATTAGTACCGGAAGTTGTGCGCATCATTGTGTGATATCAGCTTTGAACTGGAATGAAAATACCCGTGGAAATATAGTGCCGTTCCAGTTGAAAACTAGCGACACTGGCGACAATCGATTTTACTTCAGTTCCATGTGTTGTAAGTTTTATAAAAAAAGATTGAAGTTTTGTGGTAAGTAAAATTCAAGCCAAAAAAAAAATAAAAAATAAATATATATATTGTGAATCACTAAATACGCGTCAATCAAGTATTGCACATACGCTTGATTGAAAGTTTCAGTATGTCACTACTGGAGCGGGGCTTATTGTGCACGAAGATAGCTTCGGAATGCTTGCGTTCTTGAAATGGGCTATTGGAGTCGCGGTAGAGCTGTCACCTTCTAATCCCCGGATTTAAGCTTTTTGCAAATGTAAACAGCAAATATGAAACAGTTGCAGGAAGATTCTATCCATAATACCGCTGCCAGACAGTGGGAATTAGATTGTAAACACACACACACACTGCGCGCTGTTTACAAGTTTCCCGGGGGGGAAAAAAAGACAGCACAAACGACTGCAAAGTCTAATATTTAAAAAAAAGCTTTCTCTTTTTTTGCTAGCGCTGCATATTGAGATTAAACTGCTCGAAAAATAAAATAATATAATAAACTATATCTTTCATTTTTTACACACTGAACGTAGAATGATTCATTATCGCCCAATTTTTTCCCAAAAAAAGTTGAAAAAAGTGACTAATTACTAAAAATAGTGACTTTAGTGAAAACCCGCATAACGAAAAACTATTTGCTATATAGTCAAAACTATATTTCGAATGTAAGATATATTATCACATTTTATGTTATTGTTATCGAATAGTTAAATCTCATTTTCACCATACAACCTCTACATTAACACATATTGTTAATGTATGCCATATTGTCATTGAAATGTTTTTTGTTGTCTGCACTTGGTCTGGATTATATTCCAACTTTTTGGTATATAGTACAGCAAAAATTTAGTTCGTGAAAATTGCCATATTTTTACGGTAACCTAACTTAACCGCCTATTCAGCATATTGTTATTTGACCTTTTACCATCTGACATATTGTTAAAAGTATAAAGGAGAATGTTAGTTTATAGTTGTCAACTATAAGGGTTAATGTCGTAACAATAACGGAAACGGTCGTCAACAAAAAGGGAAATGGTCCAGGAATGGTTTGTGATTATGCGGGAAGGCCTTAAAAAAAGGGACTTTAAAGTGACCGCCTCGAAAAAAGTGACCAAGTCACTAAAAAGTGACTTGCTACCAGCTCCGGTATGGTGTTCACACTTACTTTTAGGTAACGGACGACTCTCTTCAAACATCTTCTACTCCTCTTTTTTGTTAGATTCCCTACAGTGGCTATCGGTGAAGCAGAGAGTTGTGTATTTGACAATGGTGTTCATTTTTAAAGTAATTAACGGTTTGCTGCCTCGATAGTTGTGTGATCGAATTGAAAGAGGAAGTGATATTCATAGATATAACACTAGAAACGCGGATGATGTTAGAACATCATATTTTTTGTACGGAGCTTCACAAAATTCGTTGTTTTTTAAAGCTATAAATGTTTTCAATTCGATGCTGTGGTAGAGTAGTCCTGCAATTAGAAATAAAAAATATTATTCATATTAAAAACTACTTACCTGTAATTAGTTCTATTTCATTCGCCTCGGTTACAATAAAAACAAAAACTGACCTTTCATATCTGACAGTTCCTGACCAAATTGTGTATGATCTTTAGTAAACACTGTCATTCTGCATCGGAGATAGCATAAGCAAAAAGGTACGATCACATTTGGCTATGGTGAATGAATCGTTCGCTCGTTCGCTCGAGCGTTTGATTGTTTGGTGATGATTTCATGTTGGCTGCTATGATAGTTTTGGAAAGCAAGTATGTAACTAGGTTACATAATATATTCTGATGTTTCATTCTCCTGACAAGCTTTGCGGTGTACGGACGTGTATTATTTCCTTATAAAAATAAGATGGTGAGCAAGCGGCCTTTCAATATTGAACCAAATCTCGAAAGTCACGACAATGGCGCAGCAGAAGCTCCCGGAATGTAAGTATGGTTAAAATTCACTTGATGAATAATAAAAATATAAAAAAATAGAAATAAAAAGAATTTGATTTGCTCGAGCAATTGTGTTGAAAATATTTGAAGCAGACTGGAGAAGACGCTCAGCCTTGCATTCGTAGAAGCTTGCGACAGGTCAAGCAAACAGTTATTCGTGCGACAGGTCACGAAAACATGAATAAAAACTGCAAAGTTTGAGAGCTTGCGACAGGTCAAGCACCAGTAATTCGTGCGGCAGGTCACGAAACTTTAAAAAAAATTAACTCAGCTTGCGACAGGTCAAGCTAGTTTGGCAATTTAATAATAAAAGCTCGCAATTGTTCAACGATCCGACAGGTGTTGGAGATGCTTCAGCTTCTTTCATTTGGCATCGGATTGCAGTGCTGCAAACCTCTTTTGCCGGAAGTGCGGGCAAGTTGGTCACATTCAGCGAGCCTGACACCTCACGAATTTTTATATTGAATTTGGATTATTCAGATGTGTTCGATTGCCATTCGGACTATGCAACGCACCGGACATATTTCAAGAGGTGCTAAAAAGAGTGATTCTGGGAGGATGTTCGGGAGTGAAAAATTATTTACATGATGTGCTCGTGTTTGGACGTACCAAGGAAGAACATGATGCCAATCTACAAGAAGTGCTGAATCGTCTACGGCAGCATAATGTGAGACTGAACGATTCCAAATGTGTTTTCAGTAGTCAAATAGTAAAATTCGTTGGGTTCACCTTGTCTTCCAAAGGATGGAGCGTAACTGACGAGAAAATGAGCACCATCAAGAGCTTTCGAAGTCCAACATCATGCGCGGAAGTCAAAAGCTTTCTTGGCTTGGTAACGTTTGCTGACCTATTCATCCAACGAAGAGCAGATTTGACGGTACACCTACGAACATTTGCAAATGCTGATCGTTTTTACTGGACGGAGCAGGAGGAAAATGAGTTCAATTACCTGCAGGATAAAGCTTTGAAAACCATCAAAGTGCTGGGTTATTATAGCCCTACAGACGAAACCGAGATATATGTTGACGCTAGCCCCATCGGATTGGGGGCAGTACTCGTTCAATACAACAACGACAATGTACCATGCATAATAGCATGTGCTTCTAAGTCACTCACCCCAATGGAGCAACGGTATCTACAAACACAACGAGAGGCGTTAGGCGTTGTTTGGGGAGTCGAGCGGTTCTCCTCATATCTTTTGGGTTGAACATTTGTGATTAGAACGGACGCACAGGCTAATGAATTTATATTCAGCACAACACATCGACTCGGGAAAAGAGCAGTTTCACGTGCTGAAGCTTGAGCACTACGGTTGCAGCCCTACGACTTCGTTATGAAAGGAGTTAGCGGAAAACAGAATCTCGCTGACACATTGTCCAGACTAATACACGCATCTCAAAAGGCTGAACCATTTGACGAAGATGACACAGGAAACTTCCTGTATTCATTGGATGATTCGATGAATATCACTTGGGAGGAGATTGAAAAGGCATCTGAGGATGACGAGGAAATGAAAATGTTGCTTGAGGCGTTGGTTACGGTTAATTGGCCCAGAAAACTTCGGAAATATGAAACCCAAAAGATGAACATAAATTTTCTTGGTTCCTTAATTTTCAAAGGAGATCGTACAATCCTACCAAGCACACTCCGTATGAAAGTGTTGAACGCTGCACATGGTGCCCACGTTGGAGAATCATCAATGAAAAAGATTATGCGAGCGTTTTTCTGGTGGCCGGGCATGTCCATGGATACGGAAAAGGTCGTCAAAAAGTGCAAAACATGTGCGATGTTGTCCAGAAAAAATTCGCCACTTCCGCTTTCCTCGAGAGAACTTCCGGATGGGCCATGGCAAATCCTACAGGTCGATTTTGTATCTCTCCCGGGTTGCGGCGCTGGCGAGTTTCTGGTTCTAGTAGATACACACTCTAGATATCTCACAATCATCGAAATGAGATGCAAGGACGCTGAAAGAACGAATGAAGCTCTATGCGAAATTTTTAAGATGTGGGGCTGTCCTTTGATTCTTCAAAGTGACAACGGCCCACCTTTTCAAAGTTTCGAATTCATACAGTTCTGGGAAAACAAAGGGGTTAAGGTTCGCAAATCCATACCATTATCTCCACAATCGAATGGAGCGATTGAACGGCAAAATCAGGGGATAATTAAAGCCGTAGCTGCCTCTAAGCTGGAAGGTAGGAACTGGAAGCAGGCTCTTCAACAGTATATACACAACCACAACACATGGGTTCCACATTCTCGTCTGGGTGTAACCCCGTTTGAGCTTTTGGTAGGATGGAAGTTTCGGGGAAACTTCCCCAGCTTGTGGAAATCCTGCCCGTTGGACTATGACGATTTGCGGGAGAAGGATGCAGGACCTAAACTCGTCAGCAAGCAGCACGCGGACACTGCACGTGGAGCAAGCAATTCAAATAATATTCAGAATTCAAAAAATATTCAGATGGGCGATACGGTTCTCATGTCACAACAACGAAAGTCAAAAATGGATCCAACTTTTGGTAAAGAACGATTTAAGGTTGTGGCCAGAGACGGGGCAAAAGTTGTTATACTGAGCCGCAGCGGTGTACAGTATACTAGGAATTTGCAAGACGTAAAAAGAGCACCGGATGAACACCCGGAAAGTTCTGAAGAAAATGATGAATCCATTGGGCCATCACAATCAACATTTAATGTTCCAGAAACAGTGAAAGATGATGATGAACGTTCGGATTTGGTTTCGGCAACACGTGTCTCATCAAACAACAAAACAACTTCTTCCTGCTCATTTCTTCGAGATCGTTCGAAAGTTCAAAAACCAGCTCGATTCGATAAACGATACGTATATTCGTTATATGATTAGTGTAGAGGCAGAAGCGAATGTGGTAGAGTAGTCCTGCAATTAGAAATAAAAAATATTATTCATATTAAAAACTACTTACCTGTAATTAGTTCTATTTCATTCGCCTCGGTTACAATAAAAACAAAAACTGACCTTTCATATCTGACAGTTCCTGACCAAATTGTGTATGATCTTTAGTAAACACTGTCATTCTGCATCGGAGATAGCATAAGCAAAAAGGTACGATCACATTTGGCTATGGTGAATGAAGCGTTCGCTCGTTCGCTCGAGCGTTTGATTGTTTGGTGATGATTTCATATTGGCTGCTATGATAGTTTTGGAAAGCAAGTATGTAACTAGGTTACATAATATATTCTGATGTTTCATTCTCCTGACAAGCTTTGCGGTGTACGGACGTGTATTATTTCCTTATAAAAATAAGATGGTGAGCAAGCGGCCTTTCAATATTGAACCAAATCTCGAAAGTCACGACAGATGCCTATAAATAAAGTGAGAAACTAAAGATTTTAAGAGAAATGTTTTACAATAAAAGTGTTTTGAAAGTATCTGTGAATTTTTTTTTTTGTGTTTTTTTTTTGGGGGTGTGGGGGTTTTTTTTGTGTGGTTTTTTGTTTTTTGTTTTTTTGGGGGGGGAAAAAAAAGATAATTGGTTGTTTTTTGGTTGTGGGTTGTTTTTTAAATAAGGAGGGGGGGGGGGGGGGGGGAAAATGGGGGGGGGGGGGGGAGTGGGGGGGGGGGTGAAGGGGGGGGGGGTGGGGTTGGGGGGGGGGGGGGGGGGGGGGGGGGGGGGGGGGGGGGGGGGGGGGGGGGGGGGGGGGGGGGAAAGAAAGGGGGGGGGGGGAGGGGGGGGGGGGTGGGGGGGTGGGGGGGGAGGGGGGGGGGGGGTGTTTTTTGTGTTGTATAAAATGTGGAAGTAACCGTTCGCTAACTGGGCTAAGTGCACAGCCCAGTTAGCGGATGCTGCTCGGTAACTGGGCTGACATTTCAATTGTAAATAGATTTCGAGAGGGCTTTCGATCAGATTTCGGTTGGGATATTTCATTGCACAATACATAAATTCAACAATGTTTGTATGCTTTATACGGTATTACGATGTAGCTTATTATGTACCCCATTGTGCAAAATGTTTGACTAAGATTGTATGGAATTACGACTCAATTTCGTGCAATAATTCAATTATTGAACAATTTTTCACTCCTCCACGAACTTTATATGCCTTTTACATGCCCCTTGCTGATCTTGACAACAAAATGGCAAATGCTGATTTTTGAAGTTTATTTGCTTTTTGACTGGGCTATAGCCCAGTTAGCGAACGCCCAGTTAAAAAGCAGCCCAGTTAAACAGCACCCAGTTAGCGAACAGTTGCTGTACATAGATATTATCATTGCTTTTTTTATCAGTGTATGCCCAGGGAGGTCAGGAAATTTTCCAACCAGAAAGATTCCCATCGATTGGTTAATCTAACCGTCGGCTTGGTAATACCATGCTTTAATTGACGAGGTTACCTGAGTCCCCAAGCTGGTTTTGTTATTAGAATAACAGCTGATGGGGCATGGCTATATGAAGATAATTACATAAGGATGATAAAGAACCTGATTCGGTACCTGCTTTTGGTTACAGCAAACACGACTTGACAATGATTTATTTATTTATGCTATCATGATGCCTACGGTGCTTCCAAAATCAACATGGAAAAAGTTGTTGAGAATGTTTTTGTTCACAATTTTTTGTGTAAATACTCAAAATTTTAAAAACTGTATTTTAACCATTGCATGGAAGGGTAATGCAAACAAAATCGAAGTAATTTAAAATGTTTATGCATGTGAATTTATCAATTCTATTTAGTCTTTTTCACCCCGTGTAAAAAACCTTAGTGTATTGTGTTCCTCGTTGGACTTCTCTGTGTTCAACACTTGGCCCATGAGGCGAAAGCAAGAAGCCAATAAATGTAGACATTAAAAAAATATATATCCGAAATAATCCGTAAATATAATGAGTGGTACGGATGTCTCCCCTATGCTAGGAGTCGTTTTGGTGAAACCATTGAGAAATCCAAGTAGAGCTAAAGTGAGGTTAAACGTCGTAGTATCGAAAACTGAAATTGATAATAACTTTCTAGCTATTTTTCAAACTGCATGGAATTGGTCAGTATCGTCATTATCGTCGATTTTCGTATCTTTTTATTACCAATTACTTTGCTTAGGCAGCTCGAAAAACCATTTTTAACGAGCGCCATCTACGACGATTAACCTCACTTTTGCCTTACCGGGATTCCTCCATTATCAAAAGCATCACATAATGATAACGACATGTAGTTTTAAAATATGAAAATAGTTCTTGGGTAGTGTAAAAGAGACAAAATGGTCTATTATCGGCAGTGAAACATAGGAACTTCCGAAATGTTATATTGTGTATCTCTCCATTCCTTTCCAACAGACCTTCTACGAGGAAGATGACCGGGAATTGGAATACGACATTCAACACATCGAAGGAGGCAAGCTGCAGACATCCTTCCACGTACCAGCGTAAGTTTGCAACTGTTGCACTAGTCCACATTCTAATGTCTTATTTGTTTCATAAAAAGTGCCTTCTTTGCGATGATCATTGGCAACAAGGGGACCACCCGGCGCCGTCTGGAAGCGGAAACCAAAACCCAAATCATCGTGCCCAAACAGGGCACAGAGGGGGAAGTTATCATCAAGGGTACATCGGCCAAAGGCGTTAGCGCCTGTCGCCAGCGCATCGAACTGATCGCACTGGGAGCCCGTCATAAGCAACAGTTTACGCATTTTGTCTCAGTTCCAATGCTAACGGAAGAGATCAAATCGAACTTTATGAAATTCCGTGAGAAGGTTCTAACGGAACTCCCCAGTGGATTCAATTTGGATGAAGGGCTATTCCAGACACCAGAAAAGCTGCATCTGACTTTGTGTATGATGAGCTTGATGGACAACGTGGATCGTACGCATGCATCTCAACTTTTACAGGACTGTCGCGAATCGATCATCGAGTAAGAGAACTTACCTACCGTGCGTGCTGACGATTGCGAATCATAATTTCATTTTCAGATTAACGTTGGCCGAGTTCGGTCCCATTGAAGTGCGCCTCCGCGGGCTACAATACATGAACGATGATCCCAGCGCCGTTGATGTCCTGTATGCAAAAGTGGAATCCGAGCCGCTGCAGCGCATAGCGGACCAGATAATGGAGTACTTCATTGCGAACGGGTTGACCCGAAGACAGCGCGGTCATGTTAAGCTACATGCAACGTTGATCAATTCCAAATTTAATCAACACCATCGCAATTCTCACGGTGAAGAAGAAGAAAGCGAGGAGAACCGTCCTCACAATAATCGCCACGGCAGGAGAACATTTGATGCAACGGCCATTATGCGGGAGTTTGGCGAATTCGATTTCGGTGTTCAGATGGTTACGGAAATTCATCTGTCCCAGCGTTTGTCGACGGCATGCAATGGGTTCTATGAGGCGACCGCTCTGGTGAAGTTGTGAATAATGCGAATTTTTGTTTTGTTTTGATAAGATTGTTGGTGTGATTAGTTCGGTAGAATTTCTCGAAAGCCTTATGGTTCATTAAGGGAGTTTCTCAATCAGTAAGTGTGACCCGATCAGTAAAAATAGAAACATTTATAAAACTCGAACGATGTCAGAGTACATTTCGACAATCGGTTGACTTTAAGAGCACTTAATGAACTAATTTGGCAATTAGTCGAATAAATTTGATTTGAATTTACGATACCTTTAAATGCTTCAGCTGCACTGGAAATTTGTTGCGATAAAATATTTGAGCTTTAGTTGCATTTCGCTAAAATGCTAAAATGGAAACAAGTAACCTAACAGTGTATGGTAAAACGATACCTAGTAAAGGCTTAAAAACAAAGAAAAGAAAAGCTGCTGTTGATAATACTTGTTCGTTCTGAGGGAAGACATTGGAGTTTGATTTGTTGTCGTTGGGGCATGTGCTAGGGTGTTTGTGTTCTTTATTTGTGGGATTTCAGTTTGAGTGCCGTGGTGTGGAGATCCCAGTCGTAGTTTTCTAGCGCTTCACGGCTTTGCTGTAGCGATAAGTTGTATGTAGAGAGAATGTTCTGTAGTTTGCACAGTTTGATGGCCTTGTGGATATCCCAGTCGATGAAGTCCAGCGTTACGAGGCATTGTTCCGGGGGAGTCTGCGAAAGAGATATGAAATGTTAGGTTGTTTACGTCAGTATGGTAATGCAGGGTTGCCTGACGAGAACTCATTCAAATTTATTTCGGATTATTGGACAACCATCTATCGAAATCATACACGGCCAATCAGCTTTAATTTGATTTACCTGCAGAATGTATTTGCATGCAGAACAGTAGATGTGCGCTCTAAATACAGTCGGGTACCGGTCTTTACGCTTGATACGGACCGTAAACAACGAGACCGTAAAAAAAGATAGCCGCAGCCTATGGGATTTTCACGAAATAATAAGGTCTATCTCAGTTGTTTCATGTCATAAAGCTCTACAATATTCGACAGAATTGTTGTACGGGGTTAAATAAAACATGTTTGGCAACACTGCCGCCCACTACGTTTTTTCCGGATTTCTTGAACAATTTCCTTTAAAAAGCACCCAACAGATTGTTTTAAGAAATAATGGTTTCGTAGATGCCGGCAATTGAAAAAAGGCAACTTGAAAAAAGAGGTTGGTCCCATTTGCCGAGGGGTGGTCCAAAAAAACTAGCATTTCTACATATGAGTGGTAGATGAAAAAATCCTCAAAGTTTGGTGCAAATCCGTGAAAGTCAAAGGCATGTTTGCATTTTTTCCCGGTCACTTCGAATGGAATGAGCCGTAGATAAACTGGACGCTTACATGTACACTAGCCGCGTAGTAAATGAGTTCGGAACTTATGTTACCATCCTTCGGAAGGGCTTGGCCACTAGGACAAGTTTGCTGAAGAAAGCAACGTCCTAACTAGGTAAGGCTCTCATTCAAGGAGGTAAGGCTCTCGAGATCTACCAATAACAATCTGGAAGGTCATATTTACCTCTAGAACAAGTTTACTGAAGAATGATTTGTCCTAACTGGTGCGGCCCTCTAGATTTCCTAGGATGATTTACACCGGTACCCGACTGTAGAATACGATCAAAATTTGGTCGTTTAATTTTTTTTTGCCGATGGTCGGTACCGCTTTAGTATATGACTACTGAAACTGTCGCGCA
This sequence comes from Aedes koreicus, assembly GCA_024533555.2. Classification (NCBI taxonomy): domain Eukaryota; kingdom Metazoa; phylum Arthropoda; class Insecta; order Diptera; family Culicidae; genus Aedes; species Aedes koreicus. The sequence continues at coordinate 76,101 of JAHHFK020000651.1, forward strand.
ATCTGCGTTGTTTGGATTTTTCGTTTCGGCGTACTCGAAACTGTTTTTACAGATCAAGGAAGACAACTTGAATCCAAACTGCAGCGAATCGATTGCTAATCAACTGTTACTAACGTAATTCGAGTGTAGCGGGAATATTTGTCTACAGCCAGGAAGTCTGGATCGGGGGGAAATCGATTACCGGAAACTGCAGCGATGACAAAGAGTGGTCAGATGCTCCAAGTAGAACTCCAACCTTGAGGTCCGAAACATGCTGGGAGGGTTGTCTTACAACCGTGCATCGAGCTAAAAAATAAGATACGGGCTGTCGAGAAGATAGTGTCTCCAAATTGCGACGACAAACAAAACAAGACGGCCAAAACACAGTGCCAGGAGTCGTACACGACGATGCTGACGAAGGTCGTTTGCGTAGTAAAGAACAACGAAACCTACGTTAAGGCAGATGCCAAACAACTTCCTGGGCAGCAGTTTTCTATGGCAACCGAGAAGTGATATGCTGCCAACAAAGTGCAGGTTGTGCCTAAGGACAAGAAACCTCGTAACACGGTAGCTACGCCATTTCGAGAAATATTAGGCCATCGTCAAGCTGAACATAAAAAGGTCCCAAAACATGTTGGGAACGAGAAGCAGTTTAAGGCAAACTGGCGTTCTGCGGCGGTGGCTGTGCAAAATCTGATGGGATTAAACGAAATTCGAATTCGGTTAACCGCAAGCTTCGAAATGTTGTTTCTGTACTTGATACTAATTGTACTTCAAAATGAGAATAAAAAAATGATTTATTAAACAAAAAAATTAATCATTTACTCGCTTTTTTGTTCGACCAAATTTTGATCGTAACACCCTTTCCAAGCAGAAAACACACCAAACAAATTTTTCAAAATAAGTGATAGTAAAATTTTAATCAATCGACATTTGCCATAAGATCAAACAGGGCTACTTACATTCTTTCCGAGCACCTTGGACATGATCCGCACCTCGTCCGACTCCAGTCCTCGGGCGCGGCCTTTTGGCTTCTCGGCAAACTCCAGCAGATCTTCGCAGCTGACGTAGTTGAGAGATTTCTTCAGGTCACCCTCGGAGACAGACGCCGGCGATGTCGGCATACCGTCGATTTCGTCTATCGCTGTCGCTCCAACCACCGATGCCCCTGAGGTCCCCGCAGCAGCTGCAACGGGGGGAGGTGGTGGGGCAGGTCTCGTCAAACTACTGAACGATTCAACCATGGCAGCGTTGAGTGTCGGTGCAGGTCCCGCCGGTGGCGGCGGTGACCTTAGCAAACTCTTCTTCTCGACCACCGTTTTCATGTCGACCATGGTGTCGACATTGCGCAGAACGTCGTCGCCGAGTTTGGTCGATTTCTTACTTTCTATGTCGTACAAGGCACTGGTGAAGCTATCGACGACGTCGATCGAGGAAGACGGGGATGATATATCCGGTACCTTGTCGGAGTCGTTTTCGAGAATGGATTCGCAGTGCAGCGATGCGGTGTCGACGTTGAGATTGTTGTTGTTGAACTGATGGGTCTGGAAGATGTCCAGGTTCTCGTAGGTGGGATCGCGCGGCAGAGACTGACGATAGGCGGCATCTCGTTCGATGCGACGGCGGGTGAGGATTGTACTGGTTGCCGGAATTGTCGCCGGCAGAGTGGTTAGCGGTTTTACGTTGGGGAAGTTATTTTCGACGAAGTCCTTCGCGTAGGTTTTCTGCGGAATCAGGTGGTTGTTATTGTTCACGTAAGAATGGTCAATTTCGTTCAGTTTGGAGGAATCGGAAGACGCTTTTAAGAGTACGTTGTTCGAATCTAGGTTGACGGAGTCGTCGTTTGGCACAGTGAAGACATCGGTTTTCTCCTCGACGGGGGTGACTTGGGTGACCTTGTTGAGCGTTCGCTGTAGTCCGGAAGCCGGGATGATCAGTGGATGTTTTCGGACGTGGCGTTTCGGATTTGCAGCGATCACCTTGTTACGATCGCGTGGCGGTAGAGGAATAGGATTTGTGGAGGAAGATGAATCCGGGTCGACATCTCCTCCGCCGGCAGCGGCGCTGTTGTAGGTGTATTCGAGATTCGTCAAATAACTGGGACTTTCGCAGGGTCCATCCTTGTCATCGAGTGATACAAGATGATCTTCGACACTGCTCTGGGTTTGAATTTTGAGACGCGGCCGGACCACGGGGAAATTCTTACTCCTCAGCATACGTAAAGGGTTTGAATCGTCGCCGTGGCTGTTGTCTCCGGTACATGGTCCTGGAGATCTGGGAGCCGGATGTGAAGGCGGTGTGGTAAGATCGATTTCCTTGAACCGGAAACTACCCGTTGCGGATGAAAACGAGCTGCCAGTGTTGAACCTCGATCGGGGTAGAGTCGACGAGGTGAAGCATTTCAGATCAGCAGGGAAGACCGCCCCGCCGTGCGGGTTCTCTACCAGACTGTTGTATGCCTGTCGTGCTTCTTCGGTGATGGTACTCTGGAAAGTGAAAAAAAATTCCCGGGAGAAGGAATGGGAAGAGGAAAAAAAAGGATGATAGGGAAACAGGGAGGAGAGGTAGCCAAATCAAAGCGCGTTCAGCAGCGGGGTTCAGTGTATTGTGTGTTGTCGTTTTGAGGTTAGAGGCCAAGGAGAGCAAGGATTAAGTCGAAACCAAAGTTTGAACGTAAGATTAATATAGAAATTGAACGAAAAAAAAAACAGAATCAACTTAAATCTAAACAAAGTTAAAAAAAGACGGAAACGAAAGCTAACATGTTTTTCTTTCATCTTTCGTGAGGTTAGTGTGGGTTAGTAAGAGTTGGCGGCGACTCCGTGAAATGTGTGTAATAATAAGAAGCAAAATGAAACAGTGAAGGTGTAAACAGTTTTTTGGGTAATGCAGTGGATCACATAACCTTACTTTTCGTTCGACATGTCAAAATTCATGTTTGAGGTTACAAAATCCCTTGCATTTGTAATGTGGAACGGCTTGTTCACAACTGACAGCTGAATGTAAACAAACCGCGCTTGAGAAAAGATAATCCGGTTCTGGTAACAATCGAAACGAAATCTTCTGCTTTCAATAACTTTTTTTTTTCATTATTCAATACAATCGTAATTTTTGTTTTATCGATAGTTACAATAGTAATCATATTTAATACCGTAGTTTTGTTTGCTTTGTCGAACATTTTTTTATAAGTTTAAATATCACTTTTAACCAGTTTTTAATCTAACTGTTTTAGTCATCATCTTCTTTGCGTTCTGTGTTCTACAGTACCTTGAAACGAATTCCTGAACTCTGTTGTGTTTTTATTTTTATATAAGTTTTTTTTCAATCCGGCTCCGCGGTGCGCTAAGTTTTGAGTGACAGTAGATTCTGTTTATTCTCCGTTTCGATTCGAAACTTCGTGTTAGTTCTGGAAAAATCGCACAGTGTGAGAGTGTGTGTTCATTTTCCTGTGTTTAAAAGAGAAAGAGGAAAAATGCGGTTCTTTGTTGCCTCGAAACGTAAAGCTGGAAGAGTGTTGTATTTTCGAACTGCCTGAACTCCCTAACAACGATAATCATAATTATAATAGTCTGAACATCATAAGAGTATGCTTTTATTTTCGTCTCTTTAACTGAACGAATTCCTACTTTGGTTTGATTTCCATAAGAGTAAGTATTAAAGATACACCGTTTAGGTAGAGAAAGCAAAGTCTTCCTGATTGGTTGTTTTATAGTTTGTAGATAATACCATCGACTTTCTGAGCGGTGAGCGAATGATTCCTGACGATGATTTCCTTCAGTGCACGCATTGCAGTGCAAAGCAAGCATAAGGTGGAAAGTCATAGTCGGTTTCAAGCGTTTCTCACCGATCAACAACCAAAATCCATTCCGTTAGTGTCGTGAGTTGTAAATAGAGATTTTTTACAGTGTATGTGAGTTTTATTCCAACTCGGACTACAAAGAGTACAGTAAAGCTTTGTGCGCGCGTCTGTGCGATCGAGATTGCCTGATGATTAGCGATTTGATTTGATTTGGTGTAACCGAAAACAAAAAACTCAATTAATGTGTCCTGCGTTCGTTTCTGTTACTCTGTAATTTGTTTTCTTCGAACATTTATATTAATCAGTTGCTTTTGCTTTTTGCTTTAGAGAAGATAAGTAACTCTGTGAGTAAGTATTATTCGATAGTTTTCAGTTATCGCTTGCATCGTTTGTTAGAATGTTACAATAGTTTATGACCCTGCAGCAGTTTGTTGTTGATTTCCGTTTCAGTTTACTATTCGTAATAGTTTTAACAAACCAGTTTCCAATAAATACGCATCTATGTGTGTTTGTTGTTGCTTTAAAATGTATGCTATCTTTTCAGTATGGCTTTTTCGTATAATTCTTCATTCTTCTATAGTACCTGCCATTATTTTTAGAACCAATCCCAATCCTGCTATGTACATGCTCGAGGTTGTCAGCTGATTAGTAATTATTTTGTTTAGGGAAATAATTTGGTAGAATATTCAAGTGCAGCGTTTGATAAGGTTACATTAGTAAATTTGTGTGCACTGGAAGTCCTAATTTTATCAAATTTATATGGCGGCAAATTTGTGAACTGTTGTTTAGATGCGATTTAAAAAAATTTAAAAAAAAAAAATAAAAAAAAAAAAATTTTTTTTTATTTTTTTTTTTTTTTTTTTTTTTTTTTTTGTTTTTGTTTATGTGATAATATTAATCTGCCCCGGTCGGTCCACCGGTATGGTCAATATATACTAGTTGCCTATATACTGTGAAAATTTGACAGCTCCATCAGTTTGTTTACGGCAGCTATGGCGAGAACAGTGAAACAACTTCGATCTATGGTTTGTTCGTACCGCCTGCTCCATCCGGGCCTAAAAGAGTCGGCCATCGTGGCCCACTTCGTGTCGGCCGAATACGATCGTGGAAACAACTACAAGATTCTGGCACTTCTGGAGAAGGGAGAGTCCATCGAGCGGAAACCTGGTTCCGGCCGTCCGACCGTTTTAAGCGACCGGAGGATTCAACAGAAGCTCAAAGGGAAGACGAAAGGCAAGGTGGCCACTTTTTTGCGTGCAGACCGGCCAAACGGTCAAGAAATATTTGGCCAAAATGGATATCCACATACGGAAGCGTCAGTCCAAGCCAGCCGTGTCGGAGAACCAAGCGGAAACCCAGAAACAACGGCTGAAGATTCTGGTCAATGAGATCTTCCCGGCGAAGCGGAACGTGCGGAAGCATGCCAGCTCTCCCAACGTGCTCCAGCTTCGCCCAATCGAGAAGTTCTGGGCCTATTTGAAGAGGAGAGTATATTCAAATAATTTCGTGGCCAAAACGACGGATGATTTGATCAAAAAGGCGACCAAGGAACGGAAAAATATGCCTACAATCTATGACCAAAGTCCCGACTAACTGCCGCAAGGCGGCGCGGCAGGAAGTAGAAGTATTTTTGTAAAGTTTTTAATTTCATAATGAACGAAATGCAATTTGGTTTGTTAAAATATCTTTTTCCGTTCTTTTTTACCATCCATCCGAAAATAGTAATATTTTGCTTGTTCAACTAACTCGTCAGCAATAGTGTTCAGAAGGTGATTTGACAAACGCCTCATTTCCGTTTGCAGTTCTCTTATTTTTGGCGAATCACTGCCCTTAGCATGATGGAACTTAAATTCGTCCTTGGCGTTAGTGAGGAACAGACCATCGAGCTGGGCTTCGTGTATTCAAGGTCCGCAAGGCACCGAACCGGCGTGATCAACAAAACACGGCGGCCAAATCCCGCGCAAGAAAGCTGTATCGAGCGTGGTTAACGAAACCGATATGTGTGGTTATGGATGACGAAACCTACATCAAGGCAGACGCAAAGCAGATACCGGGGCTGGCTTTTTACGTTGCCAAATCACGGTTTGATGTTCCGGAAGACATAAGGAAGAAGAAAGTGGACAAATTCGCCAAAAAATACTTGCTCTGGCAGGCCATATGCCAATGCGGTAAACTGAGTAAACCGTACATAACAACGGGTACCATCAACAGCAAAATTTACCGCACCGAGTGCCTCCAGAAGCATCTGTTGCCCTTCCTGCGGTCCCATGGAGGCGAGACATTAATTTGGCCGGACCTGGCATCATGCCATTACGCGCAATCGACGTTGGATTGGTACAGAGACAATAACGTTGTTTTTGTACCAAAAACCGCCAACCCCCCAAATTCACCGGAGATTTGTCCGCTGGAAAGATTTTGGGCCATAATGAAGGACAAAGTTCAAAAATTGTCCAAGGTGTTTAAGAACGAGCTGGAGTTGAACAAAGAATGGATGAAAGTGACCAAAAAGGTCTGCTCCACCATTGCACAAAATGTAATGAGGAGTCTTAAGGGAAAGGTGCGGGCTTTCAGCTATGGAAAGGAAATTGAATAAAGTAATTATGCCGAAACATAATCCATATGTATTAGTTCATTCCCTGAAAGTTTCAAGAAAATCCGACTTAAAATAGATTTTTGGCGAACACTTTTGTCTGGTGCATTTTTTTCAAGTACAGGCCTTAATTGCACTTCAACAGTTATTAATTGAGCGCTCTCGATGTCATCCAAATGCATGAATTTGTAAATTGAGTGGCAAGCTTAGGGAAGTCGAGAAAATTTCCAAGCCGAAAGATTCCCTCGGCCGGACTGGGAATCGAAACTACCGCCTCCGTCTTGGTAAACAGCGCTCTTACCGACTGAGGTATATGATGCCCTATAGGATTTGTTTTTTGAGATTCCAAATAGTTCTCAGGTACTTTTCAAAACGTTGAAGCAGATAGCTGAATATAAAAAAGAAGTTAAGAAAATTTTAAAAAGGGAACAATGAATTTCTCTGAATTTTGCCAAAACTTTCTAAACTTCGATACGAAGATACTTAGGCTGTGTCCCAAGTCCCGAATAATTTTTAATTTTCACTTAAACTTGACAGATTGAAAACAATCGATTAAGTCTGCTACTCTAGGGCCGTGTTCCAATTCGAGAATAAATTTTAATTTTAATTAAACTTGACAGATGAAAAATAATCGATTAATCGATTCAAATCCCTATGTTATTGATCAACAAGCTTTCGATAAGGTGTCTGTCAAAATTGAGTTGCCATCTGTCAGAAATAAGTCAGCTCGAGTAGCAGACTCAATCGATTATTTTCCATCTGTCAAGTTTAAGTGGAAATTGAAATTAATTCGCGAATTGGAACACAGCCTACACGGGTAAAAATCCTCACATATTTAATGGCAAAAATCCATGTAAAATTCCACATAATCTTCATTTGTTCACACATAAACAGAACCCTTGAGAAACACATATGAAATTTATGTGGCAAATGAAAAGTATGTGTGGCCACACATCGTGATTATGTATACACATAGGACGTATGTGTGGTTACAAATAGGTATAATTTGTTGATCTAATTGCAAAAATGCATGTGTGGGACACATAGATATTATCATTACTTTTTTATTAGTGTAGATGACTTATTTCTGACAGACGGGAACTCAATTTTGACAATCATCTTATCGAAAGTTGGTTGACCAATCACAAAGGGATTTTAATCTATTAATCGATTATTTTCCAACTGTCGAGTTTAAGTAAAATTAAAATTAATTCGCGAATTGGTACATAACCTTGGGTAGTGTACCAATTCGCGAATTATTTTTAATTTTACTTAAAGTTGACAGTTGGAAAATAATCGATTAATCGATTAAAATCCCTTTTTTATTGATCAACAAAACTTTCGGGAAAGGTGTCTGTCAAAATTGAGTTACCGTCTGTAAGAAATAACTCAGTTCGAGTAGCAGACTTAATCGATTATTTTCAATCTGTCAAGTTTAAGTGAAAATTAAAATTAATTCGCGAATTGGTACACAGTACACAGCAGGAATTCTCCGAGAAAATGTTTAAACTTTAATATTGGGTTAATATGTGTAGCTAATTACTTATTTCTGTTAACAGTGTATTTGTCTATGTTTACTTTCAAGTGCTGCATCAGAACATCAGAATAGTTTTATCGGAAATTTGTGAAAATGTACGCCAAAGAAGTTATTACGAGTTTGCTGCTCGCCCAGAAGACGAGGAAGGAGACTGCTTAGATGGTAGGATGTCATTTGGCTACAGTTTATCGCATCAAAAAGTCTCTACAGGATAGGCCTAAGCTGCGGAAACCGTGAAGTGGAGGTCCGAGGTGATCAAATCAGCCCAAGCAAAGATTGCTCGTAACCCGGTACGTTCAATTAGGAAACTGACTAAGAAAGCCAACATTTCTGAAAAATCCATGCGAAGAATCATCAAAGAATACTTGGACGCCTATTTCTGAGCTAGAGTAAAACGCCACTTGATTAAGAATCGGGTAAAGGAACTACGAGTGAGTCGTTCTAAGAGATTGCTTTCTTTGTTGAAGAAGCAATCAATGATAATCCTGTTTTCCGACGAAAAGCTGTTCAGCATCCATGCTGTGTTCAACAGCCGCACAGACCGGTTCATTTCACTGAAGAAATTGTTCCAGAGAAAGTTAAATTTAAGTTCTAAACCAAACATCCGGCTGGTGTCATGATGTTTGGCTTGTTGTTGTCCAACGGTTTTCATTGATGCTAGTGTTTAAATCAATACCGAAGTGTATATCGGTATTTTGAGATGATCAACCTTCATCTCTGGATGAAGGCCAACTTCTTTGAGGATCAACACGTTGTCCTACAACAGGATGGAACACCATATCAAACATCAAATCAGACCCTACGATGGCTGATGGAAAACATGAAGTTATGGCCAACAGTTTTGTGCGAAATATTGAACAAAAAAGGCAGAGACAAACAAAGGATCTTGACGAAACCATCTAGATAGCAAACATGTATTGAAAATAAAACTGTATTTGATTAGAAAATTTGTTAACAGTTTTAAAATAAGAACCCTTTTTTAAGTACAAGTAAATGAACATATGTAACCTTCAAACGCTGGACTTAAAGAACTCTATTAAGATTTTAAATGAACATTGCATGTTAAAAAAATATCCAAATATTCATCAAATGTTCAGTATGCTTGGACGGACGTGGGATTTCAAAGTAATTACTAATCAAAAACAAAGCCTACCTCTATATAACCTCGAACCCTGACCTAACAAACCCCAATCCTATCAAACGATTCTAACCTCGCCGCCCGGCTTCCGGCACCCTCACGGTGCCGGACTAGGCGGCATCATCGGGACAAACTCATGCCGAAAATCAACCGAATCCGTCTCCGTGGAGGACGTTTCGCTAGAGTAACGGTTTTCCTTTACGGCCACACCGCCACCACCACCACCACTCCCAATGCCACCAGGTGCCACCAGTCCCGAGCCGACCGAACCGCCGAAGAGCTGTTTCTGCCGCCACAGCATATCGTTGTGCTTGACAACGGCACCGTGGATCTTCTCCGGCCACTGAAATCCGGGTTGCGGTTGAGGTTGAATTGTGGTTGGTGGTGCAACCGCCACCACCGAACCGGAAATCTGCGCTGGCAGAGGGCCACTGACGACAGACGGTTGCTTTTGAGCTGGCTGCTGTTGTGGCTGCCCTTGCTGCTGGGCGGTGAAGTAGCTTTGGGTGGTTGGACTCTTGCCGGTCAGCTTGGATACGTCAAACTCCGAGAACAGATACTCCCGTTCCAAGGTTTTGTTAGAATACGTCGTCGGAGGAGGATCGTTGGCGTACTTGGCTGGGGGTGGTGGAGGCGGAGCTGTTCGACCAAAGTCGTAAATGTTGTCTTCGTCATCATTGTCTGCGTAGTCTGTGTAGTTGTAGGGATAGTTGTAGTACTGTCGATCGCTATTGTAGTTATACTGGGGAGCGCTTTTGATGCTGGCGTTCGATCCGTACAGCTTATCCTGACTACTGGCACTGTTGCTGTTCGATCGCCGCTGCATGTACTGGCGCCTTCGCCGGGAGTTAAGCTTCGATCGGATGTCACACTCGGACTGGGCGTGATTCCTATCCAGTTCACTTTCACTACTGGAAGACGAACTATCGATCATACTGATCGGATTATAGCTAAGTCTACGTAAATTTCTGGCGCGAATACTTTTCGGTTTGTATGTTATCACTTTTCGCGAAGTCGGTTTAGGTTGGCTTGATTGCTGCTGAATAGGCTTCGGTTTGCAGATGGTCATCAGTTGAGCTTCGACCGAAGCGGGTGACTTCAGTTCGTAGTTTTCTGTGAACGATAACGATCGCTGGCGATTCTGGCTTGTCGCGGAACTAACTAGTGAACTAGGATCATCGAATTTTCTAACCTGCATTGGTGTATTGTAAATCTGATACAACTGATTGATCGATTGATTGCTCGAGTTTGCAGTCTTTTTAACCGGAGACGAGGACAGTACCTGACTTTGCTGTTTTCTCGTCAAATCCGACAAATATTCATTTTTTAAATTGTAATAATCTGACCGATCCTTACAGCGGGGATCGATCGTCTGACGGAATTTAAAATCCCTTATGGGGATCCCTTTTGGCGAGCGAACACTACCGTCCCTGCCGTTCAGTTCAGAAAATAAATTCATCTCGTATTGCTTTTTCGTCGGCGGACTCTTCCCAGTTACCGATGAACCACCACTTCCTCCACCCCCCTTTTCGCTGAGAACGGAGTTGATTTTGGTACCACTTTCTAACGATGACCCCCTCATCAGCGAACTCGACGGAGGACTTTTCCTGTAGGGAATCCCACTGCCATAGCCTTCCCCAAACAAGGTCTCCGCCGAGTCCGCCTTCTCCAATTCCTGGTAAGTCTGCAAAAAGTCCAAGTTCAGCGCGTTCAAGGTTTTCTCGATGTCCATCAAATTTTCGCCAATCAAGTCACGTGTTCTCTTGTCGAAATGACGACCATCAAGGGTCGCAGTCGAAATGTCCAAATTGAACGGTTTGCTGAGTAGTTCCCGGCTCTTTTCGAAACAGAAATCCGACGATTCCTTGTCGAAGAGTGGGATCCGAATGTCGTTGCTTCGGTAGCTTTCGATACCGGTTAGCGATCGGTAGCGCTGTCGTCGTCGTCGTCGTCGTCGTCGTCATCGTTGATGTTGTTACCAGAAAGCCAGATTTGATTTCCGTTAAATAAAATTGGACAAACGATACAGACAAAATGTACAGAACAAAATCGGTTTAAAAAAGGTGTGTGTAAGTGAGTTTGAGCAGTGTTCACGGCGAAATTGTATATATTTATTACGATTATTTCAGAGTGGGAGTAGTATACACAAAAAAGAACACAGTACAAAAAACAAGTTAGTAAAAATTTTCATTTTCTGTTTGGTGATTAATAAGAGATGATGGAGCGAGTATGCATAAGTGGTGGATTACAAATCGACGGCGTCGAATAGATAGTTGTTGAACTGTGGAAATTATTCCATTGTCACACATAATAGAGTGATGATGTGATGTTGAATAATGTTATTTTTTTTTTTCAAGTTAGGTGATGGTGACGGTGTAGAAAATTAAAACCAATGTTTAGCACAGATCACAAAACAGCAACAGAAAAAAACCCGAAAGTATAATGAGTAAACCGATTGTTTTTTTTTGTTAGTGATGAGTTAGTATTAAAATGAGGGAAAGTGAAGAAAATATGAAAAAAAGAACGAAGCAAATCAGGAAAAGGATACAGAAAACGAATGAGATAAGTGTGATTTTTTTTTCAAGTTGAGTTGGGAAGTGATTTTAGCGTACGTAAATTTGCGAAGAAAGGAGAACAAATATACCATTTGAATAATTCAAACTTTTTGGTTAAAAATAGGTGGTTTTTTTTTCGTAATGAATAATCGACGATGGATAAGGACAACTACTAGTGATTGAAAATGATTCGATGATTTAGGTGATATACTACTGAGTTTAATGACTAGCACGATTCGATGAATCAATGTTTGCTTAAATATTAAACAAATTGGTGCAGCAATGCAATTGATTCGTTGGTGGCTTTCGGTGAATATCTACTTTCATCTGGGGGGAAGAATTATTGAATAAAGATGTTGCTTCAAACATACCTACCGACCTACAGTTTGATTTATGAAATTTTCTTTTGATTTATAAGATCTACTACCACTAATCGTTTGTGCGAAGCCAGTTTCAAACAAAATGTGTTAAAAATTTGGGAAGCTAATAAGGACACAATTTTAAACTGTTCAAGCATTGTGAAGCCAGATCAGCTGCTATTACACAGAGTAGCAACAGATGATGCTTGTGAATGACTCAATTTGTAAAAACTTGAGATCCCAAACTAAGGCAATACGGGCGCCGGTCTCGTCCAAACGCAAATCAAATTGACGTGATACTCGCTTTATTGGAAGCCGAGAAATCTTCTGCACTGCTACGAGAAAACACTGGGATGTTGGATAACAGGGATGGGTTGGCAGCAGGATTCGTTTTGGTATTTTTCCCTAACGTTTGAGAGCCGATTTAAACCGGTTTATACCAACAGTAAGGATGCTGTTGAAACCACCACAAACTGTGATGGTGGTTTACTTTATTGGGAAAATATTTATTGGAAATCAGTCACGTTATTCACAGAAGAGCATTTCAAAAAGAAAATCGATCAAAATTGGTATGTCTCATGAATTATGCGAGAAACGGTTTATAAGCATTTGGTATAAATTTTCGCTTCGCGATTTCAGAAACTTTTGATTCAGTATGCTAAAATAAGTATATTCAAATACTGGTAGAAATTATTGAACGTCGAGTCGAGTTACCTGGGATTGTGGAAAATTTTCAGTGATAAATTTGATTATTATTTGTGTTGACATCGTCATGATTTGAAGTATTTGAAGGCATCATCCATTATTCAAAGCTCCCTCGTAAGCACTCTGGCAGTGCAATCGGATCTTTTTGAAGAAATCTTTAGGTAGGTAAAATCGAATAATCTAATGCTGAGTTAAGAGTTGGAGGATGTTCGCATGAAGATTAACATCAATTCCTTATGAAGATCGATTTTTTAGGTAGATCTCAGTAGAGTCTCGTTAATAAAGTTCTGTCCAGTTAGAATCCGGAATCACTTATTATGTTGCAGCGGCACGGAAAGTGACCGCTGCAAGAATTCTTTTACAGCAGTTTGTTTGCCTATGCGCCCACTTTCGGTGGTATAAATTTCACGGTGTTTCGTGCAGTGAGTCAAACGTTATTCTAGATGGAAGCCGAGAGGAGAGAAAACAATCTGCACACCATCGTTGATAATGCAACGTGGTCCGCAATAAAAATCGCAAAAACGTTGAAAATCGCCAAATCAACCGTGTATGATGTGCTCAAACGTTTCAGGGAGCGAAAGAGCGTGGATCGAGTGCCTCAAGGTAAGCGTCGTAGTGGAACATATGACCGCAAGCTGAACCAGAAGGTGTTGAGAACCGTCAGATCAAACCCTGGACTATCAGATAATGAAATCGCACAAAAATACGCTGTTGCTCGCAGTACCGTTCGAAGAATTCGTTTGCGAGCAGGATATCGTTCTTATCGAGCCAGCAAGCAACCAAACAGAACGTTGAAGCAAAGTTTCATCACCAAAACACGAGCTCGGAAATTTTACCAGCAGGTTTTGACGAAGTACTAAGGATGCCTGCTGATCGACGATGAAACCTACGTCAAAATGGATTTCGGACAGCTTCCTGGCCAAAAATTCTACGTGGCGACGGCACGAGGAGATGTTCCTGCGAAGTTTAAATTTGCTTTTATGGACAAATTTGCCAAAAACTGATTTGGCAAGGGATATGAAGCTGCGGAGCAAAGACCAAAGTGTTCGTGACGAATAAGACGATGGACTCGAAGCTGTACAAGGAAGAATGCCTCAAAAACCGCGTACTACCTTTCATTAAAGCCCATAAAGGTCCCGTGACGTTGGCCAGATCTGGCGAGTTGCCACTACAGCCGGGAAGTCATCCAGTGGTACCGTGATAATAACGTAGATTTCATCGATAAAAAGAAATCCACTCAACTGCCCCATCGAGTGATTTTGGGCAATAATGAAGCGGAAGCTTAAGAAAAGTGGAAAACCGGCTCGGGACGCGACTCAGATGACCAAAATGTGGAACAAATGTGGCAAGGAAGTTGACTCCGGAGGTGTGCAGCGTTTGATGGGAGGAATAAAGAAGAAAGTGCGAATTTTCATTAGAAACGAAGAGAAATGATTTGTATTGATATTTTTTTCCTTAAAGCACAGTGAATTGCCTTTGTTTTGATGTATTAAACTTATTTATACGTCAATCCGTTACCGAGATACAGATGATTTTATTATTCCGGATTCTAAATGGACATAGTTTTATGCACACCTTGCCTTAAACAAGTAAAGAAAAATAATCCTAATCTAGTTCAGTTTAGCATTATTCTAGCACGTATCACGTAAGATAATTTTAGCTAAACCGAGGTTAAAAAAATAGAATAATTTAAAAACAAAACAGAGAGAAATCGCCGAAGAGGATTCTAACGAATCGTAAAAGAATTTTTATGATTTCCTGGAAAGATCTTGGCAAAATCTAGCGAATCTCAAAGCGGGTATTAGCGAATCTCGGTGATGATTTTTAAGAAATTTGAACTAGAATTCTAGCAAACAGCTTAGAAAATTCAACAACAATCCTTAGAGAACTCTTAAAAATCTCGGAAAGGATGTTTTCAAACATTGATGATGGTTCCAACGAATTCTGAAAAGGGTTCTGGTCTGCCAAAAAGACACTAGAAAGTCTTGAGGAGACCTGGCGGGGTTTTTGGCATATTTAGAAAAAGGTTTTGGCAAGTCTCGGAGCACGTTCCGGTGAATCCCGGGTATAATTCAAGCAAACCTTACGCAATTTTGCGAATCTTGCGTAAATTCAGTAGATGCTTCTAGTAAATCTCAGATAAGATTACGATGAGTTCTATATTCTTTGACGCAGATTTTGGCAAACCTTGATGAACATTCCGGGGATTCCAGTAGAGGACGTCAGCGAATACTGGAGAGTACTTGAAAGAATTTCAACATATTTTTGACCAGATTTAGGCGAGTTATGAAAAGGATTCAGAAAAAAATTGAGAATCCTAGAGAGAATTCCGTAGAATTTCGAAAAAGGTTCCAGTAAATTTCAAAGAGGATTCCGGCAAACTCTATAGATGAATCCTTTGCATCGCACAGACAGGATTATGGCAAATTTTGGTGAAAGGTCTGGCAAATTAGGCTGAGCAATGAGGGCTGTAATGACATTTTAAACAGAATTTGACAAATCACCCAGAAGGTTCTAGAAACTGTTGAAGAAGACACTGGAACATCTCAATGATATTGACATATACACCGTGTCCAATATATTCTCATACACTTTTTCCTTGCATTGATGTCGTGCAACTACTCAACATGCTTCACGTATGTGTTGGTGTAGTTTTGCACTTTGTTTATACAAACGCTTTTGGGTTATGTCCGATTGTTTTCATTCGATGTTTATCTTTTACCAGCGATGAAGGAGTTTCGTGCTGTGGTGATAAAAAAGTTTTTGAAAGGTGAGCGCCCGGGCGCTATTTTCAGAAATTTGAAAAACCTCGGAGTAAAGCGGGATTTTGTGTACCGAACCATCCGAAGGTACCGGACGTACGTGTACGACCGGAAGAGAGCCGGTCGTACTCGTACGGTGCGGACTGCACGAGTTGTTAAATTACGGATTAGACGAAAATCACAGCGCTCTGTACGTAAAATGGCCGCAGATCTGAATGTTTCGCGATCGTCAACGCGCAGTATACTGCAAAATGACCTCGGATTCCAAGCTTTCAAGAAACGTAAGGTTCTCGGAGTTTCGGAACCTTTCAAGCAGAAACGACTCGAAAGAGCAAGTCTGCTTTTGTCGCGGCACGGTGGGGAAGAATTTATCTTTTCCGACGAAAAGTTATTCGTCTTGCAACAATCCCACAATGTCCAGAACGACAGATTGTGGGCTCTCTCTTCGAGAACTGTTCCAGAGAGTGATAGGAATATTCCACGGTTCCAAAGTGCTGCGTCAGTGATGGTTTGGGGAGGAATTTGCAAGCGAGGCAAATTACCACCATCGAAAAAGGCGTTAAAGTGCATGCCGAATATTATAAAACGGAAGTTTTGGAGAAAGTTGTCAAGCCATATGTACAAGAGGTGTTTGGAGATGATCACTATGTGTTTCAGCAGGACGGAGCGCCATCGCATACTGCCAATCTCGTTCAGGGCTGGTGCCGAGAAAATTTGACCGACTTTTTGGACAAGAATGAATGGCCTCCCAGTTCACAAGATCTGAATCCCTTGGATTATTTCGTATGGTCATACATGCTGGCGAAGGTAAATGACCACAGGGCGTCTAATATGAACCAATTCAAAACCGTAATCAAACGAATTTGGGACAAAATGCCGATGGAAGTCGTGCGAGCCGCCTGTGACGGTTTCGAAAAACGTCTGGAGCTGGTCAAGAAGGTTAAAGGCGGTGTTATTCCAAAACATATGCTGTAGTTGATCAGTATTATATTGCAATATAATCGGTAAAGTTATCAATAAAATCTGGATTATCGATTTGAAATAAATAGAGTTTTATTTTGTATGAGAATATATTGGACACGGTGTATTAGAGACGGTTTCAGCTAAATTTGGAGCAGATTTCATTCTGGCAAACCCAGGATCTGATATTCAGATAGAGTTCTTGTGATTCACGAATAGAATTTTAGTAAACCAAGAGTATTTAGGAAAATTTAGTAGTTTCTGGGGAATCCTGGAGAGAACTGTGGCAAATCTCGATGAAGATTCTGGTGAGTCCGGAGTCCTTTGCCGCATACCTTCTTGCATTTCATTTAGATTGAGTTGAGCCCATTACAAACGCTGCGGATCCAAGGGAGATATTTTTAACGCTTTCCGTTGCACATTCAGACGTCTTACGGAGATAATCTTAGCAAAAGTTATTGTCACACTTTATAAAAAATGATAAATCATAAAAAAGATTTTGGCGAATTCGGTCTAATTTCGTAGAATTTCTGTGAATTTTAAAGAGGGTCCTGGCAAAACTTAATAAAGAACCCTTTCCGTCGGAATTGGCCGTAATTCTGGAAGTATATTTCTCGTTCGTAACAGTCTATCGAAGTTCGGAGTAGAGGGTTTCTCATTGCCTCCTTATAGAAGAAGCTTCGAAAGATGACACAGTTTTCTTTAATGGATTGCCGCATCACCTTGAGCGGCATTGTGAATACATTGTGTACATCATCGTGTTGAGTTACGCGTCTGTTTTCCAAATTTTCCTTTCGCTAAGGAAAATGATCGAAAGATATCATGTTTTCGACCTCATTGATGTTTCATGAAGTTTGAAGTTAACAGCAATATTCAAGACTTGAAATGCAAGCTGTCTACCCTATATTGCAAGAGCCTTCGCTCGATGATTATGGAAGAGACTCAACAAAAGCTTGTACACAGATAAAAAGAAACATTGAATTTTCTGCGTTATTAAATGCACATAAAGGGAATGCTAGATTTGGCAGAAAATAATGGGATATTTCAAGTAAATTTAACACAGATACCGCCTGAATCTAGCCTGTTGTATGAAAGATTACAAACAATTTCGTTGTTCGCTTGGAATTAAGCGTGGGGAAATTTTACGCGCATGTTAAAATTCATGGTTATTTTTCTGTGTATGCATTGTTTGAAAGAATTTTGTTTGTTATCTAATACGTGGGATATTTCATGTAAATTTAAGTCAGATATCGCCTATATCTAGTGTATTGAATAAAAGATTGTTTACACTTGCTTTGACCTACAATTGAAAGCAATTTTGCGGTATCGATTGAAAATTTACTTGGAGACATCACCTAGCTCCACGCAAAAAAAAAAAAACTTATCATCGGACATGAAAGCTGGCCAAGTGGCTAACTAGTTGCTGTTTTGTTTAGCTTACCACACAACAAAAGCGTACTGCTCCCCAGGTCATTTTTTCCCGAAATTTTCGGAAACTACCGCTTGTATGCTACCACTTGTGTGCTTTCACCTGCTTGATAAAGACTACGCGTAGGCGCATCAGGATGGCGAAAAACTGAGGTAAATGTTCGAAAGTAATAACTGGAATCGATGTGGTTGTGTGTCGTGGTTACTGTGGAGCTTTCTTCCATGTGAACGCATGCTCAGAAGTAACACGGGTAATGCAATCGTACTTCACATCACACAGGAAACATCTTTTCTGGATGTGCGATGGATGTGCCGAGCTGTTTGAAAACTCTCACTTTCGCGCGATTTCATACCAAGCCGATGAAAAGTCCCCTATCATCGCGCTTACGACTGCAATCGCTGATCAACGCACGAAAATTAAGCAGCTACACTGAAAGCCCACCAGATGCTGAATAATTGTTTGTTCAAACAAATTTGGAGAAGTTGTCCAGCTTTTTCTTCTAGAAAGCTGAATAACTTCTCCTAAATTGTTTGAACAAGCCGTTATTCGACACTGATTCGGCAGCCGTTTCTTGGGTCACCAGCAACAAATACACGTTGGTCTGTAATTAGCGAGGAGGTGTAGGTGTGATCGAGCCAAATTAACGTACTTCAGAAAGTTGCTACGGTGGTAGCAAATAAAAAAAATCGGAGGACAATATTGTATTGCTTCCTACATCGGCTCTACATTGCAAAGATTTGTCCGGAGGTCACAGTGGAAGCAGTAAGTGCGACGACGAAAGCCAACCCTTATATCGACATCGATCCAAACGTGGTGAAGCTCGTGCCGAAAGACAAATCTATTAAATCGCTTTCCTTCGGCTCCTTCAAAAGGGCCTTGACCCTTTACCCTTTACTTAAACGAAAAGCGCTGGATCCCGAAACATGGCCTGAAGGACTACTATTTCGAGAATTTGAACACTACGGATTTCCAAAATTTTGGCACTCGCTGTTGAAGAACTTGCAAGCAACACGCTCGTTACTTCCTCAAACTCCATATTCCGTCACTCCCATTATGGACCTGTGCTGAAGTGGTCCACTCCAGTTCGTAACAACTTAATTTTTTTGGAAACTTTATTGCCAGTTTTTATTTCAACATCGGGATGCACGCCTGGTCGCCTCACGGAAGCCCCTTGTCCCCTTGTCACAATCGAGTCACTCCCGCCAGCTTTCTGCAGCCATCCCGGGCCTGTGTATGAGTTTGGAGAAGGGGTCTTCCAACGAGTTTCAACAGGCAAGTATGCATGCAAGGAGAAATCTTTCCTCCCGGTAACGTTTGTCGCTTCCAGCAACCCAACGTCAGCCATTTTCTGTTCGAACCTGCGTCAACGCTTATCGCACGTTACGTTTTCTTCGAGCAAGTCTTCAACAGACGTCCAACACGGGTTGCACGCCTGCAAGTCACATGGAATCCCCAAATCCCCTCGTCACAGTCGAGCCACTCCGACCTGCAGCCATCTCGGGCCTGTGTATGAGTTTGAAGAAGGGTTCTTCCAACCCGTTATCGCAGGCAAGTGGCAAGTATGCATCGTACTAGTCAGTTATGTTATCCACATACGAGGCTTATATATCAAGAATCCTGGCCAGTGTCAAACAGAATCCATCACGTTTCTGGGATGTTATGAAGAAACTGAAATCGTCTGCCCGAATTCCTTGCAACGTCAGCTACAACGATGCTCATGCTAGCTCAAATGCGGAAGCCGCCTTATTCTTCGAGAGTGTGTTCAACAAAGTGTCACTTGTACCACATTGCTTCGCCCATATTCCCTCGCATATTCCGAATGAAATTTCGCAAGCCATCGAAGACCTCGATGCCAAGAAAGGATCCGGAACAGACGGCATTCCACCAGTGTGCCTGAAAAATTGTTCCACGGAACTAGCAGCCCCTCTTACGTCTTTGTTGAACGAACGTTCCCGCGGGTTTGGAAAACTGCCCCTATCGTTCTCATTCACACGTCCGGCATTGCAACCGTGTGACAAACTACCGTGGTGTTTCCATACTCTTCTGCTTGCGCAAAATATTCGAGAAGCTGATGCTATGTACTGTTGCATCACCCTTAATTTCCGATAGCCAGCAGGCTTTATGAAACACCGCTCAACAACAACGAATTTGGTGTGCTACGTTACCAAGCTGTCGCGGGAAATAGAAATGAGGAGGCAAGTTGACGCGGTGTATGTTGATTTCACGAAAGCATTTGATACCGTGACGCAAAATCAAAAACAAGATATTCATTTTTATCTCTTTTTTTTGTTTTAATAATCTGGTGCATCAGCAGTAGAGTGTGGTGGTTGGTTTATTGTAGGGTGTTTCTTTTATATGCGTAGTTATCATTATCATTGGTTTTTTTATTGTAAAGAATAATTATTCGGTTCCCCTACTGTTCTTGGGTTCATTCGTCGACATGCTTCCGAATTCACTGACATATATGCTTTGAAAACACTGTACTGCACGCTGGTGCGTAGCATCCTAGAATACGTTTCCCCAACTTGGTCTCCGTTCTACGTTGAACGGGTGCAGAAAAAGTTCGTACGATTTTCACTACGGCCGCTTCACTGGGACGATCCAAACTAGCTCCCTCCTTGTCAAGAGCGACGACAATTGATAGGCTTGGAATTGTTGTCTACCAGACGCGTGAAAATGCAGCGTTTAGTCATATTTGACGTCATTAAAGGTGCCATCGCCTGTCCTGCGCTTCATGAGCAGATACCGCTGAAATTTCCTCCTCGACGTTTTCGACTCCAACTTGCTTGCTGTTCCTTATCACCGAACCAACAACGGTTACAACATTCCTCTTGACGCATGTATTCGGTCATTCAATGAGCTTTCTGACGAGTTCGTGTTTGATATGTCTAGGACTATTTTTAAAAACCGGATTACCCGAATTGTTTAGTTATTAAAGTTGACTGAGAGTAAGTACAGTCTGTACGATTTTGTTGTAGAAGACGACGATAGTTAATAATAATAAATAATAAAGAGGCTAATCGGTGGACCGTAGTCACATAGTCTCGGTCAATTCTATAGCAAGATCACGAACTCTTGATGATGAACTAGCGTGAGAGCCAGAGATGCAATATCTCACGATATTCAAACGGAAATCATTAGCATATCAATTTATTGTCGTTAACCAGAAATTACAATTGTGAACGCGTGGTGATAGTGAGAGCCATTTCAAGTGACGGTCAAGCGCCGACAGACAAAACTTGAGCTTTCCTGTAGATGTTCAGAAGCACAACCGAAAGGTAGTATTGGTTCCCAAGTATAGTTAACCGGATTGGTGATGTATCAGCGCCGGTCGTGACAGTCATAATTAATGTTTCAGTTGGCTAGAACGTCTTTTACCAATTGCAGCGATGATCCTGTGTAAGGATCGTAAACATACCGATAGAATGAAGTAATAGATTTTACAATCGACTCTGGAAGAGCTCAGCTAACCATTTCAGCCTACCTTAGATCGAGACGCTAGTTCGTCGCTGGGGACTAGGTTGGCTAACCTCACCTGTATAACCTGATCAGAGTAGGGAAAACAAAGCTCCCAGAGTTATCAAACAATTTCAGACTGATAGATACAGTATCAAGTCTATGAAGATATAGTCCAGCCCACTAGATAGGCAGGATGTAATTTAGAGCAGCCTTAGCGCCTTTTTTTCACTTGCTAGATATGCATTTAAGATGGTGGAACCAATGATTACCTTGAAATTCATACAGTACCTAAACGACCACAACATAAATCGCATCCAAAACCATTTCAAATTGGTAGTTTTTAAAATTTGCAATAGTTTGGTAGTTTTTTAAAACTTCCATTCCTCCAGGATTGTCCAGCGTCGTCCTTTTAGAGAAGAGTTCCATATGCTTTTCTAATGATGAAATATAATTCAAAATATCACCGATAATAGTGACCAGTTAAAACATTTCTCGCTATCTAACGTTGCGCTATGTTCAAGCAAGATCAATCGCATTAGGACAGAAAATACGCAACATAAAAAGCCGAAATTACCGTCTACCTTAACAACCCGCAATAAAAAACTCTTGTTGCAACATCTTCCCCCATTATCCTAGAATCAAACAAATTTCAAGACAAAGCCCTGCCGAAACACCAACCCACTCCGTCAACATCAATTTCATTGCTGCACCATTAGCAAGTTTACTACGTCCTAATAATATCATTATCATTCATCAAACAGATACTCACGTGCAAATCAGGCACATTCTTGACCTCCTCGGAAAAGTTTCGCTTCTCACGGTACGCACTGGAGGACAGCGTACCGGACAGGTGATGGTGTCCGGATGACGAGGACGACGCCAGGTGGTCCTTATCGGATCCGCTGCCCCCTCGGCTGCCACCGGCTGAGCCTCCACCGCCACCGCAACCGACACCGCCGCCGCCACTGCCACCACCTCCAATGCCCATCATCGATCCCGATCCGGACGAGTGATGGTGGCTACTGCCGCCGCTGCCACCGCTTCCACCGCTGCCCCCGCCGACAACACCGTGGATGTGAGGAAAGCGGAAGCTAAACTTACGCTTCGGGCTGGATGTTTGTTGGCTCGAGTCCGACACCAGATCGGTCATTGATCTAATCGGTTAGAAGGGGTGGGCGAGAACGGAAATTGAATCAAATATATTTTTTTTTCGATACCGTCACGATATAGGTAGCGACGTAGCGTTACTCACTTTGCACTGATTTCATTGGCAATTTCGATGGCTTGGTTGAGTAGCTTTTCGTCCTTTACGGAAATCGGCTTCACGGTGCTGGTTTTCTTCTTTGATTTGCTTCCTGTGGGAGAAAAGTAGACAACAACACTCAATCAATATTTGCCCAAATCCAAAGAAGTGGAAACTATTGAAACTGACCGCTTTTGTTGCTGACCGTCCCGGAGCTGGAACTGTTTTTGCGATTCAGTTTGGAAGACAACTCGGCCAGTTCGTTCCGTTTGTTTGTGTTTTCCACATCCGGCGAGAGGGGCGGTTGCTGCTGATGGTGCTGTTGCTGCTCCGTGGCCGTCGTCATTGACTTGAACATGTATTCCATTTCGTCCAGCAGCGATGTGCCCTGGTCGAATACCTTCTCCGTAGTGATGTCATCGTCGGAGATTTCGTGGTACTCGTGTGGGTCCTGATTGTCGGAGGATTTTGCTTCCTGCTAATTGATATTAATTATTCAATGGACTGGAGAAGAAAATTAGCTACCAACCTTGGCATGATTGTGCGAACTAGGGTCTCCATTGAGGTCTACGTTGATGAACGGGTTGCTATCCTTGAAGCCACTGTTACGGAAGTCGAACGCACTGGCAAGACCACTGTCGACCGTCGAACGATCGTGGCCTTCGCCTGCATTCACAAAGTTTTGATGTCCGGTTTGTAAGGTTTCGGAGAAGTATCCGCTAGCAGTTTGAATCGAGTCCGGACTGGTTGGTGTAGGCGGCAGGAGTAGTGGAGTTTGTTCCAGATCTTCCGATGGTTTGTAAGGGGTCACGATCTGTCGGGGGAGCTGTAATGGATTTTTTTGCGGTGGTTATACTTAGCCTAGGTGTTATTTACATGGCTGGTGTCTGACACCATCTTACACCTAACAAATACTACTTACATTTTGTGGGCTTGCCAGAAATGCCACATCTCCGAAGTACGCTCCATCGATACCAACGTGTCCCGTGTGCTTCAGATCATTCTGCGGTCGGGATATCATATCCGTCCGGATCTTACGCTTGCTGGTACGTTCAGATGTCCGGCTGAAGTTGTCCCGATTTATCGACGAAGGGAGACTATCCAGATAGGCAACCGTATTGGCCGGATTGAACAGGCCAGTCTTACCCGAGTTCAAAACCCCTTTCCAGTAGGGAGAATTGCTACTTTTATCTAGTACGGTTATGATTTCGCCTTGTCGATACAATAGGTGATCTTTTTTCGGTTCACTGAAGGAAACGATCGTTTTCAACTGTTCTGGTTTCATATCCGGAAGCAACTGGTAGATTTCAGTGAACTTCGGTCGTTTCAGCGCATCATGCTGCCAGCACTTCAACATGAGAGAGTAGTACTCTTTCGGGCAGCACTCTGGCTTTTCCAGCCGTTGGTAGTTTGGTTCGTCTATGGCTTCGAGGATTTGATGGCCGGTCAGGGCTGCCCAAGGTTGGAAACCGTAAGAGAAGATTTCCCACAAGCACACACCGTACGCCCACACATCCGAGGCATTTGTGAAGCGAAGGAAATTTATGCACTCCGGAGCACACCATGCTATTGGAAGCTTGAGATTTACGTTGAAATTCGTCTGGTAATAGTCCTTACCGACTCCGAGCGCTCGCGATAACCCAAAATCAGAGATTTTTACTTTGTTCTTGCTAAACACGAGGATGTTCCGAGCTGCCAAATCTCGGTGTATCAGTCGTTTGCTCTCTAGATACATCATACCGTTGCAAATTTGTGAGGCAAACTCGCACAAAGTTGGAACCGTTAAGAAACTGACCCTCAATCCGGGGTCTTTCAAGCACTCAAGCAAAGACCTCAGATGAGCCAATTCAGTCACAAGCATTAACGATTCCGTGTCCAGCACCACTCCATATAATCGGACAATGTTTTCATGCTCGATCGAGTGCATAATGGCTGCCTCCTTGAGGAACTCCATTGGATTGGATTGCATCCGTTCCCGGCAGAGGCACTTGATGGCCACCTGGATCCGCTCAGTTCCGTTGGTCCAGACGCCTTGCTGTACGATACCAAACTCCCCGGTACCCAGCTGCTTGTTCACCGTGATGGCATCGGCCGGGATGATGTGCTTGTTGTTGGGGATCTTGCTCGGCGAAGGGCATGTTTTCAGCGGTTCCACACTGGACGTGGGACTGCTGACCCCTCCGTCGTCCTTTTTCGGTGTCTGCAGCAGTCGTTTGATTTTGTTCAGATAACCGTGCGGGTAGTACTTTTCGTAGTACTTTCGCAGCCGGCGGATCTCGGGCCGAGACAGGCCGCACACCTGCCGCAGGTCTTCGTCGGTGGCATACTTAAGGTGTGCGATGGTGGTGATTTTGAGATCGTTCCTGGTAAAATACGGGGTTAGGCAAATTGTTGCGGGTCGAGAGCTATAGGGCGTTGGTACTTACTTGAGCGAGTTGTAGTAGTGCTGTAGTTCCGATTCCACCAGGAACTCGTACAGGTCGATCGGTTTGGGTTCTGGAAGTGAAAATGGAATGAAATGAGCGGTGAAATTGGGGTTTATCTGGGTATCTGCAACATATAAGATTTGAAAAATGCATTATTTTCTCATTTGGAAATATTGATGTTAACTTTTGTTTTAACTTTTAACTTTCATCTTCGAGCCACCAATGTTGCCTTGAATAAAAATTGTGTCAAGTTCGACTTAACTTCGTCACTTTTGAGTAAATCTTGTGTTCATTGAAAAGAGGCCAATTAATCACATAGATTTGAATCAGATATTTGTTGTTGATTTGTCATCTTGTAAACCCATCAAAAATTACGGGATGCAAAACACACATTGCTTACATACTTTCTCAAAAGACGAATTCGTGTATCTGGACTCATTGGTGACCGCAGACAACGACAACAACAGAGAGATACAAGAACGCATAACTGGGAACCGCGACTATTTTGGATTTCGAAGGACGTTCGAACAGAGTTCGCCGCACTACGAAGATGACCAATTACGAGACATAGATGACCTTATAGCTATCTGAGGATTTCAGGAACTTCTACTCGTTCACTTGGACTTGAACCGTGGAAAAGGCGTGAGTGCGAATAGTCAGTACCTATGTAAGTGTACTTAGTGTCGCGGTGTGCTTTTCGTGGTATGTGTCTTAAAACGTGAGAAATCTAAAAAACCGAATTCAACAATACCTTTCTAGTTCCTTTCCATTAGCCAGTTCAAACGATAGGTTCAAAGGCTATGTGCGATCAACGTTAGTTTTGTATGTGTGAAGAACGTTAAGAAGGTAAATAGAAAAAATCTTTGTGTAGAGATTTCACTAAATGAATCGGACAGCCGTTCGACGGCTTTTTGTATAGGATCGCCTTTGGCACTGCATCGCTTCTATCGATTTTTGGTTTGCTCGGCACACCGCACTTGCAGTTAATCGCACTCTCTAGACCCCTCGCTTCAACTTCAAGGTTCCCGGTTCCAGGGAGATACCGGAAGGGAGACACTGCTATACCGTTCTCCGGCAGAGCTTCGAACTGACATCGTAGATCGTGCCCGAACGGATATTTGCGCCACCGACAATCGGCGCTGGTTCAGTAGCAGTGCGAAGGATTCGGCTGGGAATTTCCGTACATTATCAATTCGACAACCGCAATACACATTGGATTTCTCTTCTTTGCCGACCATCACTCCGACCAACGAATACTGCTTCGTCGTCGCTATGAATAGCAGCAACGAATGGATGGTAAAACGTTAGTAAACGCATGCGAATCTCCACACAAACAGTCATGAGCTCGAAGACAAGTGCTAGGTTAGGCTAGCCATCGCTAGAATCAGAAGTTCCGCGCACTCGAATAGAGAGAGAGAGAGAGAGAGAGAGAGAGAGAGAGAGAGAGAGAGAGAGAGAGAGAGAGAGAGAGAGAGAGAGAGAGAGAGAGAGAGAGAGAGAGAGAGATAGACGAAAACGAAGGGGAAAGGAACATGTTAAAAACCTAGGTAGGAACGCAAATAAATGTAAATATAAAATTCGATGTTTGGAATTCAACTGTATGATGTTTTGTTGCTTAGACGATAGTTTCCCCGTACTGTGAATTTTGGTTGACTAGATCCCTCACATTTTCGCGTCGTTTTCATGTAGTCATTGTTGGGTAATTTAAAGCATTGACTCTAGGTGTGGCTGCCTGGGAAAACAGCCATCGCACTCGCGTTTCAAGATCGGTAGGGGAAATTTGAACATCAATCTCCAATGATGATAAACGTTCATTGTAGTGTAGTGAGCCGGTAGAAAGACGGTTAGCATCGGTGTTCCCTTTTTTTTTTAAGTAGATTTTTCGGGTGGATCTCCAACCCTCATGGCGTTTCAATCTGTTGAATCGCCCATACCTTAAACATAGGTCTCTGTTTTAACTCAACCCACCCTGAGGTTGGGCTTCTGCCGGGCAAACGAACCTTGACGAGTGGTCTTCTTAGGAGGTGGCGCTTAAGCTACTCGTTTAGAGACCGAGGGCGTATTCCGGGGACGAAATCTCACAGGTCGCGAGACTTGTGTTACAAACTGGGTGTCTAAAATCTAGAAATAAGGTTAGACAATAACATGAAGGTTTTGACTATTTTTGAAAGGCTTCAAACTTCTTTTACCTTTCCCTTACGAAGCGTAAGCAATAACCATTCTCCTGTACAAGATGGTCCATCCACAACTGTCATTTTATATGCATTGCGCGTATGCTGTTTTCCTTCTTTTTATTATTCGTTACACAAAACGGTTCGGTTCGAACCTTGAATGGCATGAAATGTGCTAAAAACACGAAAAGCGGGGCCAAAAACCAACCGGAAACAACAACTGTCAATTCATACACTGATTCTTATAAGATCCTGAATACCAAAAGACAATTCAAACGTAAGAAAATAAAAAAAGTGTCATTTGAGACCTTTTTGGAGAAAAAAAAAAAAAGGGAAATTATTTTATTAAAAAAAAAAGGGGAGGTTGTGGGGGGGAATAGTGGGGGGAAAAAAGAGATTTAAAAATTTTTTTTTTTTTTTTTTTTTTTTTAATAGGGGGAAAAAATTTTTTTTTGGTGGGTGGTGTTGGTTGTTTGAGAGAATGTTTTTTTCAATTTTTTTTTTTTAAAAATTTTTTTTTTTTTTTTTTTTTTTTTTTTGTTTTTTGTTTTTTTTTTTTTTTTAAATTTTTTTTTTTTTTTTTTGAGGGGAGGAAAATTTTAAAATAATTAAGTCGAGCACTCGACACTGAAGAAGTCTGTAAGTCGCAGACGAAATAGGCCTATCTGTCAAAAGATAAGCTTTCTGTAGTGGAATTTAACGGAATTTGCTCGCGTTTACTAGTGATAGTTTAAACAAGTGTTTCAGTTTTTTATTTTTTTCGAAAATAGTGATCAAGTGAAGTGTTAGTTTAAATTTTCCTAGTTTTCCAATTACAATCGTTCTACTAATACGCTCGTAAAAGTGTTTAAAAAAAGTGTTTAAAAAATAAAAATTTTTTAGTGTTTAAAAAATATTTTTAAAAAAATTGTTATTAAATTATTTAAAAACATTTTGGGGGGGAAAATTTTGTAACCATTTTTGAAAATGTGTTTTTATTTTTTTTTTTTCAATATTTTTTTTTTTTTTTTTTTGTTTTATTTTTTTTATTTTTTTTTTTATATTTTTTTTTGTATATATTATTATTTTTTTTTTTTTTTTTTTTTTTTTTATTTTTTTTTTTTATTTTTTTTTTTTTTTTATGTTTAGTATTTTTTTGTTTGTGGTTTTGTTTTATATTATTTTTTTTATTTTTTTTATTAAATAAAATATTGTGGAATGCGGAGTTATAACTAATCATTCCCTAATTCCCATTTTTGTTAATTTTTTTGCTTCTGCAAAACAACTAAGCGAATTTTTAAAAGTGTTCCGATTAGTGCTGGCTAATCTCATGGCCGTCACGCGACGTTGAAAAAACAGAACATCTCACTATCACGAGAAGAAACGTACTATCATGAGGTTTCTTGTCATTCTCAACCCATCATACAGTCATACGACGTTTTCTCATACGATTTTGATTTTTGAATTTCTAACTAGCAACTAGCCAAGCAATAATGTGCAATCGGTTGAATGGAAATCTTTATTAAAAGTTTTGCGATAAAACTAACAATAATATTCATAAATGTGCTGGTACTAGCCTCCTCCCTTAGCTCAGACGGTAAAGGCGCAGCTACAAAGCAACGCCATGCTGGTGGTGGCTGAGTTTGATTCCCGGTCTGGTCTAGGAGTTTTTCGTTAAGGAAAATTTCTCGACTCCCTGGGCATAGGGTATGATTGTACTTGCCACACAATCATACTACTGCAAAAATGGTACTTGGCATCGAAAGCTCTCAATTAATAACTGTGGAAGTGCATTTAGAACACTAAGTTGAGATCAAGCAATAAGCTAAATGGTGAAAGCAATAAGCTCGAAATTCTGAAGAAGAAGAAGCTTGTACTAGCGATGACTAAAACACTACCACGTGCTATCTTGACGAAAAAATTCGGTTCAGAAGAAAATCTCTATCATCATTTTCTCGCCCGTGGGTCATTTTTCATCGAAAATGACATTTGCCAGCCCTGGTTCCGACAAACAATTCATAAGAATTTTCACGAACAACATATTAAGTAGAGAACATATTAATTGTTCCGAAAGAATTGCAATGAAGAAATCCAACTCAAGATACAATCATAGCCATAGAGCACGAACCGCAAAAAGTTCAGACCTATTTACCATATCAATCAAACCCACCGAAACCCATTGCCTTTGAGAATCTAACCTACCGACTATATCGGAAAAGTAAATTACCATCAAGCGTCACGAAAGGCTCTCAGATTGTATCGACATGACCGAAAAGGTTATCACAGTTCGCCATCGACGTCATAGTTTGTTTCACCTTTGCTACCGGAATATCGGCGACAGAAAACTATTAGCCACCTTCTTCCTATGCATTACACGAATGTTTTCTCAGTCAACTTTATGTAGGGAAGAAGACTCGACAGTAGCGCTCATACAAAAGAATCAACGACATGCGATGATGACGGCAATAACCGTCGAAAGACAATAGAAGACGGCAGAAGCCTCCGTCAAGCAACCGGAAGCAAGCGAGCGGAAGTAAATCTCTGTTTATGACGCTCAGGTATCTTGGCACGGGCAAATGGAATTATGGTACAGAAGTTACTGCCATATCCAGCCATGTAGAACACGTGTGCCTCTGTGCCAGATATTTCTTGTTTTATTTCCGAGTTGTTGCATACACCATCTTCACTACAACACTTGAGGTCTCCATCGGCGCATCAGCACTTAAGGCGGCCCGTTCGCCCGCTGAGAGCGACTTCAGGAATGCAATTAT
Source organism: Aedes koreicus (assembly GCA_024533555.2). NCBI lineage: Eukaryota > Metazoa > Arthropoda > Insecta > Diptera > Culicidae > Aedes > Aedes koreicus. Next base: position 105,963 of record JAHHFK020000651.1, read on the forward strand.
GAGACGGTGGCGTTTTCCAAAGTGTTCCTCCCATCGTCGTAAAACATCGAAACGAGCTGAAGTATTTCTACTGGAAGGTATGATATGAACCTTATGCATAAACAACAAGGTTGTTAGAATTCAGTCCAAATTTATCATCGTGTAGGGTGAACCCATATCATAGCCATGCTTCCAAGTGAATCACAACTCTAAATTAAGATTGGCTGATGATAACTTACATCCTGGATAAAGAATACATTTCGCTATTGGAAACGTTGTTCTTGGCCGGAGCTAGCAGGGAAAAATGATGGAATATTTGATTTGATAGTATCTGATCAATCTTTGATAGTTTCAGCAAAAATTCTGCAGTGCTTGTTGGGTCTTATAGTGAATCATAATGAGTTATATCAACCTTTTTTTTTCTCCCTACGTCGTGTAGCTCGTAAGAAGCAAAAACGCCAGAAAATTAAACCATAGGAAGTAGAACAGCTGGATACAAACTGTGAAACGACAGAGGAAACGGAGCTCATCTGCAATCAAGTAGATACCCCATACCAGTCTTCTCTTAAAATCGTCAGACTCGACGACTGAGGTCTGGCAAATCGGAAGTGAAACGAACAGAGCACACTCTTCCAGTGCAGAAGAAACCAAGAAAAAGACGCACAACTGAACAGCTTATGATGACGTTGACATGACACACCTTTTCCTGGCTTCTGTTGCTCTCACTATCCTCCTCTTGCTCACCCTATTGTAAGGGTTCTAGAAAATAATAATAGCTGTAAAGTGACGGCTGAAAAAATTCTCTACCCATTCACCAATTTGGTAACCGAAACTTTATCATTGGAAACATTCAATCACAGCAAGCCAAGCATGATGTGTATCCCCTTGTCGGAAGTGTTTATGATTTCGAACCCATCCAATTAAAAAACGATCCCCGTAGCTACTTGTCCACTCCCGCAGCGCTCTCGGGCTCGGACTTTTTCACAGACATTAATTTTCCGGACCCTCCAATCGCGTCGCTCGGTTTTACCGCAATCTGTTTTCGGATTTTATGGGTTGTTTGTTTTAATATACTGCCACTAGCTGTGCAGCTATCAGAGAATCAAAGTGCTGTGTAGTGATTTGCCGAAGAATGGTGGCGGCGACCGGATTTAAAATGGATTCACTTACCAGCTCCAATCCGTCCATCACACCCGAAGTCGTCCGTCGGTGGCAATGGATTTACGAAGGGATTTGGTAAGTTATGGCATTCTGTCGTCATCATCATAACCATTGTGGTGGATCACCACTTTTCCGGATCATTTACACTTGTTCACAAATCTTTCTTTGATGGTACGTGTTACGTGATGGGGTTTTTGTTTTATTTCTGGTGGTGCCGATGGTTCTGATCACTAACCATTGAATTAGTGAAAAGCCGTAAAAGAGATTAGTGTTATTGACTTTCGTTATAAATAGCGACATTAACTCAGAAGAAAGTAGTGGCACGTGCATTTCTCGTTTTCGTGGTAGGATTTATTACGTCCCCGGTGGGAAATGTACGCCGGCCATCGACGTAATATTTTAGATGATCTTATACACTTAAGAGCATTCTGAAATCTGGTGGCCGCTCATTCGAAAAAATAGGGCAATAACCGGCAGTCCTTTTATGCTGTGCAGCCTACTCTCTACAGCTCAAAATAAACTTATTTGTGTAAACTACAAATCGTGTTATTTTTTAAAAGGCATGGTTTTGTATTAACTAAACAAAAAGAACATATATAAAAAGTGGTGAAACTATTATCGGGCATAGACATGAGTTACTTATTTTTTTTCGCAAAACTAAGTTTGTATGTTTTTATTTTCAAAGGTTGCTAACCACTACACAGTAGCCCCTTCGCAGCATTTTAAATGTCCTCTAAAAGATAACATTTATTTGATTTCATTGGTGTAACAACATTAAGGTCTGTATCCACATTAATCCGGACACCTTCAAATCATTGTAACTTTTGAAATATTGCACGTAGGAATGAAAAATTTCACTGTGGTATAGCTGACAGTCTATGATGAAAAAGACTATGATTGATGTTTACATTTCATGTTTAGTATTCAAGATGGCGACGAAAGAAAAACAAGTGCGCGAGCGAATTTTGTACGGGCGTACGGCAAATCCTGACTTGTCAATACGGGACCTTGCAACAACATTGGATTTGCCCAAAATCCACTGTTCACGATGCGTTCAAATCATTTTCGGAACATTTGACGGTGGAGAGGAAACCGAGAAGTGACAAAAACATTGGTCGCGCTGATCCTGTCATGGACCGAAAGGTGAAAAGGATATTAACGAAAACCCCAAATCTCTCCATTCGAACGGTGGCTCGTAAAATAGGGATGTCGCCTGGTTTTGTCCAAAAATCAAAACAACGTTTGGGACGTAAGTCGTATAAAGCAAAAACAGTTCCAAATCGCAACGACAAACAGAACTTGGCAGCAAAATCACGGGCTCGACGTTTGTACTGCGAATATTGGACGAAGTTTTCATGCGTTGTTATGGACGATGAAACTTATGTCCTGGAGGATTTCAAGCAGCTCCAGGGCTGGCTTTTTATTCTGCTATGGCCAGAAATGCTACAGCAGAGCATATATCAGAACGAAGAAGGCATCGAAATTTCCCAAAAAATACCTTGTGTGGCAAAAAGAGTAAATCTTTCGTCACTACAGGCACAATCAATAAGGAGATCTATCAGAAAGAGTGTCTGCAGAAGCGATTGCTAGCCTTCATCAAAAGTCACAAAGAAAAACCTTTGTGCTGGCCCGATTTGGCATCATGCCACTATTCTAAAACTGTGATGGAGTGGTACCAAGCAAATCAAGTGAACATTGTACCAAAAACCTCAAACTCGCCAAATTGCCCAGCGCTACAAACAATCGAGAGATATTGGGCTTTGATGAAGCGGAAGCTTTATGGAAAGAAGCAAGGAATCAAAGACATCAAACACTTCCAGCAAATTTGGACAAACACGGCTTCTACGATTTCTGAAGAGTCTGTACAAACCCTAATGGACGGAGTTAAGCGCAAATTTCGAAAATTTTATGCAAATACCGAATAACTATGTGTTCGGACAACGTCGATAATATGTTCCCTTACCCTTACCACTGTACTGCTTCAACTAGACAATAAGAGGTAAATAAAACAGTTTCTCATATGCCTCCGCCATGGCAGGACGGCCGAACGATCGGTGCTCTTTATTTCTTTTCAATCAATTGTACACATAACCCATACACGACGTAGGATCCCCGCCCGTGCGCGATCACTATGTTTTGTCTTCACGAATTGTTAAAACACATCCCATGAATCTGAAATAAACAACTACGGCGGAAATATAATGCGAAATTTATGTTTTATTCATGTTTTGAGGTGTCCGGATTATTGCGGATACAGACCTTACAATATCCCTGGGCACTGGTCTGGTTCTTTACCATTTTGGAAAGATGCACAACAGTGTTCCCAGATTAGTAGTAATGCAGCCCAAAAATGTTTATCAAAATCCTCGAGTAGTTTTTGTCGATGAACATTATAATTCAAAGTGTGGGTGTTGGCCACATTTGGATTTTTCAGATATAATCCTAAATAGGTTATAGAGTATTTTTCATACATCTAGTAATCTAACGTCCGTGCTGCATCACAATATTCTCTATTGTGATGTGTCCAACTCAATGGGTAAATTAAACTGAAGGTGAGTTTGAAAAAAGGAGAACTTGGAGTAGAGCACACGTACCCACTGGTTGACACTAAATATTGACCAACGTGCTTTTGCACATTTGTTTGAAGATTTGTTAAGCGACACAAATTTCCAAATCCAAAGTTCGGATGCCGCGCTGCATCAGTGCCCGGGCATTTGTTCATGAATCTGGACATTTTTCAAATCACAAACTAGCATGCAGTTGTGAGCTTGTAAATTTATCATTATCATTTATCATGTTAGGCGGTGGGAATTTCTTTCGTGATTTTGAATCGGTGGATTGTGAATTTATAGCTAAGTTATTACAGGATGCGGAGGGACTGCTTAGGGAAGCATACATTGAGAGTAGCTGATCGGAAGAAATGAATAGATTGCGCTTTCAGATGATTTGTTTATAGATCAGATATCCCAAGTAACAATTTTAGTTTTATTCCAGCCGTATAGCACTTCTCCCGGCTTTGTTGATAAAACAACAATCAAAACTGTTTTGTCTACCAACACCTCCTCTATGCTTCTTTAAAGCCGAATTTTGTACAAAATGGCCCACGCTATAGACGGTTGTGAAAACAAGTTAATAAAACCTTTATAAGACCATAAAGATTTTGAAAATGTTCTAGTGAAAGATGTTATGACCACTTGAGAACCATCATAAAACCAGAATGCGGCTAAATGACCACAGCTGTCAAACTTCACTGTGAAATCGAGGTTGGTTTTTGTTGTTCTGCTTTGTTCGATTCTCTGCTCTTCATTTAGCAGTAAAAAAAAGGTCTAGTGTTGCGGAAAATTTTGTTTGATAGCAAAATATCCAAAACAAATTGTGTTTTCTACAGCGAATTATGCTCCAAATTATATGAGCATTTATTTTTATGGCGCATATTGGCACGATAAGAGCCGAAAATTAATGCGCCTCGGAAATTATGCGAATTTACAACAACATAAATCAAATTAAAACAAAAACATTCGATAAATTAATCATGAATTTCCTGAAAAGTGCTTGGAATTGGATGAGATTATCTAAAAGAATGCCGAAATTAGTCTCCGATCTACAGTTTTTGTGCATACCATTGAAAATTTTATGCATTTAATTTTCCACATTTCAAGTATTTCTTATACTTTAATAAAAAATTACAGTTTTGCCATAAAGCCAATTTTTCTTGGCAATGCCTATTATAAAACTATTTGGTCTTATGGTGACTTCCTTCAATGCCAATTTGCCGTTTAATGCATTTACTGGAGGCAAAATGGTTTTAAAATGCTTTTTCAACTGACCATAATAATATAATATCAATGAGTCCTAAAACGGCATTTTAATACAGCATTTTACGAGTACATAAAGTCAAAATAAAACCTTTGATAGGAGTAAAAGGAATTTGAGAAACAAGGTTTTAAGATCGTTGTAAACAAGCTGTGTAGTTTCTCATAAACCTGACTGAAATATGAAACCTATTGGCACCTCTTGGTGCCATAATAAAACCAAATTCATTTCAAGTGGCTTTCATAAAACTTTAATAAAACTTAATAAAGCAGGATGGTGTTAGAAATGTTACTTGGGATAGCTCTAATGGGTGAAGCCCATTAATAAACAACTGAGTATTATAGTCATTTATTCAATCAAATGTTCTCACTATTCTCATTCAATGCTCATTTCAGCCAATAGTGTTCAACACATAGTTATAATCAACCATCGACAGCCCGCAACAATAACTCTTAGTATCTTTTCATAGAAATGGCTAACATCCGGGGGACTACTTATATCTTTGTTGTTAATTTTGTTTCTTTTCAGGCAACAAATAATTTATTTCTACCAAATTTTGAAGACAATATCTAATATCTCTCTTTTTCTCAAAACTTTTAAAGTAATAATACTTCAGTTAGGCATAAAGATGAATGAATGTACTGGAAACGGGACGGACACCTACGGAGTTGGGTACAGGCGACTCGTGGGGAAGTATGTGCTCTCAAGGACGTGGAGCAAGACAGGTAATTGTTACCCATTGTATCTATATTCATAAAATTTATTTTTAATAGGTTTGCGTCGACCATCGGTTGAATCGGTTGTGTCGATACTTTGTTCCACAATATTCTGTTATCGGGCGTAGCGTTTTGTCGGTTGCCTATTTTTCGTTGCGCGAGTGATCGAGTGAGCATGTGAAGTCGTGGTTCACCGGGTTAGATGGGTCGGTGGTGAGGTACATAATTAATTGTGAACCAAATTATTCGTTCGCCATGCTCGTCGGGCCACCTTATGCTTCTACGTAATAAAACGTCTTCTATGACTAAACGTTATGGAATGGAGTAAACTAGTGGAAACTCATCGGGAATGATCTCTCATAGACATCCGTCGAACCATTCTGAACGGCCGTTGTGAGAATATCACCATGAAAAGCTCACATGCGCATGTCATGTTACCAATTTTTAATGCTTCTTTCCTTTCTCCAATTCTCTTCCCTATTCTATGGCCGCGAGCGGTGCCAAATGACACATTGTGAGTCTCGATATGCGCTACCGAAGTCAGCTCTTCAAAAGCAGAAACATAGAGACGACCTTACAGCAAAGGGAGGTTGAAGGCGTAAGTGGGGAACGGTATATAACCAATTTTACCAGCCAAATTTTCTAACACAAGCTTCAAGGTAAGATGATTTCAAAATGGGGCTAACATATATCCTCAATGTGTAACAACCGTTGATCCAAGACCAAGGCATTACCGTCGCCGGCCCCACCGAATGCAGGTCAAATAATAACAAAAGGGCAGGAATATGTTGACATGATACTCGCTTTATAAGAACGTTACTTCCACAAGATATCAATGGGATGTTGGATAAAAGGGTTGATTTGGCAGCATGCTTCGTTTAGGTAAACGATACGCTGAATTCGCGCTACGTCTAGAAAATTATTTATACATTGAAACAATTTCCGATTGGGACTGGTTTGTATTAATAGTAATTGACTCTATTCAAACCAACAGTAAGGATGCTGTTGGAGCCACTCACAAAAGGGTGATGGTAGTTTTTCATTGTGAAAACAAGGAAATTTTTAACAACGCTGCAGAGTCACTTTGGACCGATCTAAACCAACAGTAGGGATGCTGTTTAGCATGAGCATATTGACTACTCGTGGTTTGCTACTCCGTGATCGACCGAAGTCAGCTGAAGTTGCACAGAGAACAACAAGAATGACACTTGGGAGCAGTGACTAATTCTCAACTCCTGGCATCTTCATTTATAGATCAATAAGGAAAGGAAAAGAAAATGAGTTCGATACTCGTTGCTACTAAAAGCCGTATGTACTATTGCACCTCCACGAGTATCTCAGGAAAGGAAATTGTTAGTAGAAGGTTTTATTTGCCGGTTTCATCTTGGTAGATAAGACAATAGTGAGTGGATCTGTGTTTTTGTATTTTAGAAAATTGCATTTATAAGATTTTACGGAGATGCACAAAAGCGATGTTTAAATACAAGTACCGATTTAGACCAACAGTAAGGATGCTGTTAGGGTCACTCACAATGTGTGATGGTGGTTTTGATGTAACGGGTGGCCACCAAATAACGGGAATTACTTCAATACTTTTCTATCAGAACAATCATGCTTTCAGAGAAATATCATCTTATGCGAATGAATTTCTACAATATGTAGAAAATTGTCACACACACACTTTCACTCCAACATTTTCAATTGTTTACAGCATTCCGTCGAAACAGGAAGTACTGAAGCAACTGCTTCTACACCAAGAACAAATCTACAACTCATCCGAAGGTTAAGTAGAAATTCAAGCACAAGTTCGAATCAAAAATTGAAAAACGTGGCCATCAACCAGCAAGTCTACCAAACAAGAGTGTTTGCAGAAAATTCTCATCCTATCCCTTCAGAAACATCATTCGGATGGAGACTACGTGTTTTGGCCAGACAAGGCATCATCACACTACGCGAGGAAGGCGTTAACGTTCCTGGAGAGTCAAAATATACCATTTGTGCCAAAAGACAGGAATCCGACTAATTTGACGCAGTGTCGTCCTATCGAGGATCTTTTCGTCGCGAATCCTTTGTTCCGCTAAGTCAAACAGTTTTTGTACTCCGAAATTTCACAATATTTTGAGATTTGTTCTACTAGAAAACCGGAGAACGTTGTCCAAGATTATGCGTTTCATAAAGCAGGTTTTTATGAGATCAGTATACCTTGATAAACTCGTGGTTTTAAAGCACATATATCAAGCGGCAGTATAATACTATTTGTACTATGATCAAATATTTGTCTGGCAGGAATTAATGATGTTTGGCAGCTGTACCTATATATGCTTAAGACAATTTTTTAACCATCGTACCAATTGTCTGATACCAGATTTCTAGACGATTTAATGTTAGTATGTCGGAGAGAGAAAATTAAACAATGGCGACGAAAACGAAATAATTGTTGAACGAAAGGAACTTGAACAAGTTTTTCGTAATTGGAATGATCTCTCCAATTTATATTATTCGATTAAATTTAACAGCTTTAAAACATATTTTCCCTTTAAAAATGTTGAACCAAAAAATCATGGAGTAGCTTTAAGTGTATGATGCCAGTTTCAAATCATTCTTCGTTTTTACGCAGTACAACATTAAACAAATAGTCGGAAAGCAAAAAATCTGACCTGAATTTGAAGCGTCAACGGGATCAAAAACCATTCTCCTTCTCATATCACTGTTTTAAAGAAGTTAAGTTAGAAAGCATGTAGTAAAGTATGCTAAATCCGTGTTCTTATAGTAAACGTAGTATTAAGTTTTGCTTGATAAACAACAAACAAAGAAATATCGGCACCATCAAGTGAAAAAATGCGTTTATTGTGGTGAGAATCCTCACCCTCTACAGGAGTGCCCAAGGTACGAAAGGCAATCCGATAACGTGCAGCGTTCCATTACTGGACGCTCCAGGCAGACATATGCAGAAATGCTTTAGTCTGCAACAGCCGTCCAAGATGAAAACCAATTTTCGATTTTGTCAGCGGAAGAATCGGACTCTGACTCATCTGATGAAGGTGATTCGTTCTTCTCCGAAAGTGCGCCGTAAGATAACAAAAGTCACCTCCAAAAGATTGCAACATTTTCAGGCAAATGGGGAAGAAATTGTAAAACTGAGGGTTCCTATTGCACCAATTCCTGGATGCAGTAAGGACTTTCCGCCATTGCCTAAAAAGAATAATAACAATAAAAATGCTACTCCTCAATCTTTTCAAAAGGAATCAAAGTCCGATCGAGGATTGATAGCTTTTTCGGACATTGTGGCATTCATTTTAGACATGTTCAATATACAAGACCCTCTCAGAAGCTAAGTTTCTGTCTTGCTTCCGACATTGGAATCATACCTTAAGCAATTGACTGTTTCATGGCCCCTCCTAGCATCGATCATATCTTTCGATGGATAACTCATCGAACCAGGTCGGAGATATGATCACTGTACTACAGTGGAACTGCCGTAGTCTGGTGCCTAAACTAGACTCGTTCATGTTTTTAGTTCACAATTCCGATTGTGATATATGTGCTCTTTGTGAAACATGGTTTTCTTCAGAAAATGAACTCAACTTCCACGATTTTAACATGATACGCCTGGATAGAGACGATTCTTACGGAGGAGTGCTTTTAGGGATCAAAAAGTGCTACCCTTTCTACAAAATTTCTCTACCAGCTCTTTCAGGCGTCGAAATCGTCGCTTGTCAAATAACTGCAAAGAATAAAGACCTTTGCATAGCTTCAGTTTACGTTCCTCCTCGAACTTCCATTAGCCGCAGTCAACTCTGGAATTTAGTTTCTATTTTACCGTCCCCTGTATTGATTCTGGGTGACATGAATTCCCATGGTACTGGGTGGGGGGACCTATATGATGACAATAGAGCGGCTATTTTTTACGATTTATGTGACGATTTCAACTTGACAATTTTGAACACTGGTGAAGCGACACGCATACCTAAACCTCCTGCTCAAGAAAGCAGACTCGACCTATCTTTCTGTTCAAGATCGCTTTCATTGGACTGTCTGTGGAAAGTCCTTAATGATCCCCATGGTAGCGATCATTTACCAATCATCATTTCAATTAAGTGTGGCCCCCAACCTTCAGGACCATCTCGAGTTCCGTTCGACCTCACAAGGAATATCGATTGGCAAAAATATGCAACGGCGGTGACAATCGGTACTGAATCCGTCGATACACTTCCACCGTTGGAAGAATATCGATTCCTTGCCGATCTGATCTACAAAAGCTCATTTGAAGCACAAAAAAGAAAAGTTCCAAGTGCACCCTTCAAAAGGAGACCAGCCACACCTGGCTGGGACGATGAATGCACAAAATTGTATTTACAAAAAACTGACGCTTTCAAAGCTTTTCGTAGACACATGACTTCCACTTACTTCGAAGAATATTCAAAGCTTGAAACACAGCTAAAACAACTTGTCAAAGCAAAAAAAACGCGGTTATTGGCGAAATTTTGTCGAGGGACTCACACGAGAAACCTCAATGACCACCTTGTGGAGGGTGGCTCGCAACATGCGTAACCGCTCATCTACTAATGAGAGTGATGAATTCTCCCACCGATGGATATTCGATTTCGCTAAAAAGGTCTGTCCGGATTCCGTTCCAGTAAAACATATTTTTCGAGAAACGTCTCCAAACGGTGGCTCTCTGGACAGACCATTCACAATGCTGGAATTCTCTATGGCTCTTCTTTCATCAAATAACTCCTCACCCAGATGCGATATGATAAAATTCAATCTTCTGAAAAAACAACATCGTACCGCCAGAGTGGAGACAGGTCAAAGTAATAGCTGTTCAAAAGCCTGGTAAACCAGCGTCTGATCATAACTCATACCGTCCGATTGCTATGCTTTCGTGCATTAGGAAATTGTTGGAGAAAATGATCCTTCGAAGGCTCGATCACTGGGTCGAATCGAATAACTTGCTATCAAATACACAGTTTGGGAACAAATGATTGTCTAGCGCTGCTTTCCTCAGAGCAAGGAGCAACTGGCGTCAGTATTCCTGGACATTAAGGGGGCTTTTGATTCAGTTTCCATTGAAATCCTGTCAGATAATCTGCAGAGATGTGGACTTCCCGGAATTTTAAATATTTTTTTGCACAATTTATTGTCAGAAAAGAAAACGATCTTCTCACTTGGAGAACTGACAACTTCCAGAACTAGTTACATGGGCTTGCCTCAAGGCTCATGCCTAAGTCCCCTTCTTTATATTTTTTACGTCAAAGACATTTACAATTGTTTGGCAGAACAATGCACGCTAAGACAACCTGCTGACGACAGCGTGGTCTCCTTAACAGGCTCACATGCCGTAAACTTGCAAGGACCATTGCAAAATTCCCTAGATAACCTATCTTCTTGGGCTAGAAGTCTAGGGATCGAATTCTCACC